>OX243827.1:25739501-25789637 GCA_945859605.1 Lumbricus rubellus | reverse complement strand
CCATCCTGTTTTGTTTGCTTGCCTGTCTGCTTGAGTTTGTTTATCAGTCTGTTTGTCTGTCTGTATATCAGGCTCCCTGTATACAAGTCTACAGCTGTCTATCAGGCTGCTTCTATAATATCAGTCCCTCTCTCCCAATCTCCCAGTCTGCCTGTCTATTAGTCTGTGTCAGTATGTCTATCAGTCTGTTTGCCTGTCTGCCTATAAGTCTGTCTGCCTAAAGTCTTTCTCTATATCTGTCTGTATGTCTGCCTATCTATCATTTTGTCTGTATATAAGTCTGTTTATCTGTGTCTCTATAGATCCGTCTATAAGTCTATCTCCATAATCTTCTGTGTCCATATAAGTATGTCTATCTGTTTGTCTATCCGTCCGTCCGTCTCTTCGGCTTTCGAATCGAACCGCAGTTGTGGACTTAGCCCATGCGATCAATCGCCTAAATCTGATGGTCTGCAGTAGAGCCATCGATTCGTGGCTGCAGCAGTATAGTCTGCATTGGCAAAGAGATCACGATTGTCGCTCGATAGATGTCGCTATCTTTCCGCGTCGTCTAATTATCTTCGCCGTTTCCGATTCCTTTTCCCGTTTCGAAACAGTTCATTTGTTAAATTACAGAGGGGATTTCCTTGGTCCCCGTTCCCTACATGTCCCACCCGGGTCGATATTACGCCAGCCCGGGTATAGCTGCGTCGGTTAAAGCGCGCGTCGCATGAGCGCGATGCCGACGGCGGGTCGCCTCATATCGATGATGGCTTAGTTTGGAGATTTGAATCTTAGGCTGAATTGTATAATATAATAGGCTACGGAGACCTTGAAAGACTATTCAAACGGGCAGCGATGGAGAGTGATTTCACCCGATCGATTCGTGGATAAACAGGGTCGTACTATAGGATCGCAATAGAAAGACCGTTTGTTTTAATGGCATACCTTAGCCAGATAAAGTTGAGTATTCTTCATTGAAGCTATAAAGCATCAAAAGGACAGTGGTTTCGAAAAATCAATGCCACTCTCTGTCTGCCTGAACTTAGCAAACTTAGTTTTCCGTAAATCCTGTATGTATGAGCACTTGTTATAGCGCCCTTCAAGAAAGCTACTCAGAAGCGCTCCCGACTACAGCGCGGACACTGTATCTGAGTTTCACGCCGAAGCGCCCGAGCAATTGCGACTGAACGACTTGCTCAAGGTCCCTGACTTGAGGTGGATTCGAACCTGCAAACACTATTAACAATTATACATAAACCCCTCCCATAAGAGACTGGAGGAAACCAGTCATAAGTTGAGTCCTTAGCAAAGTTAGCACTATTGTGCTTTTGATTTTGCAGTCTTTGTGGTTATCCACCGTTTTACGATGAAAGCGACGCTGAGCTCTTCAAGCAAATCATCAGAGCCGACTACGAATTCGATTCGCCATACTGGGACGACATATCCGATTCCGGTAACCGTCGACTACTCACTAATGATTAGTCAATTACCTAGAGTCCTAGACCACACAAATCTACAAGTAAAACTAGTCGAAGTCGATTATTCACAACGATGATTAGTCGATGAAGCGAAAATACGATTGCTTAATAAAATCATTTCGCCGGATTTTTTATTAGGCTACAAGAAGAAGAAAATATGAAGTCGTATCTGCCCTTTGATTTTTTGCCCTATTTTTTGCGCCTTTGGTAGTGAACCCCCTATAGAATAAGCTTAGTTCCGACCATGGGCGGAGCTTATCAGGGGCTAGGGGAGCTAAGCCCCCCCCCCCAAGAAGGCCCAGATTCAGCTTTTTTACCATGAAAGTTATATCTTTTTCCGAGCTTAGCCCCCCCCCCTAAGAAGGCATTAGCCCCTCCAAGAAAGGTAACCAAACTCCGCCCATGGTTCCGACATAATGCGAAGTAACCAATTGTGTAAGCCTATAGGCTATCTGTAGCCTAATTGTTCTTACAGGATAGTCCGTATAAATATAAATATTGATTGACTGACTGATTGGTCGACTTATTGACTGATTGATTTATTGATTGATAGCGAAAGACTTCATTCGACACACGATGTGCAAAGACGTTAAGAAACGATTCACGTGCAAAGAAGCCCTACAGCACAAATGGTAAGACGACTTACTTACTTACTTAAGTTAAGACGACACAATTACAAGACAGGACGGACGGACGGACAGAAACGAGGATCGAGAGCTGCTGTAAACTATCATGGAAGGAAGAAATGGATGGAAATAGAATAGAAGATGTCACTACTCAACTAACTCTCGTGTGACCTTCAGTCTCTTCGGAAGCTTCTTCGTATAAGTTCGTGGTAGCATAGGCCTATCCCTAGATAACTGTTTCATTAGCTAAATGGCTAGGTAAAGAATCTACAGACTTTCACTGTTTTGTAACCAACAACGACGGCGTGTTTAAGTCTTCTTATTATACTCCAAAATCCGATGTAAAGTAAAACGATCAGCAACAACACAACAATGACTACACTTGCGTTATCATAACAACTACACGACTACTACCTTCATCAGTCTACTCTATCGCAACTCAACAACAACTATTACAGCCTATCTCAACAGCTCTCAACACACAACACTCCTTCTTCACTTCCACTCCCTCCTTGTACACTCAACGTACGCTCGTCTAGACATCACGCGCTGTCCAGACAATCACCTGTCCAGACGCCGCGCGCCAATTTGCAGTTGGCCTACCTGCGTCGCTGTACGACAATCGTCGTGCACTGATTAAATTAGCTTACAGAAGACTCGGACGAACGTTGTTGGACTGGATGACGGATGGATAGTTGGATACATCATTCCTCTCGGACTTCCTTTTTCCGGTTATCCTACGGAAAAAGGAAGTCCGAGAGGAATGGCGACAATGGACATTTTGATCTTGCCTGGACATGCAGAGCACAGAAGAATATAGCCTACATTGTCATGCTTCGTTAGACAAACATATGTACGACTTGTTTATGTGATAGGGTTTCCGGAAATGCTGCTCTCACAAAGGACATACACGCCTCTGTCAGCGCTCAAATGAAGAAGAACTTCGCCAAATCGCGATGGCGGGTAAGCAAAAATAACTTGTATAAATGATCTGCATGAAAATGTCATGAGTTGAGGTAGCCTACATTAGACACGAGCGGTTACTAAATAATGTTAAAGAAATGATGATTAGGCTATAATAGGACATAGTCATAAAATGATAATATAAATAATAATAATTAAAATAGTAGCATAGGCCTAATACTGTACAAGTGAAATGATGAAAATAATATTAATGATAATAATAATAATAGTAATAATAAATAATACTAAAATAACAACAATAATAACAGGCCAACTTCAACCATTATGAGATTTAGACCTAGGCCTACTGATAATCTGAGAAGTCGCGATTGCACATTTTAAAGTTTCTTTGTAAAATCCATGATTTATAAATACGATAATGTCGATAAACATAAAGGTGGCGCAGAAAATAACTATGCATACTCTGTGGTAGCCTACATGATACAGTGAATAACATTTCCTTATTGGCATAACGTATTTGTTGAAGATGGCGCGCCTGTCAGAATACCCAAGTAGCCTAATTATAATATTATCGGCGGTGTCACGACAACTCGTCTAACGACAACTCGTCTAACGACAAGTGGTCTCCGGACAATTCGTCTAACGACAACTGGTCTACTGACAACTTATCCAGCGCTTGAGAAATGGAAGCTGGATGATAGTTTTTAGAGGCGAAGTGGAGGTTGGATTGATGAAAAAACACAAGAGAAATGGAATCTGGATGATGGTTCTCTTACAGGTGAAATAGAAGCTGGATTGAAGAAAAATAACGCATGATAAATAAAAGCTGGATGAAGGTATTTCTAGATCTGAAATGGAAGCAGGATTGATAAGAAAAACGCTTAAGTAATGGAAGCTGGATGAGGATATTTTTATATATGAAATAGAAGCTGGATTGACTAAAATAACAGGCGAAAAATAGAAGCTGGATGAAGGTATTTTTTGATTTGACGTAGAAATGGGTGCATGTTGGAATACATGAATGAAAATCATCAATCCAGCTTCCAATTAAGCACAAAAAAACATTTTCGTAAATCCAGCTTCTATTTCATCAATACTATTCGTCAGTAGACCAGTTGTCGTTAGACCAAATGTCCGGAGACGAGTTGTCGTTAGACGAGTTGTCGGTAGACCAGTTGTCGTGGAACCATTATCGGCTAAGTCTACTTCTTGAGTCTTTAACAATCGCCAGCTAAGCGCGGTCGTTTTCGTATTATAACTCATTTGGCTCAAAAGTTAAACGGGTAAACACGAAGACTGAGTCACCGTACTCCAAACAATATGGCTGCCAACGAATGCCGTAAAATTAGAACGCGGCCGGTCGACGACATCGCAACATGTATCTCAACATGCAAAGCGTGAGGGTCGGTTAGGGCTCAGGTTAGGCGCCGTGAGGGTCGGTTAGGGTTAGTTTTAGGGTTTAGTGCAGTCATTCTGCTGAAATTGAAGCGTCCTTTATTTTTCGCGGAAATATTAGGCCGCATGTCGGGCCGCTCTGTTATGCACGCATCTACGGTGGCCATATTGTTTGGAGTACGGTGACTCAGTCTTCGTGTTTACCGTTAAACGGGTATGTTATTACCTGTGACACATCACGAATTTTATAAACATTTTGTTCTTTTAAAACGAATTACAGTTTTATTTGTTTGTAGCAAGCGTATAACGCAACAGCCGTTATCCGGCAGATGAGAAAACTCGCGATGACGAATAAATGATGATGCCACACACGATGACGTAAGACACAAACAGACTGACGAGACACCTGGCGGTTGGGATGATCGTCTGTTATGATCAGTGGGCGCGAACTAAAAGAGCGGACGATCTGGATCGATACAAGCTCGGATCTTTTCTACATTCAGTCGCTCGACCTATTATGTCGATTTTTCGTATATGATAATATCAGAACATTTCCATATGGTTGTACATGTTTTTTCCTCAAACTGCTTATGCAATGTAAAAAGAATGCATTTCCGTGATATATGGGCATCCTTATATTGCGTTTCTGGCAAACGTGATTGAAAAACAAAACAATGTTGTTGAGCGATAACAATTTTTGTCATTTGGTGACGAATAGCATATTGACATCGCCAGAGGAAGGGCCACATTTTTCTTGCGCTCCCAATTTTAATATCGAAGGCGAGATAAAAAGAAATTTGTTTAAAATTTATTGGAATTTGTCATATATATTGCTTCACCCAATTTTCAAATCGTGGATCAGCCACTGACGAAAAATATCTTAAGTGTCTTGCCCTGCAAGGCCAACTCTATAGCCTACAGTTTTCGCTTCTCTTAAAATTATTGTCAGTTTTTTAAACTGCCTCAGAGGAAGGCTTGCGAATGTTGGACCATTCAAGCTGCTCGTTTCGTGTTTGAAAATAATGATAGACAGTTGTATATTATTGCTGTTGCTGTGATTATCAGAGATTATTGAAGAGGTGAACAAATGCAAACATGGCGCCAGGTGCTGCCAACTTTAAAATGCGCGAAAACTGCAGAGATTCCTCCCATTTTTTTGTGAATCTATGGTCACAATAATATTTTCAGAATGGGTTCCTAAGGTCTTCGCACAGAACTGAAGAAACTCTTTACAAAACTTGTGGTTACTTTAAGCTTTATTTTAAATGATTGTCTTTAATCTTTATATTCTTCAATCGATTTGCTTGCTGTCTGAAATTCTAAAGCAAAAGTACAATTGAGACTGTTGCTGAATTTTATGCAGTTTCATATTGTATCAGTTCAAATAGTTGCTTATAAAGTTATAAACATGAAATTTTACCGAAGTGAAGTGGAATTTCAGTTCACCATAAAACTTGTCGCATCTGCATTGGAACATAACTGTTGTCATTGTAGCTAAATAGCTGTCAAAATAATCATATGAAATAATATTATGGCAGCATAACAGAAATCATAAGATGTTTGACTATGTGAACACGTTTCATTTTACACAAGAGCAAATTAAAATCGAATTCAAATGCCATGCTGTAAACCTTTACGTGGCTTTTACTGTGCATGGCAGTTTATTACTGCCTACAGCGCCTACCATGTTTCACGGAGGGTACGGGCTCGATCCCCCCCATCCCCTCCAAGAGGGTGACTGTGTACGACTATAAACAAGTCTGTCATTCACAATTGCTCAGCATCAAGCCATTCCGTTAAAGTGCTTAAAAATAATACTAATCAGCTCAAGTAATTTTCTCTTACAGCATGATTGAGAGTTAGGAGAAATTTCAATTCACTGCAATATCTGTGAGGACCGTTCATCGATATTATAATGTAGGATTCTAGATCATAATTAGCTGTTTATAATAATATGTATTTGTGTTATCTTCTTGCTTTAATCAAGAATATATTTTGTATAACTTTTTTTCTTTTCAGTCAATTTTAAAGAACGAATTCAAAGAATGGGTGTTTTCGATTCAATGTTTTCGGTAAAATTCAGCACGCCAACCATTATTCTTAACACACAATTCTCCACAGTCACCATTTTGCAACAGCCGAAAACTAGAAATAGTTTTTTGACAGCCTTTATCAACTGTCTAATTCGCATGATCTTAAAATTAGACAATGGTATTTTCACCAGCAGCTTGATACTTCGGCTAAAATCACCAATCTCTCGTGTTCCAAAAACTTTTGGAAACCCATTGAAACATTTGCACATTCTTCTTGGTTCATGCCACCTGAACATCTTCCAGTACTCCTGTGGTCAGAGTCGGAATTGTTGATGTTGACTCCAGCAGTTCCACCTCTCTACAAGAACAGTAGAAACATTTACAACCAGCTTCCAGGAATCACCATTCTTCATCGCTAGTTCTCCAATTTCTATAATGCACTCTCACTTAAAAATGATTAGTACTTCCATCGCAGCTTTTAACAATGCTACAAGATTGCTGAAGATTTAAATTAACTTTAAAAAATGCCAAGGATCATTGGTGCAGAATAAAAATAATAATTGATGCATGCAATGACATTGACAGAGACTCACACGGCCTCAATGCTAAGCTAATCAGGCAGCCAGAAAATGCTATGTATCCAACAGCACAACATGATGCTAACTCTTTTGCACTTCCTCTGCATAGAGTTTTAAAATGTCAGAGCTTCATGGAGCTTGCCAAGTCATTATATAACCAAACCGCTTGTACAGTATCCCAGTGTTGGACTGCCACTGCTAAGTTTATGAGTATATATAAAAAACTCCAACCTCCCATGTCGCTCCTGCCAGTCAATGCCACCTTCTACCCCCACTACGATTCTCTTATTGCACAGACTCATTGACATGAATGCACCAAGGTACAAAAGCTGCATTTTAAAGAATGGATATGAAAAAATCAACAAATTCACCAAAAGACTAAAGAGTGAATTAAAGATTGAAACCTATAGCAAAAAATACCACAACATAGTTTACACACTGCTAAGTAGTACATACTTTTTCTCGCGTAGCAACTGCTCTATCACCCAGTAGCGGCGCTGTTGCTGTGTAGAGTCTGACGTGTACATGAGAGCGCAGAGACAGCCACCACCAACGAGACTGTAATGTGAAACACACAATTCAAACAAAAGTAATTGCAATAATAATAGTAATCTTTGTTTTATTTCAAATTGACACACTGCAGTATGGTCAAAATTAATAGCATGAACGCAGGGTCACAAGTCATCACAGAAGTCGAATTTAACAGTTTGGCAGCCAAGCAAAACGGCCATCACTGCTCATCTTATCAATGACGTCTGCCAAATGGAAGGCTGAATCCAACTTTCGGAGGGTAGCAAGAAACTGTATTGCATCAGTGTGATCTAAACCCTAAGTGTACAAATAAACATTTTAAACTGAGGTGTAATGGTGTATAGGAAAACAACACCATTTCAAACTCATTCAAACCACAGCAATAACCAAACAGCTACAGTGACCCACTTCGACTAACCATTCAGTGTGAACTTATAAACACAGGACAGAGAGATGGTTGAATGGCAGCACACATATATCAGAAGGATGCATGCTCATCACCACCTAGCACCACTCAGCCATTGTTTTATGCAATAAGCATTCAGATAATTTATGGAAGAATCACCACTGATAGTGATACAAAACGAACGTTCTCAAAAGAAAATATTTACCCAAAAACGCTTCCGATAACAGCACCGGCAAACATTCCTCTCAGACCGACATCCATTCGTAACAGAGCGCACGTGACGCCTACAAAGAAATGTCATTACAATTTGTGTATATCCTCAAACGTTATTAGAAATAAAATCAATCAAGCAATCAATAAACCAATCAATCAAGCAATCAATAAATAAATCAATCAAGCAATCAATAAATAAATCAATCAAGCAATCAATAAACCAATCAAAATTTCATATATCACCATGCCAAGATAACCTACTCATTACACGGTGAGCACCTTGATCAACCACCCACTTCTGCTAACCAATCATGTACAGTGGCCCCCTCGCTCTCACCAATCAGTTACAGTGACCCACTTCCACTAACCAATCAGTTACAGTGACCCACTTCCACTAACCAATCAGCTACAGTGACCCAAATAAATGATCATACTTTACGCCAAATGTTTTGAGCATCAGAGTTCCATAAGGTAATGTACTGGGTCTGCTCCAATTTGTATTCTACATAACATTAAGCTCAGTTTAAAATGCATTCTGACTACACAAATATTTGTATAACATTAGATGATCAGCGCCTTAGATGTAGGGCTGAAGGTAACGCTTACTTCCCGCGACGGCGTATTCCAGAACACTAGTTTTGTTACGATACACTGAGATCGCCTGCGCTGTTGTCCTGCAGAACAATGCAAGAAAAAAACAATTGAAGGATGCACAATGACAAACACATCTACACAATTCACTTTGTAAAGTTATGTAATTCGAGTGTGTGTGTGTCAGTGCTGAAAGTGTCAAAAAAGAAGTGCCTGGACGCCCCTTACCTTTCCAAAAGAAGTGCCAGGACGCCCTTACATTTTCAGGTGTGCTGGCCAAATAAGTGGCAGGACGGCATAGAGATTTGAAAATAAGTGCCAGAACGCTGGCCATGACCGTCCTGCCACATTTTAAGCCCTGGTGAGTGTGTATGTGTGTGTGTGTGTGTGTGCATGTTTGTGTGCGTGTGTGTAAGTGTAGGGGCGTGTGTGAACTGTTTATTATATAATAGATAATAGTATAGTTATTGCACAATTACAAATATTACACCATTAAATTACTACACATCATTCACTGTTGCCCATGGATAGTTGAAACTCAAAGATTAAATAGTAACAAAAACTAAACTTAAACATTATTAAATGCATATCTAATTTGCATCCTTTAATAACCACACCTCAATTTTTCCACGGGAGCTAAGCAAATTTATTCACAAGCATACAAATACGTGCATATTTAGATTTATAGTACTATACAGAAACTTCAAAATATGTCAATAGATTCTAATTTAAGTCCATGTATTCATAACCAATGTTTGTTTCATTAACATTGTGTAAAACGGGAAATTGAAAATATTGGCGCAACTTCAACTGAAATTGTCTTAGAAACCTGAACCATAATGAAAATCAAACACAACATTCAACAACAAAATCAGAATATATTTTTAAAACAAAGATTCATTTTTTAAAAAGTGAAAACACTAAATCAGCAACTCTTTGAAACTTAAATCAGGAACTCTTTCTGTGGAACGAGAGAAATTTTCTTGAACAATGAAATATAAAAAATTGAAGTGATCATACTAACATGAACAGACCGGTGAAAAAAGCCGACTTCAGACCCCACTTCAGACCAAAACGAAGGCTGCCAAAGACTATCGTGTCATTGTAAGCCCTCTACAAACAAAATCAGAAATAAATCAACAACTGAAAAATTAAAATAAATACAGTAAACACCTTCTCTTCGATATTTTTCTGACTTACAAAGTCTTCCATACATTATGAGTTCGCAAAAATAGTATTTTCAACCCCTTCTCTCCCCTGTTGCTACCCTTACATTTCAAGACCATTTCTTGAGATAAGATGGTATGGATGCGAGATTTTATCGTTAAGACTGAAAACAAGCACTGGCCATACCTCATTTTCAACATCGTTTTCTTGAAATCACTGATCCCTGTAGAAATTTCCGATGCAAAACTTTACACAATCAATTCAGAGCATCAAAACCGTTTTACTCGTTTAAATAATTTAAAATGAACTTATCTATGTATCTAAAATTCAGTTATATGAAACTAAGAGCTCTGGAGTACTCACAAATGCCTGAAATTTAGTTTCGTACACTTTGTGCTTGTTTTTTTCTATGAATCTCTCTCGGGCAGCATTTCCACCAAAGAACGACGTCACCAGGAACACCACGAACGCACAGTTGCGTGTCATCTGCATAATGACACCAGCGTCATCCGAAATCTCACCATTCGCTCTACAAGAATTTACATTGTCACAGAATGATCAATGTCTGGAGACTGCAGACAAAATATTCATGTATAACATGTTTAAAAAAATCAATGTCTAAGAAATTATTACTATCATTATTAACTAAGTGATAACATAGTGATAATACTAAAAATTATTGCTATTATAACGCAACTAGCAAGCACCAACATTTAACCGATTCCTTTACAGCACTAAGCAATTGCAGCACTGTTACCCACAAAACACATTTGACACTGCGTAGGTTACAGAAAACAAGTCTTTCACTAAAATCTGCTCATGGCCTAAATTGATGCCCGGCCATTAGACAGCAGTCGTCAATAAATGATAACAATAAATAATTATGCAGTAAGAAATAAGTAAGCAGCAAATGAATGCTGAAGCATTAACGGTTATATCACAACAACTCTAATTATAATATTAAATGACCAATTTAACATTTTTGGTCATACCGGCTGAATCCTCGTTAGTTAGATCTCTTCAATCAACGAATATCTAGATTGATTGATTGATTGATTGGAAAACTTACTGTCTTGAAAACATCTCTTTCACTCGCGCCCTTCCGGACTCGTTCTCCATAAAGTCGTTGACTTCCTTCTCCGAAACAATCATCGTTGGTCGAACAGTTTGAAGTCGTTCGATCGTAGTCTCGGCTGACTCCCCTTGCGCCGCCAATTGTTGCGCATGAACGGTGGGAAGGAAGAAACCCTTCAGGGCGCTGTACGCCAAATACCGAAGTCTCTGATTGGTCAAAGGTAGCAGAGAGTGATTTGTGGCTGATTCGTAGGGCACTCTGAGCAATCCGAATTTAGTCTGAGTTCGAGAAATGGGAAATTCAGCTGAAGCAATTCTCCTGCTTCCAGTTTGCAGTTGGGAGTTTGATTTGATAGCATCCATCTTCGAAAGCAGCAGGAATACGCCAAGAGGATGTGAACAAGCGTTTCCTGAAAGCAAAACGTGAAACTACTGAAAACCGCATTCGACCTAGTTTTTAAAGGCAGTCCATAATTCATGATATCGCAAATTTTTCACAGCTTGGAGGGTGTTTCACAGAGCAGACGAAATATAAACTCTGTGGGAATAATTAACGCTCAGTAGGGAGTTTAACAGCTCCAGCAAAGTTCAGTTGAACTATTAAAACACAACTACAGGTTGCATACCTACTTTTTCATCAATAATTCATGACCTAGAAACACCGTGCACGGCCGGTATAACTATCACACATTCGGAGTTTAGAAAATCGGTAAAAATTGTTTTGCTCGCTACACACGCATCTTTCTCCACTCTTTCTCTGCCTTATCGTCTGTGTTAAATTACTCTCCTTTTTACATTTTAATTAAATAGAAAGTCCATCCATGCTTTTTCATGAAGGTCAAAACAAGGTTTTTAATAATAGGTCAGGTCAAAGATGACCAATTTTATTGGCTGAAGTAAAACTAGGTCGAATTGTAGCGTCATCTGTAGATGCCTTCTGGTACTAAGCATAGAGGTAAGCAAAAATTCGAAAGCAAGTAAGTAAGTACACCGTGGTTCAATAAAAAAAGTAAGCCTATTTTGATATAATTATATGTTTGTATGTGCACTTGTTATAGCGCCCCTTCAAGCTCTCTCTATCTACTCAGAGGCGCTCCCGAATACAGAGCGGACACTGCATCAGAAATGACGAGGGATGTGAGAAGATGAGGAAGCATCAGGATAGGTTTTGTGAAAGAGCAATGTTTTCAGTTTTGAGTGAATATGATCTGTGGGAAGACAATTAATCATACTAAAAAATTTCCCATTTTTAGATAATTGAACTAAGGTATGATTCCAATTTCACAAACTGTTGAGTGTTTTTTTCGCTTGATCTCGGCCGGGAGCGCCTCTCAGTAGATACCTTGAAGGGGCACTAGACTATATCAATTCTTGTTGATTAATTGATTGATTGATTGATTGATTGATTGATTGATTGATGCATATATATATATAATTATAATCATGTCTAGTACCGGTATTATGATCGATCTTTATTATAATACCAAGGCTGTTGCGGTTCGAACCATCTTCTATAACCTCAGTGGTTCGACCTTCAATATTTATAACTGGCCATGGCAGGCCGACGTCTTCCGGATGACGTAACACAGTCTCCTAAATAGGCCTAACATTAATAATTATCGTTGCACACATAATCTTTGGCATTGCCTCGACCAGCTGTGTAACAATAAACCGTAAAGCACGGTTGACGTTGCTTGCATAATAATAATAACAAATAATACCGCTTAGATCTACATAGTGAACTGGTAACTGGTTAGTCGGTGTAGGCTATAACAATGCGGCTGTGTCACAACAAACATGATTAGTATCGTCCTTGTCTTTTTTTCAAGGGCCGAACCCATATTCGCCGATCCTACGAGGCTTCTGAGCTTACAGCAAACGCTATTGGACTAAAATCAGGCCAATTTAACGTCTTGGCACCTTAAACTAGGCCTATAATTACGTAGGCCTATTGGCCTATATTCCAAACCAACTTATATAGGCTATAATTGTATATTCCGATATAGGCTAGATCTCGAGTTAGCTTGAATTAAGTAGGAGTTGGATTGCTGGAAAATAGCCTACATAATATCGTAAATTATTGGTTGATATTAGATGCATCGTGGTCTAGTTCATTTCCGCCTAGGCCTATCCCAGGGAAGTAGTCCTTCAGCAAATTCTTTGAGTGATTAGCGTAGCAGCCATAGCCTTATTGTTTATCATTGTAGAGTTCTAAGTTATTTTGTAATGTGCACTTTGCAAGCAACAGATTATGTTAGCTAGAGTTATAACCGAACAAAAAATAAATCTATTAGCAAATCAAAATAAGCAGTTTAGATCTGACGATAAGCTTAATTGGTAGCATTATTAAAGGGGTGGTCGCAGGTCTACGTATTGTCTTGAGGGTTTCGTACTTGTAGGATACGAAGAAGTGGCAATGAGATCTAGTCTTAGTTTTGCATGCGGGAAACTCAACGTATACAGCGTAGAACTATACAATTCGTGCATAGGTGATGATGGATAATGTGAAAGTATGCTCGAAACGCGATATCTTACTTAATCCCACCGCCACAAATCAGCGTGCGTCTACCGAAAGGCTGATGTTGGACCTTTCTGACGCTCGGAACTGAAGGCCCCACGCGTAGGGCTTCTAGGATGATATATATACATACATATATACATACATACATATATGCATACATACATACATACATATATATGTGTGTATGTATGTATGTATGTATGTATGTATGTATGTATGTATGTATGTATGTATGTATGTATGTATGTATGTATGTATGTATGTATGTATGTATGTATGTAGGCTATGTATGTATGTATGTATGTATGTATGTATGTATGTATGTATGTATGTATGTATGTATGTATGTATGTATGTATGTTAGTGTGGTTCATGTGACAATGGTAAAAAATAATCTTTAGCAGAACTTTGCTCCACAAGTCTACATCTGTTCTACCTCTTCTAAATAAGATCTGTACCAAATTTGAAGCCGATTGGAGCACGTTTAGAGGTAGCTCAAATCCTTACAATTTCCTCAAAATGATTGTAAATGGAAAATTATTACATTGCTATCTTCCACTCAGAAAAATTATCATTTGAACTGCTTACTTACTTAATTTTGAGTTGTTGGGTTACACTGGTGTTTAGAAATACCAATACGTCATTATTAACTACCCCATGGTGCTCTGATTTCGTTGACTTCCTGCTCCTCTGATTCTCATGACGAGTTCCAAGCTCGTCATCCTAGCATGAAATCTCAGCCAAAGCGTGCAAAGTTCAATATCCTTACAGATCCAAATGTCACTGCTGCTCTGGACCAAGTCGATGTACCAGACCAAAGTGCCACATAAATGTATATTCTTGGTACGGTTGCACAGGGTCATAATGCCAATACGATGACTTTGTCAAGAAGTTCCATCCGACGATCACGTTGCAAGAACCGTGAAGAGGAGGGAAAATCCATGGAAAATTCATTGGCAAAGTGCCGCCATTCCTGCACTTTGATGGTAAACTTCTATCTGACATTACTGGCAAGAAAGAAACAGTCGACAGAGTTGCAGTACTTGTCACAGGTGACGGGGAAGAGATTTTGCTGGGAGTTCCAAAAATTGGCCGTGGAACCGGTAAAGAACAAGCAAAAGCCTGTCTGAGCACACTGGATGAGTGGGGTCTTCAGAATCGAGTTCATGGATTAGTGTTTGACACCACTGCCAGCAATACTGGTCTCAAAAACGGTGCCTGCACCTTTATTGAGAATGCACTTGAGCAAGAATTAGCTTGGGTAGCTTGTCGCCATCATGTCATGGAACTTGCACTTGCTGCTGTTTTCGGATCGCTA
This sequence comes from Lumbricus rubellus, assembly GCA_945859605.1. NCBI lineage: Eukaryota > Metazoa > Annelida > Clitellata > Crassiclitellata > Lumbricidae > Lumbricus > Lumbricus rubellus. The sequence continues at coordinate 25,774,800 of OX243827.1, read as the reverse complement.
TTTGGACCGACTGGAGGACCATGCGTTGCTATGTTCAAGAGGTTTCAGCAAAGCTGGCCCAACATTGACAAGGCGAAATTTGAAGTGGCCTCTGATGACATATTCACTGCACACTTCTGCTCTTCGAGAAGAAATGGTAAAATTCTGCAAGGCAGCGCTGGAAGGATCACATCAAAGAGAAGACTATGAGGAATTCTTGAAACTCAGCTTGATTTTCCTGGGTGGTGAAAATGGGTCAAGGGTCTACTTTCGGGCGCCTGGAGCTTTCCATCAGGCGCGTTAGATGGCAAAAGCCATCTATAGCCTTAAAATATTTCTTTTCCAACAGCAGTTCTCTCTAACTGCCAAAGAGAAGCGCAGTGTAAAGGAGATGGCACTGTTTGTGAGTCTCGTCCATGTTCGATTCTGGCATGAGGCTCCTCTGCGTATTAGAGCGCCGCTTAATCACATACTACTTCTTGAGGAGCTCGATAAATATCCAAAATAATGTAACAGTGGCAAAGGCGGCCTCGACCGCACTTGGCAGGCATCTTTGGTACTTTTCCGAAATTTTGGTTGACCTGTCATTGTTTGACGACAGAATAGGAGCGGATGCGAAAACACTGATGGTGACAAACTTCGGCCTTCCACGATCCATCAGTTCCATGAAACGCCTCGACCATCCGCCAGAACCCCTCAGCTCTCTTGGCCTTGCATCTTGCCTCACAGAGAGAACTACTGTCATCTTTGACGCTCTGCACTTGAATGGAAAAGAAGAGGCCCAAGGCTTTCTGGCAAAGGATCCTAAGGAATGGCATGATGATACCTCGTGCCAGGATCTTCGGACGGCAGCTTCGGTCATGACAGTTGTGAACGACTCTGCTGGGCGTGCCATTGCTTTGATGCAGCGGTAGTATACAATTCATCACTGACAAAGAATGAAGAACAGAAGCAGTTCCTTCTTTGGCTCGCGAAACGGCACTGGAAGATCTATCCCTATTGTTCCAAGGCCACGTTCGTGAAGATGACAGAGGATAGTCAAGGTCACTGAAGGTGCTATCCAAGAATAGCTGTATGTGCCCATAGAAACATTGGACATTTTGAAACCTTTATTTATTTTCATTTGCAACATTTACACGTTTTTATTCAACTCAAATTCAAGCTCACATTCTTCAACGCAGATCACTGATTTTATGCTAAAAAATTAATGGTGAAAAAACATTGACCTTGAGCGCCCTCTAAATTTATATCGACCGCTCAAAAATTTGGTAGATGTGATACTGACTTGCCATAGAACAAACGTGGGGTTGTGGAGCCCAACTCTGAGAAGGTTTTTGTTTTTGGACCACACTAATGTATGTATGTATGTATGTATGTATGTATGTATATATGTGTGTGTGGCCTGGGTTGACGGCTGGAGTAGGCGAATGACGCTAGGTAGCGCGTCTGCGCTGAGGAAGCGCTGCGTATCTGGATGCTCAACCTCATCTATGCTCCCACATCCTTAGTCCAACCTTCTGGCTTAAACTATGCCACATGCGTTGACTGGTGAGAGAGGGAGCGAGAGAGACGGATAGATACTTATATAAATACATATATACATGTATGTATGCATGAATACACAGTGCATACATACATACATACATACATGTATACACACATTCATGCATGCATAGGCCTACATACATACATGATTTATATACATACAATGTATGCAATTGTATGCTATGCGTATATTGTATGCATACAATGTCATACATACATGTACATGTACTACTTAACCAAGCACATGTACATTCCACAGTGAAACAGACGAGCATGACAGACAGACACACAGACAGACAAACTGAGGAGGAGGAAGAGGAGGTAGAGGAGGAGGAGGAGGAAGAAGAAGAAGAAGAAGAAGAAGAAGAAGAGGAGGAGGAGGAAGAAGAAGAAGAAGAAGAGGAGGAGGAGGAGGAGGCAGGAGACAGACAGACAGACAAACTGACAGACAGGCAAACAGCCGGGCGGGCAGGCAGGGAGACAGAGAGAGACAGCGAGAGAGACAGAGTCAATAAATCAGAGTCAAAATGAGAGACGGACAGACAGTTCTAAAGAGCAACACATAGACTGCCAAAGGGACGGTCAGAGAGAGAGAGAGAGAGAGAGAGAGAGAGAGAGAGAGAGAGAGAGAGAGAGAGAGAGAGAGAGAGAGAGAACCAGAGACACGGGATCTCTCTCTCTGCAGTCGGTTATTTTTGCCTTCAATGCTTTCGTCTGGAGCTGATAATGATGAGGTCATCTTAGAAGACGATTGAAAGCTGCTGAGCTTGACCTTTGCATCATAACTATACGCCATCCATCGCTAAAGATGCGCCTTGAAAGAAGAAGAAGAGGAGGAGGAGGAGGAGGAGGAGGAGGAGGAGCAGGAGCAGGAGGAGGAGAAGGAGGAGGAAGAGGAAGAGTAAGAGGAGGAGGAAGAGGAGGAAGAGGAGGAGGAGGAAGAAGAAGAAGAAGAAGAAGAAGAGGAGGAGGAAGAAGAAGAAGAAGAAGAAGAGAAGGAGGAGGAGGAGGAGGAGCAGGGAAGTAGGATGTGAGGGGGTCGCCTGGAAGGAGATCAGGAGGAAGAAAATGAGAAGTAGGAGGAGAAGGATTAAGGAGAGCGGAGCCGGAGGGGCAGGAAGAAGAGGAGTATAGGAGCAGGTAGAAGAAGAGTTATAAGAAGATGAGGAAAGGAGAATGTCGAGAAGGAGGAGTTGGAGGAGGAAGAGTAAGAAACAGAGGAAGAGTAGGAGGAAGGGCATTAGGAAGAGGAGGAGTTTTAGGAGGAGGAGCAGAGGGGAGGAGGAGAAGGATGAGAAGGAAAAGGGGTGGAGGACGAGAAAAAGGAGAAGGAGTTTTAAGATTGAGAGGGGAGTAGGAGGAAGAGGAGGAGGAAGAAGAGGCGAGCACGAAGAGTAAGAAGCAGCTTAGAAGTGCGAGGAGAATAGGGCTGAATAGGAAAAGAAGGACGAGGAGAAGGAAAGTGGGACAGAGAAGAATGCGGCAGAGGGGAGGAGAAGAACTTGAAGGAGGCGGATATGTTTTATGTTGATGTATGAACGTCGACCTGATGAGGTATAGAGTCTTATCGCGGACGCCATGGTCTGTTCACGTGGCACTGTCCGTCCTTCTTGTTCCTTCTGTCTGACTGTCTGCCTCAGTCTGCCTATCTTTTGTCTATGTCTGCATGGTTTGTTGCTGTCTGGACAACTACTGTCTCCATCTGTCTGTCTTTGTATGTATGGCTATGTCTGTATGTCTGTCACCTAGTCTGGGTGGCTGCCTCGACCATATCCGTCTGTCTGTTTGTATCTGTGTTTGTTTGTCTGCGTGTATTAGCCTATGTACATAAAAATACATGTTTGTGTGTACGTGTGCGTATTGTGTATGCATGCATGTAAGTGTGTATGTATCATGTATGTATGTTTGCACGTTTGCATGACTTGCATGCATGCATGTATGTATGCACAGTTTTGTCTCTCCATTTTGTCTGTCTGTGCTTGTGTTTCTGTGTCTGTGTTTGTCTGTCCATCCATCTGTCTGTCTGTCTGGCTACTTGTCTGTCCTTTAGTCTTTTTGTCTTTTTGTCTGTGTGTCTGTGTGTCTGTGTGTCTGTGTGTCTGTGTGTGTGTGTGTCTGTCTGTCTGTCTGTCTGTCCGTCACTAGGCCTATCTTTCTACACCTTTTGGGCCACACCGCCGACGTGCGCATGCCAAGTTGCCGAATATCGAAATGGCCTCGCATTTAGCACAGCGGCTTGCTCCCTTCGAGCCGCGTAGGATGCTTGGTCGCCTACCGCCTTCTTCTTCAGCAGCAGCAGCCCCAGCATCAGCCCCAGCATCAGCCCCAGCATCAGCAACTTCATCTTTATCCGACTCCATCTCTTCGTCGCTGCTGTGCGCTCTCCTTTTCGATTTTCCGGGAGGAGCAGAGGCACTGGAGAGCGGGAGTAAACCGGATACTGTGCTTTGGACGAAGGTGCTTCGGGTAGCGGTCGATCCTTGGGGCGACTTAGGCGGGCGTGGCAGAGAGTATCAATACCAACGATAATTATAATTAACGAGTTTTACCTAATAGGAATAATTACTATGCACGTGCGTAACAACTCGCAATTATGCTAAAGAGACTAAAGTCAAAGGTGAGTCGAATGGGGGGGGGGGGAAGCGGTCTATTTGTTGTTGTTGTTGGGGCGGGGGGTCTTTGGATTGGAGTTGTATACATGGATTTATTTTGCTTACATTGGAGTTCTACGTTATTTGATCCCAAAGACTCAAGGAGGACAGAATATTTTGACCTTTTAGGCCTATTTGTATCTGTTTTTAAAAAGTCGTTCTTGTCTGCCGCGGTTGGGTCGGTGGTCTCTTGAAGTAGTTTCTATGTCAAGTTTTTATTGATTAATTGACTGATTGGCCGATCGATCGATTGATTGATCGATTGATTGATTGATCGACTGACTGACTGACTTATTCACTGACTGACTGACTGATTGATTGACTGACTGACTGATTGACTGACTGACTGACTGACTGACTGTTTGATTGATTGATTGGCTATGTCCATTTGTGGCTTGTCGTTGTTTTGTCCATTTGTGGTTTGTCGTTGTTTGGTCTCATTTTATGACTGTCAGGTTAATTGTCATTCTACCGTCGCAAGTGATCATAGCCTGGCTATTAGTGGTGGTATAATTTCATCTTAACGACAGAGGTTTGAAGCACCTTCGATGCATGTTCATTGTTCAGTCGCATGGTCATCGTGTGTGTGCAATTCTGACCTTAGAAAGTGGAGCAATAGTTTATCAAAAATACTGTTGTATTGTATCGCATCAAATACAATTGTACACTGTTTTGCACTGAAGTCTCGTAATCGTAATCTTCAAACTTCTAAAGCGCCACTCAAGATCCAATAACTGGACAATAGCTTTTTCAATATTCACGGATCTTCTACACGATAACATCTCACCCAAGGCCGCCATGTTTAATAGCACACGGTGGGTCTGCATAGTGCCTCTTACAACAATTATATATGATTTAGCAACATAATCAACGCCTGTGTGAAGGCCAGTCGCAGAACTCTGAGCGTTACAGACCGACGGCTCCAATCAGTCGTTTATTTTCGTCGGCTTCGGAGGAATATCACTAAGTAATAAATTTTATCGCAAAATTTATTGAAACTTTGTATGTGTGAAAACATGAAAGTTTCACATTGGACGGCGTTGGACGACAAAGTCAGAGCCAGAGTCCTATGCTTATGTACGTAGATCATAGGCCTATCAGGGCTTCTGACACGTCTAGACGCGAAGTCCCGCGCTCAAGATAATTATTAAGCTTATAGCCTACCTGTGTGGTGAGCAGTAAAGGTTTTGCTAAGCGTCAGATTAAGCCTTGCGGTGGCATTCAGGTGGAAAAGGGATAGAGTAGTCTGAGGAGTGGCACACTCACTGTTAGCTTCTTGCCAAGGTGTGCTATAAATACAGACACAGGCCTTGCAGTTCTATGTTCTATTCTGTACTTTTATCGACGTCCGTATCGGAAATGTGCTTTGTAATTACACGTATCTGTCCTGTGCACTTGATGTGTGGCAAAAGAGGCTAAGAGTGTTTTAACGGTGACTTTAGCTCATTGTTTGATCTAGGCATCTCTTGGAGGGGGGAGTTCCCCGAATGGCATCCACGAAAAATTCGAACTACATGTATATTTATTGTGGGTGCACGGATTCGCTCAAAACACCTAAGCAATTACCATCGACACGGAGATTAAAATCCTCACTGCCCATGTTGTCATGCCCTCACTACTACAATCTTATAACAACTGTCATTGTTAGAGCTGCTTGATCATGATTGTTTAATCTGTTTCGCATCATTCAGTCACAGTTGTTTAATAACAATAATTTTTGTTTTAATATTTTTTTTGCAACTCGCAACTGTGTGCAATTACCAATATTTTTCATGTAATTAATACTTGAAGGCCTAATTATAAAATTGCTTCATTTGCAGAGTGACACAACTCCCAGCTTCCTGCGAGCTGCTCGTGCTGGCAATTTGGAAAAGGTTTTAGATCTTTTAAACAACAAAAAGACAAATATAAATGGATCCAATGAGGTAAGTCTATGAGTTTTGTTTCACATGCATCGTTGTTATAGGCTTATTCTAAGTTATATCCTGAGCATACAATTGAAACGACGAAAAAACTAGCATATTGAGATTGAATTGTGTATAATAATCAACAATTTAACTCATAGTGTTATACAATTGAACACAAAATGTAACCTTTAACATTGAACTTGGCTTACGTAGGTCCTATATTCGATATTTAACCTGCCAAGAGTAAATTTGAAATTAAAAACTAGTACAAGCCTAATCTCTTTTGAATAAGTGCCTATACGTAAGCCTATATCCAAAATGTAGCTTAGACTATTATTATAGCAAGCTTATGCAATCGAAACTACATAAAAACTGGCGAAAGGATAACTCTACTTAGATCCACTAGGAATCGTACGGATTGAGATGAGTTTTGAGCCAAACAAATCCTAAGCAGTGCTGTTCAATTGGTGTGTAGAATAAACTACTACATTTTTCATTACCAAAAATTATGTTAATGAATACTGTTGTTTTATCAACTAGGCTACATTATACAGGAACAATCATTATAGGTCTACCACTGTCGTTAAGTAGGCTACTGGTTTGGATTTATACTTAGATTAAAGTATCGTTGAAAAGCACGGAATGCAGCTACTATTTTGACAGTTCTAAAAGGTGGCGTTTTGCGACTGGTTGTTTCGTGATTTGATCTCTCGTAATTATGTGTGTTATTGCAGAGTGGACTTAGTGCTCTCCATCTTGCTTCGAAGGAAGGACATATCAAAGTCGTGCAGGAATTGCTGAAACGAGGAGCCCATGTTGACTCTGTTACGAAGGTCAGAACCGCTCCTTATTACACTTGCTGTGCATATTTTAATTATTAGATTACTTTTACATTGGCAAACTTTACGAACATGACATTGTGAATGTGACGTTACGTGACCTGGTCTTCAATGCCGGAGCAGTCTTTCCCCCGCCCTGAGAGCGGCCGACTCGGTTGACTCCTTCAAACCAGGGCTCAAGATATTATTTAGTTGTATGTGAGGCGCCCTTCTAACGGCGTGGCTGTGGATATAATTATGTGCCTATTACCATTGGCTCCCCTTCAAAAATTTATGTATCTGACCCTGACCTTTGGGATGCTGTAGTGTGGCAGTATGTTCCGTACCTTGTGATCGGAAGGTTGCAGGTTCGAATCTACCATAAGCCACCGCGTAGCGACCTTCGACAAGATGCTTGCCTATGATTGTCTGTGAGGAGGGCAATGGAAAACCACCTCACTCATATCTTACATGAGTGGCTTTAAGGTCAAATTGAATTAGGCTTACCTTCAGGCAGAGAATTCATCATCATCATTACCGGTACCTGTGTATTGTGTAATGTTGTCATTAGTGGTTGTATTATTATTATTATTATTATTATTATTATTATTATTATTATTATGAGTCCGTTCTCAGCATAGCAGTAAAATAGTAATATAGACTATAATCTGTAGAACCGACCTGATTGTTACAGTAATATATCTGTAGCAGTAGTGATCGATGCCGTTTGAGTACTTACTGCAACACATTCGGTTTTTTGCAGACTAGTAAGTCTCCGGTTTCTAGGCCAGGGACGGTGAACGGACGAGGTTTTGGTCGGATGTGTGAGGAGGGATTCGTTTGGGAAACCACTTTTTTGAGTGGCTGGAGCAAGCGCCTATGTGCGCCGGGGGTTATTTCGGTTGGCCAGGAATGTCTGAGTTTATCGTTTCCAGGCAGCCGTAGCAGTGTAGCCAGTGGCAGCCTAGATGGTTGTTCCATTCTGGAAGCAGACACGTGTAGGCTACCACCAGCTTTTTTGCGTATGGCTCTTTCTTATCGCGTTGGATGTTTCTCGGTAGCACGAACATTTGCCTGTGTAGCTTTATCTGGATGTCCCGTTCACTTGTACTTTGTACAGGCTATCTATGCAAAGGATATTGCCAGATTTATTGGGTTTACTAGTGTAGTGTAATGTAATTTGAACAACTTATATAGCGACGCTCGCTGGTCGCGTTTCCTGTGCGAGTACCCTGAGAGAAGAAATAGGTTTTGAGGTGAGACAGAGATATATTATAGAAACAGATCTGATCTAGGAGGAATGAAACACGCAAGGAGGAATGTAAGGCATTCCTGACAGCTCTTGGTCTACCGCTGTGCAGTGTGCACATTTATTGAGAAATGAGCGTGGTCTACTACTGTGCAAATATATTTACTTAGGCTGAAGCACTGGTGCATGGTGCGTATTAGATGTTGTTGTTAAAAAAAAGCCATGGTCTGTTGTGCATTGGGATTTTTTGGTAGGTGTATTTCTATTTCCTAAGGGTATCTAGGATCTTTAGGCCAGCGAAAAGAACTACTCTTAGTATGCTTTCCGACACCCTATATAATTATGTTCGATTACAACTACGTGGAAATATAAAATATTATAAAATTAATAGAGTAAAATGTGAATGTGAAAGGTCGGAATATATCCAGTCACACATCGCCTCCATCAATAACAATAAGACTTGTTAAACCACCTTCGCCAGAAAAACTAAAATCGGCAATTGTTAGGTTGCTTGTTCAGTTGCGGTTGAAGGGGGGTTGGGTGAGAATTCGCGGTTGTGTCAGGTCAGGGTTGGGGAGGGGGGAGAACGTATGGGGCACTGAGGTGGAAAGCAAATATTACGCAGTGGTGTGGAATCAGTCAAGTTTCTTATTCCTGTATTGTGGAGCGTTAGTAGGAAGCCCACTTCTGATCATGCCAGTATTTTTGAAGCGTCATTGCTTTGTGCGAGTATTGATATTCATGTAATGTTATTTGAATGTTAGCCTACGTGTTTTACATAAGCCTACATGGATGGCTAATTAACGGAACCATGGTCCCTTCTGTCTGTAGTCCTATTGGACCCTTTTTGTGAGTGTGTGTTTTTCTAGTCGACTTGTTTTCCGGTTTCAATACTGCTACTATGGTTTGGTATACCGTTTATATAGGTTATGGTTACTGCACCAACCAAGAAATCCTTCATTGCCAGCAAGCCCTTGAAGACTTGGTGGAACCCAAGCAGGGCTTTTTTAAACGTGCAGTTGTACACAAAATGTGCAGTTCTAAATGGATTTGTGCAGTTGCAGTTCGAGCACTTCTGTACAGTTAAAACTAGCAAAAGAGGTTATTGTCCTCCGATTGGAAGTAATTTACTATAGAGGATGGAAAGCAAAAGAAGGAGTTGTGCAGTTCTAAAAACTCCTTTAAAACAGTCCTGGACCTAAGCGGGCTCTGACGAGGAAATACCGTTAGCCTACAACGTGTGCCCTATGCGGACATGGTGGCCTGTTTTTTAAGGCACGCTCTGCCACTCTTCACCTGCTCAGAACTCTATATGCCTGCAATTGCATTTACCCGAACAGTATCTGCCTCTCAACAATAATTATATAGACCTCGTAGTGCATGATAGTAACCTAGCAAAAGTCGTTGATGACTACTAGAGCTGCTCCAAGACAACCGTTCAGAGCTGCAAGTGCCGGTAAGTGTAGGCTACCACTACTACATGTACTTGATCCAATTCGCTATAATTGAAGACATTAATAAGACCAAACATACAAATCGGATATGTATAAATCTCATGCGTATGAATCGCCTTGCAGTTGCTGGCAGCGATAGGAAAGATTGTGAGAAGATACGGGATGGGCAAAAAGAGCGGATGGGCGGTGCACGATGTTTTCCCGGCATTGCGAGCCGCACCAACGTCATATACACTGTATAGTGTACAGGCCGCCGGGGCGGCACAATATGCCAGATATAATAAATCGCGTTCTGGAGAAAGCAGTATACACTGGAGAGCAGTCGAGTACTTAAAACTATGGCCATTTAGCTGTACATGTGCACATGCAGGGCAGGCCTCAAGGAGCTGTGTAAGTGTGTATTGACCATGGGCAGAACGGTTGATATGAACACGGTTTAAGCAGTTACTAGGTTACTAAGGGGGGGGGGGAGGTAATGGGAAATCGTAGTACTGAAGCTTCCGTATAAGTTAGTGTAGCTGTCTGCCTGTCTGTATATCTGTTTGTTTGTGCACCTGTCTTGACTTTGCAATCTGCACATCGGTCCACACTTGACTTTAAACATGCCTCGCCAATTTTCTTTTTCGCAGGGTCTTCATGCTCCCCACGACTTAATGTTTTGAATGCTGAACAAATCCAGTAATTATCATTATTGTCGTTATTAGTATGATAATTATCATTATAATATTTTTTATTATCTTCAACAATCGACATCAGCAACAGCCTAACAGGCAGTAGGCTACTATTAACAAGGGAAACAGTAGTTGAGATTGAGATGCAGGCACGCATGATAGCCTACGGGGTACATCAATTTTATTTTTACCGGTAGCCTACCTTTACACACTCCTCAGTTTTAAAGTCCATTACTGAAATTAACATGCTGTAAGTTCTGTTGATTTGCAGAGCATTTCCGTAACTCGGAAATGGACACAGGCAACTGGCTGTAACCTCTAGTGGCAGTTGTTTCACAGAGACTATAAGATTAAGAGCAGTTGTGTCTGAGGCAGCCTTGTGGGTATGAAGTGCTAGCGACTTCATTTTCTTAGCCTCTGCATATAAAAACGGGTGGCCAGTCCTCTCCCTCGCCGTCTCGTCTTTCCATTGACAGCGTCCAATCAGAGTAATCATAATAATTGGAGGAACAGGTGGAGCAGAAATCTCGACACATTTTCTGACCTGGAGGCCCTTGATGGGAGAGTTGAACCACCAGCTTCTCATTGAACAGACCAACATGCTAACCACTACACTATCGAGCAACCCCGAACTCATAAACTGAGGTGTATTATGTCAGTATTTACATATGTCTTCATCTATTAATAGCAGTAACGATCTTTGGTCTATGGTTTCTCTGCCGAAGTGTGTGCACTACCAGACAGCTGTACGAATAGTCCAGCAGCAAGACAGGTGTATAGGCCTAAAGTATAAACTGTTGCTACACCTGCATCATCTAGCCTATTCATCATCTCATCTTGGCAAAATACTGTCGGACACGGAACGTTTCTGTAACGCTTTTGCTTCGTAGATGTCTTATCTGTTGGTGGACACCAACCGGTATTAGAATATAGCTGAGGAGCAGCACCAGCAAACACAGAGCCAGTGCCGGTACTGAGATAAGAAGGCAGCAGATATATTAGCGAGTCTGATAAGATGCGTGTTCGGTGGAGAAGTGGAAAGCCACAGAATAGAGGATGAGGTGGAAGAAGCATTATGCGGTGGTGCAGAGCTGTGAGGCTTCACGAGAGAATGGAGGATGATCCTACAACGCCTGGTAAATGCTGTCTATGAGATAAAATAAAACGTGTTGTTGAACGATGTGGAATGGAAATACTAGAAGCTGCAGTAATGTGTGTTTTTGATCTTCCATGATCCAAGCAATATTATGTACAGACGTTGTTTTAACTGCTTATAATGTCCTGTCAGGCGGCCGTGTGAACCCGTTAGATACGAATTTGTTCAAATTACGCTGTTACATGTAAGTGCATGGTATGATGATTTGTTATGGATCGTGATTCATATGCTACAGTGCCACTGGGCCTTGACCAATAAGATGCCAGAAATAAATTAATATTCCTGTTTCACTGAGAGTGCTAACACCAGAACATTAGTTAGATTTTGTTCAGTGATGACTCAGATAAATAATTGCGCACGGCTGTTAAAAAAGGTGGCTATGCGGGCTTTTCTTGCCTACGGAACCACAAATCACAGAACTGATATAGATAGGCTATAGGCCTATTATTTTTTTTTTATCTCCACTTAACCATAGTTACAGATGGGCCTACACTTCCCCTGCAACTTGAAAAATTCTCTATTAAAGTAGATCTATTTATTTACATTAGGCCAATCCAATTTTCCTATTTGTTTTTCTGTCTGATTTTGTGCCTTTAGACAAAAATGTAACTTTGGCAATTAAAATTCGTCATGATAAAGGCAGTAGGCCTAATAGATCTATTACCAATTTTCTTAGAGCAACAACAACATTCCAACGCTTATTAATCATCTTAGCCATTAAGATCCTCCATGTTTAATGCAATAACAACTGCACTTCATATTCTTGTAAAAGTTACCTATGAGGGGGTGGTGGTGGTGGTGGTGGTGATGATGATGATGATGATGATGATGATGATGATGATGATGATGATGATGATGATGATGATGATGATGATGATGATGATGATGATGATGATGATGATGATAATAACAATAATAATAATAATTTATAATAACAAAATATCAGCATAGCTCATCTCCTCTGCTGTAATAAAATTTAAAATAATAAATTAAAATAAAATAAATTAAAAATAAATAATAAATAATAAATAATAAATAGTTCACGAAGTAGGCCTAACATACTTTTAAAACAGCAGAACATTCTCGGATCACTGCTCACTCCTCACATTATACTTATAGTAATAAACATTGCACTCGATCCACAGTACTGTTAGCTACATTGGTTGTGACGTCGACAGCATCCCACAATCAGCCTGCTCCTATAAATAAGAAAAGGCCGTAGCTTAGATTTGATTTCGAAGATCTTTTCTCGACCTTGAGCAACCCGACAAGCAACAGGATCAACGGACTATAAGGGTTTGCTTGCTGATTTAATCTATTCTACAATGCCACATAGAAATAAGAGCTTCAAAATTAAAACCCCGTCATCATGATTGTGTTAGTAAATGCATTATTTCATGGCAGCATTATCTCATTTCGGGGTTGGGGTGTTCAAACACACAAACATCCCTATATGTGACCTTGATGTAAGAGAACGTTCAGAGTGCGATTCCCTTCTCGAGGGTGATTTATTTAATCAATTTAAATTTCGGGCTGGCACGATCCGTGCACGGTGACCTTAATGGCGTGGCGCCCATTCAAACGGGCGAGCGGTGGTGAAGGATCTCACCAGATCAAGTTTATTGAAAAATGAACATGGTGTAAGCCACGCGACTGCTCTAATTAATTTTTAAAGTCGAGCAGGCGAACGTTTACGCATGTATGTATGTATGTATGTATGTATGTATGTATGTATGTATGTATGTATGTATGTATGTATGTATGTATGTATGTATGTATGTATGTGCACTTGTTATAGCGCCCCTTCAAGCTCTCACTACTCAGAGGCGCTCCCGATGCAGAGCGGACACTGCATCGGAGTTTCACGCCGAAGCGCTGAGCAATTGTGAGTGAAGAACTTGCCCAAGGTTCTTACGCGGCTTGAGGGTGGATTCGAACCTCGGACCTTCCGGCTCCAAGGCAACGACGCCACCACTAGACCACCGCGCCCCACGCGAAGTTTACACTTCGCTTTTAGCTATAAGCCATGCTCTGTTTGGAATAGCCTCTTTTGACTGAGTTCCTTTCCGCGATACTTGTCTAACTATTTTTATAAACTACTCAAGACTTTCCTCTTTGACAGTGCCTGGGTCGGGAGCGCCTCTGAATAGTTATCTTGAAGGGGTGCTATATATGTGACTTCTATAGATAGATTGATACTCGAGCACCGTTGGGTTTCTAAGCATTCTCGTTAGTTGTTGGTCGGAACTTGGTCCAGAAAACGTTGCTGATATTGACCGACCCGGGGTTCGTCTTTCACGGATTGCTATAAGGTAGCCTACTCGCTGTCCGTGAAGCCGGACTCTGCCTTCAAATAGTCCGTGCTCTGACCTCTCACTAGGACGACTTTCATCAATGCGAATATGTAGGCTACAGTTAACAATCTAAATGATCAAAGTAATTATTTTCAATTGAATGTCCATTATTGTCATAATGTCATCATTGTTGCTTAAAAGTTCCATCATAACTTCGTGAGCAATTACATTAACAATTACACAAGTGTTCTCAATGGTGTGAGTCGGTGTCTGATTTTCAAATTTGCTGTTTTTTTTCTTGTCACAGAAAGGCAACACACCGTTACACATCGCTAGCTTAGCTGGTCAGCTCGAAATCATCCGTCTGCTGGTTGAGAATGGCGCCAAAGTCAACGCACAGTCGCAGGTACGTTGAGTTTAAGAACAACGTCAGAGATGTTACAGGCTGGTCCAGCTTGATCACGATATTTGTGGGGCGCGATGGTGTAATGGGTATATTCGTTGCCTTGCAGTCGAAAAGTTGCAAGTTCGAATCCACCTCAAGCCGCCGTGTAGGGATCTTGGGCCAGTCCTTCATTCGCAATTGCTCAGACGCTTCGCCGTGAAACTCCGACGCAGTGTCCGGACTGTCCGCGCTATAGTAGGAGGCGCCTCTGAGTAGGTAACTTGAAGGAACGCTATAGAAATGGATAAATAAAGAAATATATCAAAAGTAAATAAATTTGCAAAAAACTGCAGATGTTCCAATGTCGCTAAACCTATTCCATAAAATTATATCGGCGTAGCGAAATGTATTAATTTGCAGGTATACCGTGAGCGCTACTGACGCTCGCTTCACAATGGTTCATGTAAACCGTTAATTGGTAGACATCGATAAACAGTGAAGTTATGCTCAAGTAACCTCTTCCGTCTGCCATTCACTTCTTTTCGCTCGCCCCCATCGCTCACTTGACCGGCGTGATCTCCTTGCCTCGCGAGCAAGGGCTGCCATGGCCCTCATTGGCCCTGTGGAACCAGCCCGCTCCTTCGGCTCGTTCCTCCTTATTAACTTGTAAGCCAAGTGCCTCTTTTCGCTCTCTCTCAAGACCACTTTCTCTTGGTCTCTCGAGCTGATTAGTATGGATTGCGAGAAGCGTTGTATAAATTCATAAGCTTACATGTAGATACAATACAATGCAATACAATACAATACAATATCAGTATGTTTATGGCACTTCCTTTTATTGCCAGACTTCAATGTGTATTACTGATCGTCTAAAGAGTTCATTATCACATTTTCTATAGAGTGGGAAAGCTATATAGTTATGGCAAACTGTCACTGTGTGGAAACCCTGTAGCCTACTGTTATTGCGCGGGAACCCTTTACGGTTTCTGCGTCCGAACGTGCAACTCTTTACTGCTGCTGTTTTTAAACTCTATGCTGTTATTGTTTGGAAACCATGTACTGTTGTTGTTGTTGTTGTTGCTTGGTGGGAATCCTGTGCGTTAACTGTGTTGGAACTCTGTACTGGATGCTTTGTGGGAGTCCAATATATATGGTTCTGGTTTGGAGCACAGCAACAGAACAACTAACCAGTCTTATGACACCTCTTTGATTATGAGAAAAAAAGTAGGGCTGTTGTTCGATTAAAAATTTTAATCGAAATTAATCGTGCGATTAATTTTTTTAATCGCAATTAACTGCAAATTAATCGCAATGCATTTCCTTCAAATATATTAATCTAACTTTTTCTAAGGACCCCTGAGACATAATATTTTAATGACTGAATGCATTCTTTCTATTGCAAACATGTTTAATAACCTTTGGCTTAGGCCTATTGAATTTCTGCATTTAGTTTATTGAACAGTTTTGTATGACAGACAGAATTGAAACACTGTTCAAATCAGTCAACTGCTCAAAATTCGTTAATTTTTTTCATTTGAGCCACCTTTAATTAGAATGCTTATAGGCCTAAATGTGAAATTAGACAACCGTTTTCTGACTATCAAAATGAATTATTTATTCAGCCAATTGTATAGGCAGGCCAGTTTATTTAGCCTAGGCCTACATTGTTCGGTTCAAGGGATGTTCTTATTAATTAACAATAGTAGGCCTAGGTCTACCATTGAACCTCATTATTTAGTCGCAATTTTTCACAAGAGGTTGCGGTTCTTGCCAAACCTCATCTCAGTTGTCCTGTAAACATTTATCATTTGAAACCTGAAATCCATTGTTCTTGCCATCTCATGGAGTTCAACCAACGTAGTCTAACGTCTGACGGGGTAAAGAATTGCTACGATAATACTCAAAAAAAGTTTGGGAATATTTGCCAAAGAAATTGAAATAATGTATCACTAGTTTTAAGTACGAGCCGTCCGTTTAAAACGAGTTTTTCTGCCTCTGATTTCATTTTAATCAGATCTAATTAACGCGTACGATTAATGCGTTAAAATTTTTAATCGCAAATTTTTTTTAACGCGTTAATCGCACGCGTTAACGCGATTAAATCAACAGCCCTTAAAAAAGCAGTTTTATTTGCGATTTTATGATGTTATTAGCGCTTCTGAGTATCTTGAAGAGGCGATATATAGAATCAGATTGATTGATCGATCAATCAATTGATTTATTGATTGATTATAATTTTAAATTCTAGGAAGGTTTTACTCCGCTGTACATGGCTGCCCAGGAGAATCACGTGGAGGTCGTTAGATTCCTCCTAACATCTGGAGCCAAACAGTCACTCACCACTCAGGTAGTTTCTCATTGTTAATTACCTGTTTCCATAAACGTTAGAGCCGTTTGTTTTGCTGTTCCACATGTTGGCAGCTTTTGTGAAATCGACCGACAGATGTGACCGTGGTGATGACCAACAGATTTCTGGATAAGATTTTGCGGTCACGGTATATTTTCTTATTTTCTTGATACAGACTAACCGTGCTATGTAACTAAATCTTCACTCAAATCCCTGAGGTAGGGGGGGGGCTATATTATGTGCGTGTTATATACGAGAGCGTGTTATATTCGCGAAAATACTGAGCATTTTAGACATACTAGCACAAACGAAAAGACGCACACATGCAAGTTGACACAGCCGCATACGAAAACACAGGCACACACTAAGACACACCCACATATACGAAAAACATGAAAGCACAAAGACATACACGCACGTGCGCAAGTGCAAAGACATACATGCACGCACGCACCCACAAATACCCACAGACACAAAGCCACACACGCGAAGATTATGCACGCAGACACACACAAAGACACTCAGACATACATGCTTGCACAAATAAGACAGAGATAATAAAATTATGTCTGAAAAAGTACTAAGTATGTGTTCAAGTATGTTCAGAGTCGTCTTAAATGGATATTGTCCATGTTCCTAGGATGGTTTCAGTCCTCTGGCAGTTGCCCTGCAGCAAGGACACACGAAGGTCGTCGAAGTCCTTCTGGACCCCGGTGTCACCGGCAAGCACGCTCTGCCACCTCTGCACCTGGTCACGAAGAGAGGCGACGCCCGGTCCGTGTCTCTGCTCCTACAGAAGAACAACGACATCAACCAGGTCTCCAAGGTACTGAACACCTCCCATATCATACCTGCCATGCTCGTTCTGTACACTGGCTTCCTGTCTGTGAGTCTATCCGCTTCAAACTGCAGCCATGGCACGTAATTTTTTATTGCTTTGTATTGTGTTGTATTTGACGACTTGTACCTCACGTACAAAGCTCATGCATATGATCTACCATCCTTTTATAGCGAATTGTACTGATCGTAAACACACAAAGTTATATAAATATAACAATTTTGCACACAAATGTTGGATGGATGATCAGACGGCATGGGGGAATATGATGGCCACCTGATGTGGATAGGATGAGGCCAAGAAAAACGAATGCGCCAGCACTTCATATACACAGGGTGAGAATTGCCGGGGGTTTGGGGGGTTTCAATTCCCCAGTCTCTCTTAGAGCCCCATGTTAAACTTAAAGTATGTTTTACACCCCAATTACAAGTCGATAATGGTCCAACCTCACCCCCCAGTTATTTTTCCACAATTCTCACACTGCATGATATACATGTTTGACTCGTTCTATTATTGTTATCGTCGAGGAGTTAATTGTTACCACTGAATGTGATTTGGTGTTCTGGTGATCTACTGTAGAGTGGTTTTACACCGCTGCACATAGCATCACACTACGGTGATACGAACGTGGCACGAGTTCTTCTCGCCAACGACGCCGACATCGACTACAAAGCCAGGGTATGCGCAGACAATATGTGTTGTTTTTCATTGTATAATAGCACAGACAATGAAATTGTATTATATTGTGTAACGATTAATTAATTTATACAATTACGAGCAAACCAGTTAATCTCACAGGCTGATTATAGCCACCATGGACTGCCTCTCTCCACCATAGGCTAACTCTATTCGCCTTAGGCTACATCTACATGTATATAATCTGGGCTGCCTCTACTCTATATGTCGCAGACTACCTCTATCGGCCATGGGTTGCCTCTCTCCGCCAAAGGCTACCCCTCTATTCAGCTTAAGTTGCCCCTATCCAGCATAGCCTACCTCTATCTATCTTAGCATACCTCTGCTCATCTTAGGCTGCATCTAACAAGCATAGGCTGCCTTCATTCGCCATAACCTTAAATCTCTTTGCAATTATGGACTATTATTAATTATTGTAATTGTTATTAGTATTATTTCAAATGTTTTACATGGTGATATGTAATCTTTGTAGAATGGGATCACACCATTGCACGTCGCCAGTAAGCGGGGTCACAAAGATACAGTTATTCTGCTGTTAGACGGAGGTGCAACAATCGAGTCCAGAACAGCGGTAAACATTTTTGTACAATATCTAGTATCCTCTAAGACAAACAAGACGCAGTATGATCAATTTCAGTTTAATTTTTTTAAATAATAATACTGAACGTGGTTTATTTTTTCAAACTGACACAACGCACTATGATTGATATCAGCATTGAACGGATGATCACATGTCATTTTTGCAGGAGTAGAATTCAACTATTGACAGCCATGCAAAGCGTCCATCACGTACTACTGCTCAATTTATCAAAGTTAGCTACCGAATGGAAGGTTGAGGTGACCTCTTTGGGAGGGTATACATATAGCGGGATTCAATCGCGCATTCGTGCGCTCTTCGTGCCAGAGTTGTTTACCATTACTGTTCTCAATTTCACAAACTGTTGAAGACTGTTTTTTTCGGTTGATCTCGGCCGGGAGTGCCTCTGAGTAAGTACCTTGAAGGGGCGCTATATAAATTTTGATTGATTGATTGATTGATTGATAGATAGATAGATAGATAGATAGATAGATAGATAGATAGATAGATAGATAGATAGATAGATAGATTGAATGATTGATTGATTAATTGATTGATTGATTGATTGATTGATTGAATGATTGATTGATTGATTGATTGATTGATTGATTGATTGATTGATTGATTGATTGATTGATTGATTGATTGAATGAATGAATGATTGATTGATTGATTGATTGATTGATTGATTGATTGATTGATTGATTGATTGATTGATTGATTGATTGATTGATTGATTGATTGATTGATTGATTGATTGATTACTGGTGCCTGAAACATTCTTAGTTTGGCGAAATAAAGACTTGTTATCTGTTTGTTAGGATGGCATGACTCCGCTTCATTGTGCTGCGAGGAGTGGCCAGGTTCCAATCATCTCATGTCTCCTTGATCGCGGTTCCGGTGTGGCGCTGAAGACAAAGAACGGTCTCACCCCACTGCACGTTGCTGTTCAAGGCGACCATGGAGACTCTGTTCGAGAGCTAATTCACCATGATGCCCCTCTTAACGAAACGACTGGCGTAAGCTGCGTTTTCTAAACTTTAGACTCATCGATGAATGCCTGAAGTATTTGAGATGATGTAGGCCTACACAGAAATGTGTTGCTTGATTTGTGGTTTGGAGTGTGAATTTAGCATACTATGAAGCTTCTTTTGATTATTATTCTTGTTTTTGTTCTTATCTTTCTTCTTCTTCTTCTTCTTCTTCTTCTTCTTCTTCTTCTTCTTCTTCTTCTTCTTCTTCTTCTTCTTCTTCTTCTTCTTCTTCTTCTTCTTCTTCTCCCTTTCCTCCTCCTTTTTCTGCGTATCTTCATCTTCACCACCAGCATCTTCGTTAGAATCATCATCAGCTAAATGAGACATGGTTGAAGCATTCAACTTCTAACAATTAAGGGCTCGAGTCTTCTGTACCGGTACTCACAATTTTATTGGACAACGCCATAAAGTGACGTTGGTCCATTAGGGAGCGGTGCTTAATAATTATAGGCGCATGTGTAAGAACTATGATAATAATAGATAATAATAGTTATATATAGTTATTATTATAACAATAGCAGTATCAATGCGTACTGTTATGCCTGTAGGACTATCTGACACCATTGCACGTTGCCGCTCACTGTGGTCATACGAAGACTGGTCGAATTCTACTGGACAAGAAATGTGACATCAATCCAAGAACTCTGGTTAGTAGAACATTATATCATGTCAAGCTAATAAAGAACTAAATTAAAACACTGATAAATAGACTTAAATTTACAATTTTTCCCCGAATTTCGCCATTTTTGATCCATATTTTATATTATCGTTAATTGTATTGTGTTTTATTTCAAGAAACGCTGCTTATTAATTGTTCATGGTAACAGTATTAAATCGCAGTTCATTGTCCTTAAAATCAACCAGTAGGCCTTATTGTTAGTCCGTCTCATTGTCTTGTAGACTGGTTTTACGCCTCTGCACATTGCTGCGAAGAAGAACAGAACAAAAATGGTTGAGCTGTTGCTGAAATATGGAGCGTTAGTTGAGGCACCGACTGAGGTTCGTGTTCCTTAAGGCAGTGGTTCTCAAACTTTTGCAGGTCGCGGACCGGCCATAATTTATATGGGAAGCTCACGGACCGCTAACTTCAGGCCCCTTAACTAATTAGGGCCTATATTGACAAGCACGAACAAAAAAGCGAACTCTATCAGGCCTATTAAAAAACTAATTATATGTTTACCGGGGTATTTATAATTAGGGATTTTTAAAATTACTAAAAATTGTTTGTACAGCCATCTGGCAAGTTAAAATAAGGCACTTGTAATGTATTTTTAAAGTTTGAGACAGAATTTTGGATAAATTTTGAACAACAACTCGAATAATCGCACAATTTTAAATATATAAATTAATAATAATAATTTAGTTTTCACTCTCAAACTTCTTCACGGACCGGTGATCAGGACTCCGCGGACCGGCACCGGTCCGCGGACCACCACTTTGAGAACCACTGCCTTAAGGAATTCAGTAACTCATTCTCTCTAATACAGTGGTGTAATGTAGTCATTTATATTAATTACATAGATTGTTTGTTCAATCAGTCAATCAATCAATCAATCAATCAATTCTAGCCTTACGACTGTCCAATTATTCAGAGGTTTACTCGGGAGCACTTTTGAGTAGGTTGGAAGCACTTCTGATCAGATAGTCAAATAAGTGTTCCTAATTAATAAGAAGAGCAATTTTGGAGTTTTTGCAGCATTTCCTTTTTTGCTCAATTTTCTATGCTAATTTAAATTTTAACTAATATCTTCCAGGTTGGTCTTACGCCGCTCCACATTGCGTCCTTCATGGGTCACTCGAACGTCGTTACATCTCTGATTCAACACGGAGCCAACCCAGACGCAGTGACATCGACCGGTGAGACCGCTCTCCACTTGGCATCCAGAGCCAATCGACCAGAGGTCATTGCCATCCTTCTCAACAATGGAGCGACCGTCGATTCCGTTGGAGTGGTATATTTTATTTTATTATTTATTATTTTCTGAGAATTTGATAAAGCGCTCCTTCAAGGTTTCTACCCCGGACGAATAAGACAGTCTTAAGAATAACGCATGAACAAGTGTTGAGGCTGCGCTAGGAGTCAAAGAGCGGGAAATGAACTTGGTAGTAACAGTAGTAACAGCAGATGCGACTCGTTAATGTGCCTATTGTTTTCCTTCCAGTTGGATATTTCTTCATATGGTGGGATAATCGTAAAGTATGTACTATTTATGTATGCATATACTTCTGGTTATGATACTTACAAAATTATTAATATCAATCAATCAATCCTATTAAGCGAATGGTAATCAAAGCAGTGGTAGCAGAAATATTTCCATGTTTTGCAACAAAAGGGGATCCATAGAGAGCAATAGAGCGCCATTGAAAAGTCACTCTGTGAGAGGCGCTATGTAAATCTATAAATACATTACAATTACATAGTTCACCTAGTCTAAGCTATCCAGTGGCAATATTTATGTTAATTGCAGTAACAAAAGTCTTGATAATAATTGCTTGAATGTATCACAGAATCACCAGACCCCATTGCACATTGCATCTCGACTCGGAAACACAGAGAACGTTTCTCAATTGTTACATCACGGAGCATCACCCGACGCCAACACAAACGACGGCTACACTCCACTGCACAACGCTGCAGCTTCAGGCAAAGAGGATGTTCTCCAGTTGCTGCTGGAACATGGAGCGAGCACTGACGTCACCAACAAGGTGCCAGACGAACATTCTATTTATTTATCTAGTTGGGGTACTTTATATAACGCATCTTCAGGACAGGTTACTCAGAAGCGCAACCGGCCCAATCATGGCTAAATAGAACAGCTACCGGGGTAACCGGGCTATGTAGGGGTTAAGGTTTGGGAAGGTCCTCCTTGCGTTACCTTCTCAAACCTTAAGCCCTACATAGTCCGGTAGCTGATACTACAACCTGTAATGACGTCCTTGTTACACTGCGCTTATTGCCCAGGAGTTACACCACTATATTCCCTAAGAATTTAAAACTGCCACCATTACAGTCACCAGAGAAATTAGTCACCATAACAATCAGTCTCTATAGAATTTTAGGGAGTGGTGGTGGTGGCGGTGGTGATGGTGGTGTTTGTGTCAGTTTTAAATTAAACGAAGTTTATTAGAATTTATTCTAACTACAATATAATATGGCCTGCTGATGTCATGACACAGAGTGGTTACACTCCGCTGCACACTGCATCGAAGAGTGGAAACCTCAGAGCAGTTCGGGTGCTGCTGCAGAGAGATGTGAGTGCGGATGCGGAAGGGAAAGATGGACTGAGACCACTGCACGTGGCAGCACAGAACAATCAGACGAAGGTGGCATTGCTTTTGCTGGAGAAGGGAGCCTCACCTGACAGCACCACACAGGTAGGTCTAGATCTTCTTCATTATCAATTATAATTATCATTGTTATTACAATAATAGTAGTAGTAGTAGTAGTAGTAGTATTAGTATTAGTAGTAGTAGTAGTAGTAGTAGTAGTAGTAGTAGTAGTAGTAGTAGTAGTAGTAGTAGTAGTAGTAGTAGTAGTAGTAATAATAATAATAATGGTGGAAGTAGTAGTATTAGTAGTAGTAGTAGTAGTAGTAGTAATAATAATAGTAGCAGCAGCAGTAGCAGTAGCAGTAACAGTAGCAGTAGCAGTAGTAGTAGGGGCAGCAGCAGCATGATTGGTCATAGTAATAGCAATGATGATGACGACGATGACGATGATGATGATGATGATTATGATAGTAACAACTACAACAACAACAGAATAATAACAACAATAATATTAACAATAATATTAATAATAAATTGTAAAAGTTATAGTAGTAAAAGCCTGGTGCATGCCGCGACTACATCAAATGCAACATACTGGCAGACCACAGCATGTGGAATGTTGTTTTGATGTATTTTTTAAAAATTAGAATCTTCTAACCTTTCTCTGCTGCACAAGGTATCAGCCGTTAGCACACCGAGCCAAAATGTAATTAAGCCTTCTTTGAAGTTTCTGATAACATTTTTTGCTATTGAGTTCATCAAAGTACTTGATGGTTTCTCTTTACAAAATTTACCCTATAATTACTTGCATACACAGGATTGAATGTATTTTTTAATGCTTTTTTCCAGAATGGTTTCACTCCGCTGCATTTTGCCGCTGAATCCAACCATCTCGATACAGCAGCTGCATTGCTTGAGTCTGGATGCAAGCCAGACTCCCATTCATCAGTAAGCTACTGCTTATGCACTTGACTACTGCATAACTGTAGCTTATGTTGTTTGGCATGGTTGGTCGCCTGTTCTTTAGTGGGCCTATTGTATTGTATTTAAGCATTTACAGGTGAGCCGTTCAGAAGTTTTCCAAATGCGCAGGGCCCCGCAAGAAGAAGCAGGTTTTGAGAAGACAGAAGGAAGAAGATAGTGCCAGACAGAAGTGTAGAGCGATCAGAACGAGAAAGAATATTCTATATAAAAAGACCAATAGACGCAAATCATGATCGAGACTGAGGCTACTGAGCCATAACAATTCTAGATCGGGGAGCCAAGAGGTCAAGTCAGTTGGATGAACGAAGTGGACGGTGGGAGGAAGCTGGTTGAAGACATGCTATAAGAATGTCAATTGATCGAATTTCACACATGATTAGAAAAAAGTTAGGCAAAGACTATGCTGGATGCAAAAACATCATTTGCGGAAAAATATTGCTTGAATTGACACTAAGAAGAGCAACAGACTTGGCGAAAGACTTTGGACAATGGATATGATTTATTTCTACAATTCACCGCCAAAATAATGGCTACTAATGATGGTGATATTTTATCAAACTCTGAGCGATTCCCTCTTTTCATAATCGGCCTCATAGTTTTCCTTCCGATCACATCTTAATGGTGATGGTATATGTGTTTTCAGGGTGGTTTAACGCCTTTGCACCTGGCTGCAAAGGCTGGTCACTCGGAGTTGGCGACTCTTCTGCTTCAGCATGGCGCATCGGTCGACAGCACTGGACCCCAGGGATTGACACCTCTTCATCTGGCAGCGCAAGAGAATCAACTGAAGTCGGCTGAGGCTCTGACTAGATCTGGTGCCAACGTCAATGCAAAAACTCAGGTAAAAAGTCACTAGGTTTATTATTGTATTGTATCAATAGATATAATTATAAAGTGTATCTCACAGTATGCACAAATCAGAGGCCCTCCAAAAATACGAAAGAATCAGAGAAGAGAAAGTAGTTTTGAGATAGCGAAACGATAGACTTCGAGTATTACCACTGCAACGAGATCCGTTATACAGGCCTAACTTTCGGCATAGGGCTCGCGATTTCACCCTCGTGGATAAAGACTCTAAAAGCTTTATCCCAAGAGCAGTTTTAAGATTGCTATAGAACGTGGACCCTTGGCAGCAGGCGCAGGTATGGATGTAGCTCATTTCAAACCACAGAGCCGGACAGATGCAGTGTTTTGCCTGTTGTTTTTGGAAATAAGCGAAATATGCATACAAACTACCGTAGGATGGTACATGTAGTTATAGCAAAAAGACATAATGCTCTTGTAGTTAATTTACCTTACTATCGCATATTTTTCTTATAGTCAGGATGTACACCTCTTCATGTCGCCTGCTTTTACGGTCATGTGGACGTCGTTAAACATCTCTTGGAACACGGTGCCGATGGATTTGCTACAACTGAGGCAAGTCCTAGATGAAAGATTTAATTGTTCCACCATTCTAATTTCTGGTCTTATGTTTGAGTTAACGATTTTAATCACAGTATAATTACTCGTTTAAGTATGAATTTCTATAACTTGTTAATTTCAGGTAGATTTTTAGCATTTGTAATTGGTAATTTGTATTATTGATTAGTTTATATTAGTTTATGCTAAACTGTGGGGTGTTATTTTTCGTTGTTCAACAGGGAGGTTACACCCCTCTGCATCTTGCGGCTCAACAGGGTCATGAAGGAGTGGTTAAAGCACTGATCAATGCTTCAGTTGATACCGATGCACTAACGAATGTAAGCACGTCTTGGGTTTTGTGTTCAAATGAGAACTTGCAGCAGGGCTGTTTTTAAGGAAATTTTAGAACTGCACAACTCCTCATTTTCCTTCCCATTCTCCATGGTAAACGACTTCCAATCGGAGAACAATGACCATTTTTTTGCTAGTTTTAACTGTACAGAAGTGCTTCTACAACTGCACAAATAAATTCACAACTGCACATTTTGTGTACAACTGCACGTTAAAAAGCCCTGACTTGCAGTAGGCCTACTTAACTGAGCTGATGAAACGATTGTTTATACAGATTAATAATAATGTTCTTGAGTTTCAGCGTAAGTAAGTAAGTTAGTAATCGTATTTACATTGAGCTGATCCATTTTCCAGTTAATTACTGAATTATTATTTAATTTGATTGTAAATGCGTGTGTCAAACTATGTCTCATGACTCGCTCAGGCGTTTTTCTTTTGCCGTGGCTGCGCTGGGAGCGCTCCTGAGCGGTTTTCTTGAAAGGACGCTATAGGCCAGTGCTGTCCAACCTTTTTGGCACCACGGGCCGCATTAGCCATATTTTGTAGCCCGAGGGCCGCAACAGTCAAAATTTATTGATAATTATTAACTTATTGGAATTTTTATGGACTGATTATTATTCTAAACTAGCTGTACCCAGCCACGCTTTGCTGTGGCAAAAACGACTTCCCCTCCCCTACCCCTCCCCCTCCCCCCTCCCCCTCCCCCGTCCCCCTCCCCCTCCCCCTCCCCCTCCCTCTCCCCCTCCCCCTCCCCTCCCCTCCGCGATGGCCACGCGGATCACGCCATAAAACGCTTGAGCAAGAAGGCCGTAAATGCGAAGGCCGTAATGAAATGCGCTAAAGAAATTTACGGAACAAACATGCCTGAATTGGTATGCAAGGCTTATTGACGGACGTAGGCTGTGTGTTGAAAACGGCGGAATTTGCAAAGTTGCTTTTTTAGCTTAAAAGATTGCGCTTTTTCCCAAAAATCATTCTCACAACCCGGCCGTGTTGGAACTAAACGTTTTGGTGAAGTTTCCAAAGCAATCAATGAAGAAAGTTCGGAGATCTTGCGTCAGGTGCCAAACGCGGTTACATTTTTATATATATAGATGAATAATAATAAAAATGAATAATAGCACGCAGGCCTATAGGCCTATCTTGTAATGCCTCAATTTGTTTGGCACGGTTTATGCTGCGTCAGCACCAAAAAGCAAAAGGTAGCGTTTATTCCTGCCGTGCATTCAACTCTGCTCTTCATTTCGACACCCTGATAAGTTTTGTTGGCTCAGCTCCACTTTGTGGCTAACGGGAATTCCATCCTCCTGCTCTGGCCATTAAAAAGAGTCATTGAAACCAGAGTCTTCAGTCTAATTAGCAGCCACAGTCGTCGGTCGAGAAGGAACCCAAGACATCGACATTCGTTGG
The DNA here is from genome assembly GCA_945859605.1 of Lumbricus rubellus. NCBI lineage: Eukaryota > Metazoa > Annelida > Clitellata > Crassiclitellata > Lumbricidae > Lumbricus > Lumbricus rubellus. Next base: position 25,747,780 of record OX243827.1, on the reverse strand, counting down.
ACCTACAAGGGTAGGGCCTACTAACTCTTATCGATTGTTTCCTCCCAACCCTCAGGACTAGAACTAAACTATCTCTCGCAGCCACTTCCAGACGAACAGACAGTGCAGTAGGCCTACAGATCTTATAGAAACTGACTATAGAAGTGAAAGGTCTTGGACGGTTTGCGAGTTCAGTTTAGTAGAGCAGCCTATATAGAACATGCTGCTTAAACCAGACGTCATGTGTAAAACGCCTGACAGAATGCGAGAACTTAACTCCCGGAGTAGAAAGAAATTAGCTGTTGGATTGACCTTTCTGTTAGTAGTCCAAACCCCGGTGACCGCTAAAACAGCAATTAATATCGGTAGCCGACTCGCAGAGTAATAGTGACAGAGCAGACTCCTTAGACACCTGATCGTCGTCGTCGTCGGTGCCTCATTCGATACTCCGAACATTGGCGGCATCATGGACAATTCTTCTCCAGAGATCCTTCTGCTGTGCTGCTCGTACCACCTGCTCCATCGACAATCCCGTCCATTCCTTCACATCGTCCATCCACATTCTTCTTGGTCTTCCTCTTCCCCTTGCTCCCTCAGTTTCACCGGTTATCACGTCTTTTTCGAGGCAGTTTGATGTTTTCCTCACTATATGGCCGAAATACTGCAACTTCCTTTTGACAATTGTACTCCAGAGTTGTTCTCCACCCACTTCTCTCAGTACCTCCTCGTTCCTCTTCTTCGCTGTCCATGGTATCCTCAGCATTCTTCTGTATGATGTGGTTTCAAAGGACTTTAATCTTTTCTGTTCGCTCTTTCTATATGTCCAAGCTTCTGCCCCGTATGTTGCTATTGGCCATAACAGAGTTCTCAACAATCTAAGCTTTGTCTGTGTGGTGATTCCTTTGTTTTTCCATACAGTGCCCAATCCGGATAGTACTTTTTTCGCCATCCCCACGCGTGTTCTAATATCCTCCTCACTTCCACCATCTGCCGTGATTGTAGCCCCCAAGTATTGTATATGTTCTATCTGCTGCAACATGTTTCCTTCTATGTAGATGTTCAGTGTCGTCGTGTCGGTTGCCATAACCTTTGTCTTCCCCTGATTTATTATTAATCCGTATTTACGACCAGCTCCTATCAGCCTCTGCACCAGGTCCTGCAGTTCCTCCGGTGTCTCTGCGATTAGCACTATATCGTCAGCATACCTTAAGTTCGTGACTCTCCTCCCTCCTATTTTATAGCCTCCTCTGTATGTTTCTAGAGCGTCTCTCATTGCCATCTCTGCGACGATATTGAACAAATATGGAGATAATACACATCCCTGCCTCGCTCCTTTACCAATTTTAAACCATTCTGATAACACACCTGCAATCCTCACTGCCGCTCTCTGCCCTTTGTACATCTTGTTTATTATGTTTACCAGGTGTGGGGGAAAACCCATCTCCAACATAGTAATCCATAGTCGTCCGTGTTTAATACAGTCAAAAGCCTTGTGGAAGTCAACAAAACACATGTATAATGGTTGCTGATGCTGTCTTGCTTTCTGCATTATAATTCTTAAATTCGTGATTTGATCCCGCGTTCCCCTTCCAGGTCTGAAACCCGCCTGCTCTACTGCTATTTCCTCTTCTATTTTTGTCTGTATCCTGCCAAGTATGATCTTTAGAAGTACTTTACTCGCATGTGAGATAAGTGCTATTGTTCTGTAGTTAGAGCATTCTTTTCTGTCTCCTTTCTTTGGTATGGTAATGAATATTGACTCCCTCCATTCCTGAGGCCATTCTCCTGTCGTCCAAACCCTCGTGCAGATTTCATGCATTCTTTCCGCTATTGCATCACCACCTTCTTTTAACATCTCCGCTGTTATTCCGTCTGAACCTGCTGTCTTGCCCTTTGCTATCTTACCCATGGCCCAGTCTATTTCCGATCTTAGGGGAGGCGGTTCCTGTTCTATTACCTCACTCCCCTCACGGTTAGCCTCCACCTGTTCCTCTTGATCTTGTTCATCAAACAATTCTTCGCAGTATTCCTTCCATCTTCCCAACACCTGATCTTTTTCCGTCAGTAGTTGTCCTTCTTTGTCCCTGATCACCGTCAGCGGTGCTGTGAACTTTCCTGTTAGTGTCTTCACCGTTTCAAAAAGTTCCTTCATATTATGTCTCTTGTTTTCTTCTTCAATCTTACTACACGTCTCGTTAATACTTCTGTTCTTATCCTGGCGGATCAGTTTTTGTACTTCCCTCTTCAAGTTGTTGTACTCTGTTTTGTCTTCCCACTTTTTGCATTCTCTTTTCTCTTCGACCTTTTCTAATGTTTCCTTCGAAATCCATGTTGATCCTTTTTTGTTCTTTTCCTTTGGTAGTTTTGTCTCAGCTGACTCCAGTATTATTGTCCTCATTTCTCTCCACATGTCATCTGGAACTCCGTCTTCTGTAACTGTTTGCAGCGCTTGAAACCTGTTCTTTATCTCTACTCTATATTCCGTGTTATCTCCAGACATGTCAAAACGTGTGGCTCTATTCGCCTTCTTCATCCGCTTCAGCTTGATCTGTATACTGGCCATCAGTAGCTGATGGTCACTATCGCAGTCCGCTCCTGGCATTGTCTTACAGTTGTTCATTGAAGATAGCCATCGCGATCTTATCAATATGTAGTCGATCTGATTCCTAGCTCTGTCCCCCGGTGAAGTCCAGGTGTAACGTCTTCTTTTATGATGCCGAAACCGCGTGTTCCCAATTACCAAGTCTTTTTCTTTGCAGAAGTCTACCAGGTCTTGACCTGCTTCATTTCTAGTTCCCAGGCCAAACTGTCCCATTACGTCTCTATCCTTATTTCCTTCTCCGACCTTTGCGTTGAAATCTCCTTGCACAATCAACATATCCGTTTTTGGTACGTTGTCTATTAATTCTGATAGTTGTTCATAAAACTCCTCCCTCATTTCTTGTTCATCTTCTGCCGTTGGTGCGTACACCTGTATGATTGTTGTGTTCACCGGCACTGATCTTAATCTGACCGAGATCATTCTATCGTTGACAGGATTATATCCCAGCATACTTCCTGCGACCCCTTTATTCATCCATATTGCCACTCCTCTGATGTGTTTGCTGTCCTGCCCCGAGTATATAATCGTGTTTCCATTGGATGTTGTAAATTGTCCCTGTCCTGTCCATCTCACCTCCGCCAATCCCACCACGTCCAACTCCAGTCTCATTAGTTCTCTTTCAACCAGATATAACTTTCCTTGTTGATATAAGCTTCGTACATTCCACGTGGCACATTTTGTTACCTTCCTCAGCTGTATCCTGCAATCCCCGTTCTTGACCTGCTTTGCCCCCCCAGTAGCTCTGAGGTCGACAGACCTGGGGGTCTCACCCGTCGATTCTCCGCCAGTAGCCAAAGAGGTACCAGTCAGCCTGGCTGGCCCACCAGCTGGCCCCCATCGCTTTTCTTTTGAAGTTCTGTCCATAATGCTATCATGGGGAAGTTAGGATGGTAGAGACCCCACTTCTTTCCATCCCGCAGTGCTGAACCGTTTTATTGGGTTGTACCCTTTGCGCTTCTTAGCTCACTTCTGTCGGCACCGTTGATCAGTTCTTTCGACCTTCCGCCGCCGCCAGATAAACCTTCCGCTGCTGCCCGGTTGGTTGACAGGTGTCTCCCGGAGAATACTAGCCGAGCCCTGCCGGCCCCGGTTTGTGGTCGGAGTTTTCCTTCTCCTAGTTGGTTTTGTCTCAAAAGACTACGCGGGCACCAACTGCCCCGGTTTTAGGTCAGAGTTTTCCTTCTCCTAGGTACATTTGGTCCGCGGCGCCTTATTCCGTATTATTCGGCGCAACCCCCCAAGGTTGCCCTTGGAGGGCTTCCTCCATCCGCCACCCGGAGGACGTGCCTCTACGCCATTGTACCCTAGCGCGAGGAGACACCTGATCAATGCATTAAATAACCGCAATTTAAGTGTGGTAAACAGAAGCGCTGTTATGTGTCTAGTAGTTCCGAATAGGCCCACAGACGTCAAGAGAACTGGTTCGATCATTCTCCTTAAAAAATCAAGTCGGTCAGTGACTTTGTCATTTACTTCATTTTACAAAAGTGCATAAATTCAGTTAGTTCTCGCGGGCCACTTGAAATCACTCCGCGGGCCGCATGCGGCCCGCGGGCCGCACGTTGGACAGCACTGCTATAGGCCTATAAGTCCATAGAATGAATTAATTAAATATATTCATTCTGATTATTATGCATTCGTGTAATCTAGCTAAAATTAACATATAATATAATATTTGTGCATTATTTTACACACACGAATCTTTACAGTAAAATGACATCTCAGAAATCTTAAGCATAGGGCCTATTATAGGCTAGTTATTTCATGCTTAATGTGCCTGACTGATTGCAGGATAATCACACTGCGCTATCACTGGCTGACCACTTCAACCATGAACCAGTTGTTCTGCTTCTTCAACCCGTCTCCAGTCTTCCAGCTTCCGCCAGTTTTGATGATGGGTTCACTGGCTTCCACCCTGAAGCATGGAAAGGTTTTCCAACGCCATCTGAGAAGCGTAAGTATAATTTTTTCTTTTCCAGCTTCATGAGTTGCTTGCAAAAAGAGAGTAGGCCTATAATGGGTGATGTTGCAGACAAGTTTTGCTGTACTGTTGTCGGCCTATGATTAGGGTGAGTGATGGGTAAGTGGGACACTTAAGGGAATGACGTGCAGTCGAGGAGTCGATATATTAAAACAGACCAAACTAAATGCATAAACAGATAGTTTAGACTGTGTCTGATTCCAGGAGCTGCTAAAGTGGGACAAAATAGCTATTAAAGTGGTCCATAACTTGATGTTTCTTAGGGAGGCACGACAATCTATATTTGTCTTCGAAAAACGGTAAAGTGGTCCACTATTGCTACTAAAGTGGTCCAACACTGATAGGCTCTATGAGCATCAAAATTTAAAGGTCTATAAGCCTAGTTAACATACAAAAAAGGTAGTCAATGATAACTTAAGACTAGAAGGTAAGTTGTTGCACACAGAGAGCACCAAAAAATCAGAAAACAGTGGCTGCATTGCATCCAAGACTGTGCGAGTTTCTTTTCGGCTTTACTGTTCTCGACAACACTACACTCGTAGCAAGTGGAGGGCTCATTTGTAGGCCTATAGTCCGTCCCAGCTTTCTATTTTGCTTTCTTGTTTTTCGGCTTAGCTGTCACTTCATTTTCTTTCTTCTGTCTCTTTACTTTGCTTCCATTAGAAGTAGGTCCATTCAAGTTCTCTCCCCCTTGTTTTTCTTAGGCTTATGTCGAGTGACCTTCTCTTTCAGAAACTCGCCATGTTCCTTACTGGTCAGTATGTGAGTAGGCGACTTAATCACTAGTCTATAGTGCTTGTTGTTCTTTTCCGAACTGGGAAACAATTAACGTAATCGTAATCTAGGATTTATATAGGCTTATATTCAACAGGCCTATCAAAACGGGCCCGTACGTATGCTTAGTTCAGCTGCAATAGGCTGTCCCACTTTAGCAGCAGATCGCTGTCCCACTTTGACAACACAGCTGTCGCTAAAGTGGGACACCTATACACCAGCAGGTTTTGTAAATGCATGTTGACATACGGTGATAAAAACCGTTTCTGGTAGTTCATTTCGTCAGTATATTTCAACATAAATTGCATTCAATAGAATTATTTATCATTAGTGTCGACAAGGCCCTTAGCAAGTTAATGTTATCAAAATTATGTAAACCGCAAATTCACTAACTTTCGAAAATCGAATGTTACACGCACAACCAAAGGCCTTTAAATACCTCCAATAAAACGTGTGTACACACCTATTAATGACGTCGGGTATATTGCCATAGACTATGTATTTTTAGATTTTGGATATATTGGACATAATAAGCATGTAAGCCTCACTAGCTTAGCTGTCCCACTTTAGTGACCTGTCCCACTTACCTATCACCCACCCTATATGGAATAGTCTATGATTGTAATTATTAGATGTATTATTTTTGTGATGATGATGATGATGATGATGATGATGCCGTCTTCGTCGTCGTCGTCATCATCAATATTATCATCGTCGTCGTCGTCATCATCAACATTATCATCATCGTCGTCATCGTCGTCATCATCAACATCAACATCATCATCATCGTCGTCGTCGTCATCATCAACATTATCATCATCGTCGTCATCGTCAACATTATCATCATCGTCGTCATCATCAACATCATCATCATCGTTGTCGTCGTCGTTGTCGTCATTATCATCAGATTCATCATCGTCATCATCTGACCCCCTGTTATGCATCACAGCTTATTTAAGAATATAATTATGTAGTCCTAATCGTTTCATGCAATATATAATGTAATTCATGCGCGCTTGTGAGATGCAAGTTACTTACTTGCTTACATTATTACATTACTAATGAGCAACTATTTCTTTTCAGGTTCCGAGTCACAAGACAAGAAAGTGGACGATAGTGAAAAGGTCGGTTAATAATGACAACGTCTGAATTATAGCGAAGTCTCTTCAATATACATATTAATATTAATAATATTAATTAATATTAATTAATATTAATATTATTAATGTTAATTAATATTAATTATTATTAATTAATATTAGGCCTACATATTACATTTATGTACATATTAAATAGGCTACATTCCCACAATGTCATACTAGCAGGCATATACTCAAATACAAACATGCATGCATACATAGCCTACCCGGTACTGCATAAATACAAAAGTCATACATACAAAGGGCCTACACCGTTCAACTTAGGCTACACGCATAGGTAGGTTACATACACTTTCTGTTTTAAGGCAGGGGAAGGTATCCCATCGCAGTTATTTTCTATTTGTAAGATTCCAAAGCCAGCTCCACTCTAGTCAGTTTATCACTCATTGCTTAACTGTTGTCAAGCTAATCTGCATGGTTTCGCGATCCATGTTTGGATGCACTCCACCTTACCACCTACCTCTGTCGCCAGTCTTTGACGTTGAAGGCATAGCTCGATGTGTACGCGTACCTTATATAAGGTACGCGTATCATACGTGCGTACCTTTCAAAGAACAAAATACGTACCATACGTACCCTCGAGCTATGGTTGAAGGAGCGCGTCGGGTTCTTCGCTCTGCTATAAAGGGGCAACTCCTGGTTAAAATGATTTTTTAAAATTCTAGTTTAATTCTTATTAAGACTTTGAAGTTTGATTCGAATTTCCTTCCTAAATATTTCCTTACTTTCTTGACGTTTGGCTGGCGCAGAAAATGGACACCCTTAAAAGCCGCTCAAATGGTGTCTGAAATAAGGATACTTTCGGGGAACAGTTAGTACTTCTGCATATTCAACTGGACGTCTTCTGATTATTGAATTGAGTTACACGGTTGTTTCATTACTGTGTTTATTGATAAGAACACGTTGAAACCTCGTCTCAAATAATTGTCCGCTTCACATTGTTCACTCCGAATTGTCCGCTTCACATTGTTCACTCCGAATTGTCCGCTTCACATTGTTCACTCCGAATTGTCCGCTTCACATTGTTCACTCCGAATTGTCCGCTTCACATTGTTCACCCCGAATTGTCCGCTTCGAATTGTCCGCTCCGGCGGATGAAATGGTATAATTTCCACGAAAATTTCGCCAGATGACTAAAAAAACGGTCATCAACTTTTTTGGCGGATACGAAAGAATTTTTTTCCAGACCCAGGGCCAAGAATTTTTGCCCCCCCGCCCGTCCAGAGTTTCTGTATCCACTCTTGGAACACTGAACATGACATGCGGTCACTGCTGAAGATACATTGTGAGGGCGAAACTTATTAATGACAGAATTTTCTGTTTCATCTAGGGTGAAGCTGTCGCCTCTGAGGTCGAGCAGCAGTCGACCGAGATCAGTCGAAGTCTTCCATCCCTCGGTCCAAGTTCCGTCTATCCTCTGGTCAACTACATCAAGGACGACGAGGAGGAGAGTGATCAGCAACCACACCCAGCGGTATGAAATCATACATTTTTCATATATTTTTTTTTATTATATCAAGAATTTTTTTATTATATTTTATATGTTATTTTTATTGTTACATGTAGGCTATTATCGTTTTTGATAATCAAAATGATAACAGTAATGATGATGATGATGATGACAACGACGACGACGATGATTATCAAGACAGTTAATTATGTGAGTAGTTTCATTGCTTTTGTACCTGATTAGATTAGATTAAATTAGATCAGATTAACATATCGAATCATCTTTCTCTTTAGATTATTTCAAACAACCAAAAATCCTGAATCTTATCTCACG
>OX243827.1:25267001-25734501 GCA_945859605.1 Lumbricus rubellus | reverse complement strand
GTCCGATCGAGTCGAGGATTCGACTTTTCTGCGTCGTTGATGACCGACTTGAAAAGACTCTCGAGAAGCAGGAGAACTTCCAGGAGGTGGCCAGGAGCAACGACGTTGAGGTGAGGTTCTTATCAATGGGGAGTGGGGTGTGGTGAGGGTGCAGTGGTAGTCATGCTGGACTGTTAAGTGATAGGTTGGGTTCAAATCCCCGTCACGGAAGAAATTCGCTTCGAGATATTTTGCTTTGCTTGCGGACCCTATGGCAAATTCAGCTATAATGAGTGCATTGACCGCACACTGTCGGTGGAAAGATAAGACGGTGAGGGAGAGGACTGGCCACCGGTGCTCATATGCTGAGGCTGAGAAAATGAAGTTGCTGACATTTCATACCCGTTGCTGCTCCAGGGACAGCTTAGCAGAGTGCTCTACTTATTTTTCCTACCCCACCATTTTCTTATCCTTTTCCTCCTTCTCCCCTCCTACTCCTCCTTCTGTTCTTTCGTCTCCTCCTCCTCCTCCTCCTCCTCTTCCTCCTCTTCATCTTCTTCTTTTTCTCTGCTTCCTCTTCCCTTCTATTTCTTGTTCTTCCTCCTCCTCATCGTCTTCCCCTTCCTCTTTTCTTCCTCCTTCTTTTCTTCTAGACGCCTATTGACTAATCCAGATTCCACAGTTTTCATTTTTAAACAGTTACCTCATACAAATTGACACCGAATGACTGACCTAATTACGAAAGAATGTGTCCTCATCTTTGTCACAGGTCCTCGAGGGAAAGCCGCAGTACATGGACATGACCGGGAACCTCGTTCCGTTGACGAAATCAGACGAGCAGCTCCACGTCAACTTCCACGCATTCAGGGAAAACCGCTTGCCTTTCGGACTGCGTACACACGACGGTTCCCTGGATCCTACAGGGCAGATTGCGTTCGCAAGGGAGCCGAGGTCGGCGCTCGGCAGGGCTCCTCTGCAGACACCGGCGTCGGTTTGCGCCCTCGACATCAGGCTACCCGATCTAGTGCTCAGAACATACGGAGAGACTCCGGCACAGGTGGTCAAAGCATCTATGCTTGAAACCGCTAGACCAGGTCTGTTTACATGTTGAGCTACAGTTCTTCTCAGTTCTAGGACCACTGTTTCTCAAACTCGATCCTTTACCATCATTGGTCCCTCCTTATGCTATTCCATTCCCATCACTCTGTGTGTGAGACTTCTTTCTGGATCGCTATCTACATTATCTCCCTCTCTTCCTAAGACCTATTTTTCTCCTGGGGTTCTTGCACTGGGAGTGCTACTGAGTGGACCGCACTATAGAAATTACTGATTACTTCACATTACTTTATGTTGGGAGATGCTATGTGAAATTTTGCTCTTCAGAGTTTTGCAACACTTCTGACAATTATAACGGACTTCGATGTGGACTTTAATTTGAACTTTTTCCTAGGTTGAGGTTCGAATTCTTAAACACTATGACTGTGTCCACCGAAACAGTTGGTAGCCTATGGTGTAGTATGGTATGATGTGGCATGGTTTGGCATGATATACACTGTGCCCCATAAAAAAACACACCAAAAAACTTTGTCATGAAACGCATGTAAGTCTAATGTTAAATAAGAAAAAGTAATGTTTCATTTAAGAAGATGTTCGAAGTGATGTCCCTTCGCTTGAATGCAGGCTCTCAGCCTTGACCGCCACTGTTCAATAGCTTTGTCAATGACACTCTGCTTCAACTGTGCCCACACAACGATGAGGCGATCCTTCAACTCGTTGACGTCCCGTAATGCTGTCTGGTATACGCGTTCTTGTATTAGACCCCGAATTCTGTAGTCAACGTGATTGATGTCTGGTGAGTTTGCTGGCCAGAGTTCCGGTCCAATGAAGCTTGGTGTTTCACGTCGCAGCAACGCAATGGTGTCCTTTGCGCGATGAGCTGGGGCGCTGTCCTGCTGGAGAATGAATAAGTTACTAATCTCTGTTTAAATATTTCCAAACACGCCTAGTCTGCGTCACTGCCTCCATCAGCAACCACTTCTGTGAATAAGTAAAATGTAAAATATTTTGCGGCAAAATTATTTGAGAAACAACGTACAGACTTTTATTACAATTGGCTTAGTTTTATAGAAGATTTTTGAAAAGTTTTTGGTGTGTTTTTTATGGGGCACAGTGTAGCATATTATAATGTGGTGTTTTGGTATGGTATATAGTATTGGATTGTTTAAATAAATGCGTACTACCAATAAACCACAAAGCAGATTATAAGGCATTTTCGGTCACTGGACCTTCCGTCTGGAATGACCTTCGTTCTAAACTGCGTTCCAAACCTTGGAGCATGACTGGAACGTTTTACAGATTGCTTAGGACTTTTCTTTTTGATCAGGCCTGGGTGGGGAGCGCCTCTGAGTAGCATTCTTGAAGGGGCGCTATATAAATTGCATAGATAGATAGATGATAGATAGAATAATAAAATAATATAAACACGGTGTCTTTGCATATTCAGCCGAGGAACATATTTCGAAAGCTGAACTTCGTCTGACAGACATCGCCGATGCCCTTGAGACGGACTGGATCCCTCTGGCCCTCCATCTGGGACTCACCCCGGCAGAGGTGAACAGCATCCAGACTGACTACGACTTTTTGGCGGAGCAGGCGCTCGTCATGCTTCACTTCTGGGTCCAGAAGAGCAACGATCGAGCCACCGGGAACAACCTGGAGAAGGCTCTGAAACACATCGGACGTGAGGATGTCCTCACGAAATGCATGTACAACATCAAGGAAGTCACGGACGTTGAGGAAAAGGCGGTTGCACGCGGATACCTAGAAGACAGTAAGACATGATGGACTTGATAAAGTAATTATATAGGCTATGACATTGTGTGCGTACATAATTATGCAAACATATAAAAATTATAATTATTTATATAGCCTATATTAAGTCTTATATAATATTGTGTAGGGCCTCATATTCTCCAGAGGTGTGAGTATTATGCCCCTGTGATCTGGCAAAAAATGTGTGGTTTCTTATTGGCACCAAGAAAATTAACTGGATAATTGGACTTTAAAGCACATGCTGCCAAAATATGAATTAGCCTAATTGTATTTATTTTGCTATTTTATAGTTAGCTTTATAGTTGCTATTCTGCTGCTTATTAATATTTTTGTCATTAGATAACCGCACTTTACAGATGCACAATGCTTTCTTAAATGGTTTCAGTCGTAGTTTCTGTCCTGAAAACTCAGCACTATATTCTTTAAAACTTTTCACTGACAACAAAAAATCATTGGTCACTTTAATAATTTGAATAAATGCATAGTAGGCCCTACATGTAGTTAAAACTGCAAAAATATTACAATGTGGTCAGTTTTGGTTAGATTTCATTGTTGGCCAGAAGCAATCTCAACGTGTTTTCTATCTGTGCAGCTTTCGATCATCTGAAAGACGACATCGGTTCTGCTCGTGACATCGGTTCATCGAGAGGTTCATCGATACAACGAGGATTCAGTCTGGATCGATCTTATGGAGAGCAATGCTCGTCCAGGGTGAGTTAGACAGTTGGCGGTTTCTTTTTATTATTCTCAGTTCTGATAAAAGAAGATGCTTCAAGTTACAGACATTGACCAAGGACTAATTGGACTAGTGTCTTGGAAAAGGACCTCGGAAATAGTTGAAGAGACAGACAGGCAGGCAGACAGACAGACGGACGGACGAACGGACATACACGCATAGATACAGACAGACAAACGCAGGCAGAGTAAAAGAGAAGCAGACAGAGCGAACCTCCATTGTGTTGCTGCTCTCATTTCCATCTCTGTTTAAGACTGATTCTTTTCGCATGGCCTAGGGCAGGAGCACCTCCGGGTAGAAATCTTAGTGGGTGCAACATGAATGCGTACTATTGTTTTTATTGATTGATGATTGACTGATTGATTGATTGAAATAATAATTAGAAAATTGTGCTTGAATGAATGATTATGCCTAGGCTATCTGATTTTTTATTGACGTAATAAAATTATGGAATGTGATTTAGTTAACATAATTGAAATTGATGTATCTAGGAATCCGGATCGTTTTATGATTCTGGCAGTGAAGCAAGTTCTGTTGTGGGCAAAGACTCCTACCTAAGACCTCGAATTGGTTTGTATTAAACTCATCAATCGCAATATAACAAAATATATTTTAGTGCTTACTCAGATTTTACAATAATTTTATTAGTTCGATATCAGCTCGAATAAATAAAGACAAAATGTAATGAAATGTAATGTAATTAGTAATAATTCTATAGCGCCGCTCGGAGAGATGAACATTCAAGTCGTTGAGATTTTTTACTTTGGAGAGGAAGAATGTAAATTTGTAACACTAAAATAAAGAATAAATAGATAACGATAAATATATAAACAGCATCTAAATGATAAATCTAACAGTAAAACAGTGAATAATATACACGGTGTCCCAAGTGAAGTGAGCCCCTTTTTGTTTTGGCGATATACTTGTCAATTCTAAATGAAACTCTATAGAATTTCAGAGAATGTAAGAGGGATCAATTATCAATGTTTCCTGAAAATTTCATCCAATACTACAAACAGTGTCCGAAGTTATGAACGTTCAAATTTGGGCAGTGAAAAATGTAAGTTTCCAACATGTAAAAGATAGGAAATTAGTGTTAGCGCTGTTATTCAAAGCTGATGTTCAAAATGCGGTCCATTAGCTCGAAAGCCTCGAATGCATGCTCTAACTTGCTTTCGCCATTCACTGATTGCATTGTCAACAATCCCTTTGATCAAAACGATTCCATTCTGCCACATTTCGCAGTTTGAAGTGGTCTCTGGTGAACGTGACGCGCATGCGAGTTTCATAAGGCTGCGATGGGCCAGTTTCTGTTAGAAAATTCCATTAAAAACCTTTTGCACCGTAATGTTTTTCTCCTATTAAATTTTTTATTAAACTCAAATCTTCTTTGCGGAAACCATTTTTATTATCGTCCCCCATCATGGAAATGACGGAAATATGACGGAATTTTTTTTATTAATTTAGAAAGTAAGACGTGCAGTTGCAAGCAGTAATATCCTATCTTTTACATGTTGGAAACTTACATTTTCCTTTGTCCAAATTTGAATGTGCATAACTTCGGACTCTGTTTGTAGAATTGGATAAAATTTTCAGGAAACATTGATAATTTATCCCTCTTACACTCTCTGAAATTTTATTGAGTTTCATTTAGAATTGACAAGTATATCGTCAAAACAAAAAGGGGCTCACTTCACTTGGGACACCGTGATTGAATATAATGATTGAATGACTGGTTGTCTTTGTAGAGCACATGTTCAAAGACAGTCGAATTGGTGAACGATTTCTCTACGTTGATGGGTCGAAATCGCCTTCAACTTACACTGCTTCACCTCCAGAATCAGACACAGAAATGCTTCCAACGGAAGAAGGTAGGCTAATTCAAGCAGAAAATCCTGCTACATACATACAAAGTGCAGAGAGAGAAAGTTGGCAAAGAGTAAGCGCTCGTGACTAAGCTTTTGTTCTGCACTTGAATTTCGAGTGGCGCCTTAGAAATGTGGAGATTACGATTTCGAGATTCGAGAAATTTTCTTTCTCCAAAATTTCATTTCATTTCGAAAGCTGACAGTGGACTAAAAATGAGAAATCAATCAATCAATATTATTGGTGCCCAGAAACGGATCTGAGTCAGGTTACCACATGTAGGATCAGAGGGTGCGAATCATCTAATAAGGCGCTTGTCGCTGGGTCGGGAATCGGCAGGTGGAGGAACAGATGAGACAGCGTAAGAGTCCCTGTCTTGCAGGTTGTATTTACAGGCAAACTTCCTGAATCAAATAAACGACGTGTTTGCTTTTTCTGTAACTTTCCTTTCTTTTCCAGAGCTTACGGCCGGCGAATTGGAAGCTGGTGTTGAGTACGAACTGGAGGAGGTTTGGGATGGATCCAGGTGGCAAGTCATTCGGAAGATCGTTCCGAGAAAGCCCTTGCATGGTATGAAGACGAACCGTTTGCATGTCGTCTGACTTTTCATATTAAACTTGTGTTGATTATTATTTGAACAATGTTATTCTGTTCAGAGAGTTTAAGAGGGCCTTGAACTATGAATGTCCAAACGCCGTAAGACTTGTATTGCCGATGAGAAGGGTACATTATTTTTAGAGTTTTTGTTTGGTTTACAAACATACATACATGCATGTAAGTATGTATGGTCAGTGGTTACCTGATTTTCCATTCCTGTTGGTTGGACCCTCGTTTTTTTAGTTCAGCATAGACAACACTGTCTTCTTCGCAGTGTGAGAATTGTGGAAAAAATAACTGGGGGTTGGACTACTATCCACTTGGAATAGTGGTTCGAAAAACAGACTTTACTATGGGGCTCTAAGAAAGACTGGGACGTTGAAACCCCAAACCCTTGACAATTCTCACCCAACGTCGCTGCACAAAATCTGTCAATTTCTCTTGAAGTGGCGCTATACAAATGTCAGATTACCATTGCATACAATTATCCATTCAAACATTTCTATAACGCCTCTTCAAAAGGACTACTCAGAAGAACTCCAAAAGCCCCAGACGTGTGCATAATCATGTCATTATCATTGGTTGATTCCTGTGGCACGTGACCTGAATGAGTTTCCATTTTCAACTGCAGCTGACCTTGCCTCACCTTACCCTACGTTTTTGTAGAGGTTGACGTCGACGGGGCAACTGCCACTCCTCCACCAGAACCGTCCACCGCGGAAGATGAAGTTCCCAGCGAGACAATCCACGAGAGCTTCGACCGCGAGCAGACCCCGGTTCCCTCCGACATCGACGCTCTCGTGGCGCAGTCGGGTGAGGAGGTCGTTCGCAGCGTCGAGGAGGGTGAAGCCACCCTCAAGTCGGAGGTGGAGGAAGGACAGGAAACGTTGGCGGACGGAACAAGGTTAAGACGCAAGGTGATCACGACGAAGCACGTCCGACCAGTCTCTGAGACGTTCCTCAAGGGCAACGCGGTCGTCGGATCAAGGTCGTGGGACGAGGTCATCGGGTCGAATATCGAGGAGGAAATCGTGGAGCTGGCGCCGGACGTGACGGTGGAGTTCGGAGCGAACCTTGAAAGCGAGACAACGGTGGATGAGTCGGATGAAACGCTTCCGGATGGGACTTGGGAAAAGAGGAAGGTCACTAGGGTGAAGGTCACGCGGAAGAAGTCCCTGACGTCACTTCCGTCTTGGGCTGTCAAACCGGGCGCTGCTTCAGCGAGGGCGGCGACGGGCGCCTTAGTCAGGGCGGAGCTTCCTGTTGAGAAGTTCCTGACGAAGGTGGAGGACAGAGAGGCGGAAGTGGAGACGGTGGATAAGCTGGAAAGTTTGGCGAGGGAAAAGAGTGGTAAAGAACCTGTTGTTGAGAAACGGGAAGTGAGCGAGCGGAAACCGGTTCTCGTTTCTGTTGAGAGAAGTGAAGCCGCAGAAACGGACCCACATTTCGCCGATATAGAGACAGGGATTGGAGAAAAGGAACCGGTTGGAGCTGTGACGCAACCGCTGGAGTTTGGAGGAATAAAGCTGGTTGGAACCGAAGTAGGACAACCAGAGATTGAAGTTAAAGAACCAGTTGAAACTGGCGTAGAAGAAACGGAGATAAGAGGAAGAGAATCAGTTGCAACTGTAATTGCAACTGGTATAGAACAACCAGCGATTAGAGTTAAAGAACCAGTTTCTATTGGTGTAGACCAACCAGAGATTAGAGTTAAAGAACCAGTTGCAATTGATGTAGAACAAGCAGAGATTAGAGGAAGCGAACCTGTTGCAACTGTAATTGCAACTGGTATAGAACAACCAGAGATTAAAGTTAAAGAACCAGTTGCAATTGGTGTAGAACAAGCGGAGATTAGAGGAACGGAGCCTGTTGCAACTATTATAGAACATGACATTAGAGTTAAAGAACCATTTGCAATTGGTGTAGAACAAGTGGAGATTAGAGGAACGGAGCCTGTTAAAACTATTATAGAACATGACATTAGAGTTAAAGAACCAGTTGCAATTGGTGTAGAACAAACAGAGATAAGAGGATGGGAACCTGTTGCAACTGTTATTGCAACTGGTGTAGAAGAACCAGAGATTAAAGTTAAAGAACCAGTTGCAACTGGTGTGGAACAAGCGGAGATTAGCGAAAGGGAACCTGTTGCTATTGCAACTAGTGTAGAGCAATCAGATATTAAAGGGAGAGAACCAGCTGCAACTGTTGCTGAGCAGTTGGAGATTAAAGTTAAAGAACCAGTTGCAACTGTCACAGAGCAACCAGAAATTAGCGAAACGGAACACGTTGCAACTGTTATTGGACAACTGGAGACTGGGGAACAACGGAAGGTTGCACCTGCCACAGAACAACCAGACATTAGAGAAAGAGAACAAGTTGAAACGGTTACTGAAATTAGAGACAGAGAAATATCACCAGCTGAGCAACTGGAGATTAAACAGAAGGAACCAGTTGGAACTGCCACAGAACAACTGGAATTTAGGAAACCTGAGCTGGTGGTTGCAACTGGTCTAGAGCAACCAGAGATAGGACCAGTTGCAACAGATATAGAGGAAACAGATGCTAGACAAAGGGAACCATTGGCAACGGCTGCCGAACGACTGGAGCTTAGAGAAACAGAATCAGTTACAGTCGACTTCGGACAACAACCGATTAGAGAAGAAGAACCGATTGGAACTGGTAAAGAACAACCAGAGATTACAGCTAAGGAACCAGCTGGTACTGTTACTGAACCATCAGAGACTAAAGAGTTAGTTACAGCTGCTACTGAACAACCAGAGATTAAAGTTGAAGAACCAGTTGCAACTGTCAAAGAACCATTGGAGACTAAAGAGTCGGTTATATCTGCTACTGAACAACCAGAAATTAAAATTAAAGAACCAGTTGCAACTGTCAAAGAACCTTCGGAAACTAAAGAGCCAGTTGCAGCTGCTACTGAACAACCAGAGATTAAAGTTAAAGAACCAGTTTCAATTGTTGAAGAACCGTTAGAGATTAAAGAGCTTGCTGCAGCTGCCACCGAACAATCAGAGATTAAAGTTGAAGAACCAGTTGCAACTGTCAAAGAACCGTTAGAGACTAAAGAGCCAATTGCAGCTGCTACTGAACAACCGGAGATTAAAGTTGAAGAACCAGTTGCAGTTGCCAAAGAACCGTTAGAGACTAAAGAGCTTGCTGCAGCTGCCACCGAACAATCAGAGATTAAAGTTGAAGAACTAGTTGCAATTGCTACAGAACCGTCAGAGACTAAAGAACTAGTTGCAGCTACTACCGAACAACAAGAGATTAAAGTTGAAGAACCAGTTGCAAATGCCAAAGAACCGTTAGAGACTAAAGAGCTAGTTGCATCTGCTCCTGAACAACCAGAGCTTAAAGTTGTAGAACCAGTTGCAACTTTCGAAGAACCGTCAGAAACTAAAGAGCCAATTGCAGCTGCTACTGAACAACCAGAGATTAAAGTTGAAGAACCAGTTGCAATTGCTACTGAACCATCGGAAACTAAGGAGCTAGTTGCAGCTGCTACTGAACAACCAGATATTAAAATTAAAGAACCAGTTGCAACTGTCGAAGAACCGTCGGATACTAAAGAGCCAGTTGCAGCTGTTACTGAACAACCACAGCAAAGAGAGCTTATAGATACAGAACCAGTTGCAACTGCTGTAGAACAACCAGAGATTAGAGAAAAACAAACAACGGTTGTTGAGCAAGCGGAGTCTAAAGAACCCGTTGTATCTGTCCAGGAACAGCTAGACTTTGGAGAAAGACAACCAGTTGCAACGGATACAGAACAACTGGATATCAGTGCAACAGAACCGGTTGCAACTGGCATAGAGCAACTCAAGATTGAAACTAAAGAACCAGTCAAAGAACAACCGGAAACCGGAGAAAGACAACCAGTTGTCAAATTCGCAGAACAACCAGAGATCATAGAAGAGGAACCAGCTGCAACCGTTGCACACCAGCCAGGATTCGGATTTTCACCGACTGATCGCTCCCCAACAAAAGAGGCAGTCATGCTAACCATTGAATCCGTGGACGTTAGCGACATCCAACTGGACCGGCCATTCCAGGAAGCCTCGGCCGCCCCTGAGATCCAAGTCGAGAATGCAAGACCGGTGATCGTCGACTGGATGGAGCTGAGACTGGAAACACAGGGCGACCTGGAGCTGTCTCCGGTTCGGGAGAAGGTGATCGTTCCCATTGAGAGCCTTCGACCTTGCAAAGCGGCTTACTTTCCAGGTTACGACGAGCAGCGAGTGGAAGTCGATGAGGATCTGATCCTGCCGGATGCAGTGCTTGTCCAGTTCGCTTCCATTTCCGATTTCCATCCAGTGGAGGTCGACGAGGAGATAACGGTCGTGGAAGCGCCCAGAAAGCCAGGTATTGGATTTTAGTGTCACTCGTTGATTCAGTCTTTTTTCGGAGAGGTTCTTTCCATTGACATCTAACAAGGCAACTCGGGTGGCAGGGTCCAGTAAAAGTGTAAAACTAGAAAAGAGTAACTTTGCAACTCCAGCTACTTGTGCCGTGAGGATTCTCTATGCTGCACCAGCGACGACTTGGGTTCCTTCTAGCGATGTTCCCAAAATAATATGGAAAATTATCTGCTATGAGCTGATGCTGGGCAGCTTCGTGCTGTATTAGCATATGTCAATCACGTCCTCCTTTAACGAAACCACTTATAACATACGCCCCAGACCGCATCGGCGCTTCCATTCGTTCTAGGATGTTAAAGACTTTATTGAGAGGGTTCTCTTTGCTGGCCATCAATTACATTGTTTTGTTCACACCTTTTAAATTTTTTATTTGATGTGCTTCGAAATGCTGGCGGTAACTGGATGCCGTTTGCCACCCGGATTTTTATCGTTTTTAAGTAAACGTAGGTTACTATCAACTCTGGTAACAATATCCTGTAAAACTAGAAAACGGGTAACTTTGACCCCGCAAACGGTTATTGGGCAGAACGGGCGGCCGGGAACTAGACTGATTGGCTTTACCCGTTAAACTTTGCCGAGGCTAAGAAAGCAAAATTTTGAATGCTTCAAACGCATGACTAGGCCTACGACTCAGGGTTAGCTCTAGTGGTGGTCGCTCTTCTTCGCTCACTATTTCTGAATAGACAACCAACCCCGCTTACTGTTATCGTTTCTGTTACTGATTTTTACTAACCCACCAGTATGCAGGGATAGGTTAGCCACTAATTCAATCTCGTCGTTTTTCATTGGCTACAACTGTTTGCACTATGTTATTCGTAAAAATGTGTCTGTCTGTCTATCTGCATCTCTGTCCCTCTATTGCGTCTATTAGTGTCTCTGTATTATTATCTACGAGTTTTGTTGTCTTTGAAAATTTAACTGAACGGACCATGGACGACGCATTGTAAAAATATTGTAGTCAGATAGGCTATTTAAAGAGCGCCATGTCGTTTATTGCTAAAATGGATTTTAAAAATAATATAATGGACTTTAAAAATGGATTGCTTAAGAAATGACAGTTGAGTTGGTTTTTCTGTGCTCCACAATATTTAGGCCTATATAGTGCCATTTCTATCCAGTATTAGGCTATAGGCCAATTTTGTTAAACAATTTAGAATGTTCTTTAGAAAATGATAATTGATTTGATTTTGCTGTCTTGGACAACCCAGATATTCACGTTCCCAACTTGGATGAGTTGGAACGACGTCTCGTTCTGGAGCCGAGCGTTGAGGAGAAGATCATTCCGGAGAGTTCCATCTCTCAGATGCGGATGGCCTTCGTCGAGGACTATCCCCCGAGACGATTCGAGGAGAGAGACGATGACGAGGAGGTCTTGGTGGAGGACGTCCATACGAGACTCTTCTCTGCTTGTCCTCCGATATCGTTCTATCCTCATCCGGCGGGTGAAGAGGAAATCGTTGAAGACAGACGGCCGAGCTCAGGTTCGCATAGTTATGCTCATTGCTTTGCTCAAATATTGCTTAGTTTGTAACAGTTGTTCTTGAACGTTTCAACTTGTTATAAGAAGACGAAGAGGAAGAGGGAGACAGAGACAGAGATAGTCAGAGAGAAGAAACCGTATCACTTTCAATCATGGACGTTTAAAACGATAACCACCAAATAAAAAGAGAACAAAACCACGTTTTATCCACACAAAAAACTAGAACAAAGAGGAAAAACTAGAACAAAGAGGAAATTAAAAAATAATTGGACTTTGTTACATCTTTTAGCCTACTGCAGTCTAAAATGAAGAGCCTTGTTTACGCAATTTAGCCTAATTTAAACCAGCAAGCACTTACACAGCTTACAATGTCAAGGTAAAACTGTCAAATAGTGACCAGAATTAGCGGAATCCTGGAAAATTCGGAGACAGCTTAAGGGATACCAGACGAAAATAAAATCAAACAAAGAAAATTTTTATTGCCAGCACTTCACAAACTCTCTACTACCGTTAGAAATCCTCCACTAGGTCAGTAGGCCTATAATACTCCAACGTAGACCTAGCGAAAAAGTTAAATAAACGGCAGATGACCGCGTTGTTATCACGGTGATGGTCAATCTGAGTAAAGTCTTTCAGACGTTTAAAATCAAAGTCAACTTTAAAAATTATTTTTGAACATGATGCAATTCATTTTGTCGAAGTTCTGCACTTTACAAACGTTTTACAACCGTTTAGAATCTTCTACACTAACGAACGGTTTGCCATTAAACTTTCTACACTATTAGAACGACATCTGTTCTTGGTTGTGTGAGACATGGCAACATTTCACCGATGACTCGTTTGAATCTTCCATTAATAAAACAGTAGATGAGAAAGTTTATCGCCGAGTTTAAAACCACAAGTGCATGAGAAAATAATAAAGGACAAAACAACAACCTGTGAATGTCGACGCTAACACCGTCGATGTATATAATCTGGAAGACAGTTTCTGGCGTCTGGCAAAGAAAGAATACACCGACGACTACAGCCACCATTTTTATGATGGTTCTTTCCCTGTTAATATCCATCGACATCTGGCGTCTTTTCTTTTGCAAGGCACGGAGGGTAAAGGCAATGCGAACGTTAAGAATGATCAAAATTAAGAGCGGACCAAAGAAGTGAGCAACGACATTGAACACTGCATAGTAGCACCTCACGACACTATAAAGATACCAGAACGTTTCGCAGAAACTGGATTCGCTCGCTTCGGTATCTGAACTGTTATAGGTAGACCAACATTTCTCCACAAGTAACGGTTGTATCGAATAGATGAAAACGGGTGCATTGAACAGCACAGCAAGAATGAACATCCAAATCATAGTGAGCTTCATTCGTCCTAAGGTACGCCATTTGCTATGCATCGGTTTGCATATGGCTAGATAGCGGTCTGCTGTGACCAGGACCACGATCCAAACGGACAGGGTTCGAGTGATTGAAGCAAGCGGAAACTGTAAATGAATGATATAATAATACACTGTCCATGTCATTTCATTTACCAAATTTGTTGTCCATTCGATTACTTCAATGAACGACGGTAGTATTGCAAATGCGAGATAGATGTTGTCGACCACGGCCAATGCGCGTAGAAGCCAAATCGTTGCGTTGTCTTTGTCCGGATCTCGTCTCAGAACGAGAAGTGTAACGACGTTTCCGAGAATGCCGAAGAGACAAAGGACGAATACTAGAATTCCGCGGAAAGTTAGTCCACAGTACATGTAAGTGTTGTAAAAGTCAAATTCTTTCGTTTTATTCACGGTATCATTTTGTAATGCTGGCACCTGTGGCATCCAATAATCAGCTGTGGACTGATTCTGAAACCACGTTCGTCTTGTGTGAGATGGGTCTAAGGTCAAGTTCCATTGTTCACCTATGGACTGATTTTGAACAAACCTTGGTCTGGAATCAGATGGATCAAAAGACCAGCTCAGCGCGCTCAGCGACGATGGTGACAATAGAGTTGCTACGGTGGTCATCATCATATCTGAAGAACAGAAATAATAATGAACAATAGGCCTACTATTGTAAAAAGTCACACAGATTTCAGCCGGCTTCCAAGAATTGCAAACCTGTTAAAGCAATTAATAAACTCGTCCATCTAATGGCCTTTCAACCTAAAATTTAAATTGACGACGGTGACTCTTGTCTTATTATGGTAGCAGAATACGATAGCTTACCAGTTTAGATGCCACTTTTTGGCAGCTTAATCTAAAACCTCCGTGTTAGAACAGTTCTTTCATTAATGAATAACGACGTATTGCAGAACCTAGCAACCTTATTTTCGAAACACAGTTCGGAAACCACTACTGTATTAGTCAAGTCCTTCCACTCGAAAACCTCGTTGACAATAAGCAAAGACGGTTGTAACAACGACGTATTATATCAACCACCAACTTCGCATTGGCGCTGAAATAGTCAGATTTAATTCATATGACTTTATGATCCAATTACCGTGAAACAGAGAACCCATACAAACTGAATGTTTCTTAATAGCATCATTGTTTGATCACACGCTACCCATACACTTGCTGATCCTACTAAGTTTGACCTCTGCTATATCTGAGTCATCAAGTTTCGGACTCGTGTTATAAACTGAATGTGACTTTATCTTCTTGAACTCTACATGTACTTGCAATGACCATAATTATAAAATTGAGGGCATAATTATGTATTAAGATACGGGACATTATTAGCCATCTTGTTTGGTAGACTGTGGGCAAGATTAGATTCCTTCCTAAAAGCAATCTAACGAATAACAGCTGCAAGTAGTTCAGTACAGATTTGTTACAACAGCTTCATTGTTCTTTTAACAGTTAAAACATTATGTAGTCTATGAACGATCCGAGAAGAGACTATATGGATTTTTTTATTTATTACCGTACTGCGCTTCAGTTTAATGATAGGGGCTACAGAGAATATAGTCTGTTTTTTCAAGCTGCTTTTTGGTAAATTAGCAATGAGAATAATTAGAATGTGCTTATTTACAATTAGAAAGTTCCATACTTCCATTCATACGTTGGAATATTTCAAACCATTGTCATTTCGTCCGTTTTTGTCGACAATCGTTTGCTAAACTAGGCAATTTTACTCGTCTGAACACCAATATTTAGTCTGGGCAAGTTGATTGTTTGGCCTATATGCCAATATTTGATTATAATAATTATTAGGGCCTATTTTATCTCACACTTTGGCTTTGACAAAGAGCATAGGATTTGGAGTACAAATGAGAAATAATAACACAAGTTCAGAACTTTGAAAAAACCTAACAGTTACTGTTTTGTCTATTATATACTAATTAGAGTCGTATGAAGAGACTAACAAGGAGGCAATTGTTGACTCTGGCAGCAAGTTTTTATAAGCAGACCTATTATGCAGAGCATATTATGTAAGCTTATATAATGTGAACATGAATGCATTTATGCATGCATGTTTGCATTCACATGCGCATGCAATCGGCCTTACAGGCATGTAATGTAATGTAGCCTAAATCTCCGATAATTTCTCAACGCCCACAAAAGCCACGACAGGGGACCAGCTTAATACCGGTGCTATATAAAAATCAACTTGTGATTTTTGTTTGCATGTACACTTGTTTTAGCGCCACCTCAAGCTCTCTCTGCTCAGAGGCGCTCCCGACTACGGACACTGCATCGTAGTTTCACGCCGAAACGCTGAGCAATTGCGATTAAAGGACTTGCCCAAGGTACAGGGCGACTTGGGGTGGATTCGAACCTGCAACCATTCGGCTGCAAGGCGACGAACATGCCCACCACACCACCGCATCATCATCATCAGTATCATTGGGCTCAATGCCCGTAAGAGTCCGATGCCACTCTCTGTCTGAGTCTGTCTCGTGTCATGCTGCCCAGCCTCAACCGGTCCGGTCAGCAGGTCTGCTCCATACCATTAACATCTTGAAGCACCTAGACCACCTTGTCTGATTGAAGAGAATATTTGGAGAGAAGCATGAAGGACAACGTGGGTCAATGCCCGTATGTGTCCCATGCACGCTCTCTCCTTCAACTCTCTCCACCGGTCTGTCCTAACCGGCCTGTGCATGTCTGCTTCACATCATGACACCTTGAAGCATCTGGGTCGCTCTGTCACTTGTGTCATGGTTTTTGCGGATTTCAATCGTCTTGGTCTTTTCCTGCCAGTGTATCGCCACCCATCTGGCAAACCTTCCTCCTTTGTCCGGGCTTAGGACCGGCACAGGGACGTTGTTGGTTCCCTGTGGCGGAGGATGGATGCAGTTTAACGTCATGCCCAGGACACCACCGCGCCCCGCGATAATGATAGCCTATATCTTTACCATAATGATCATTAACGGTTGTTTCTTGCGATTGGTCGGAAGTGTCTCTGATGCGCATGTCTTGTGGAGCTATATAAATTGCTTATTATAATTACCATTACGATTTGATACGTAATTATGTCTACATGACTATATTCATGCGAATTTGTTTCGTCTAGTTGATCGTCCTCTGTCTTTCGAAGATGTATTCAGATCTTTCTCTGTGCCATCCGATTCTGAGAAATTCGATTCATTTGACGGTATGTAACATAATATATGTGGCTGATCTGAGAGCGCCTCTGAGTAGTTTTCTTGAAGAGGTGCCATATAAATTCTTGAAATGAATGAATTAATGAATATTGTATATTATATAACATTAAAATTATATACATATATTGCATTGTATTGTATTTAACCACTTATAAAGCGCCTCCAGTTGGGTGAGCCTTTCAGAGGCGCTCCCAGTGGGCAAGGCATCGCGAGAAGAAGCAGGTTTTGAGAAGAGACAAGGAAGAAAATAAACTGCCAGACAGAAGCGTAGATCGAACAGAAGGATAAAGCGCATTCCAAAGAGATGGACCATAAATTATATTTATGTAAGACTACAATGTATTCAGGAGAAGTATAATATTATGTTAAGAAAAAGATAGACATTGCAGTCTTACGAATATAGCTATAATCATTATCTCTTTGATAATAATATTAATACTTTGCTTTGAGTAGGCCTAAACGTTTTAGAGTAGATATTTTTAGCGCATTGTTTCCAATTCCCTTAGCACGTAGCCTACACTTAATTTAAACTGTAGGCTACAATAATTAGTCGAATTCGTAAACTTGCTTGAGTCTGGACTTGCGGGTCGCGGTGGTGCAAGGTATGTTCGGTGCTTTGGAGTATGAACGCTGAGGGTTCGAATCCACCTCCAGCCGCCACGTAGGGACCCTGAGTGGTGAGGAAGTTCTTCACTCGCAATTGATCGAGCGCTTTGGCGTCAAACTCGGATTCAGTGTTCGCGCTGTATATACATGTATATATATATATATATATATAGGCTAGTCGGGAGCGCCTCTGAATAGCATTCTTGAGAGGCGCTATAAACAAGTGCTCATTCACATATTTTGTGTTCATAAATTGATTCCATTTGTAGCTGATCATCCGCCACTTTCTTCACACACGTCACAGGAGACACTGGAGTTTGAAGATGCAGAAGGTGAACTTATACCATAGTAACACCTTAATGCAGTTTATTGTTTATAATTATTAACTATAGTAGACTAATCTGAAATTCAAAGGTTCGCATCAAACGCACCGAAGAATATTTGAAAAATGCGACATTTGAAAAATGTCTGCAGCTATGTATCAATATAAGTTTTTCCTCATCTTTATCTCGCCATAGAAATTGTCGTTATTATTTTTATTTATCGTTATCTTCTCTTCTCAAACCCAGCCCTTTCTCTCGGATTCGCTCGCCAAGGGAGCGCTTCTGAAAGGTTATTCATCAGATAAGCACTTTTTTAAATCTTCAAGTAGGCCTACAATACAATCCGTTGCTTTGTAGCTTATTATATTGATAACCATATATGCGCTACATAAATGTTAAGAGGTAGGTATGTATATGCTACTGTGGGAAGTGAAGTATATCATATAATTAGTATTTCATCTATAATATTGATGACGATTATACCTTTAGTGCTACTAACAGTTTAGTTGCGTGACGTAAATAAGGGCTTTAGGTGCTTAAGAACTCTTTTGTCTGTACTAAAATCACTGAAAATTAACCAGGATCATGCTTAAATAAGCCTAATCACGCAAATCTACTCACTTCCCGAGGGCCACTTGAAATCACTCTGCAGCCCGCACGTTGGACAGCACTGTCCTATAAGCTCCGATTATTATCTCCTCTGGCCCTCTCCTTATTGTTACTCCACACTTTCCCTTGTTAGAGAACACTATTTAGCCGTAGATAATTATCTAAGTTACCCCGGCACCCATAGGAAGTGTTATTCGCCGATAATAATAGAGGCAGCCTATGCTTGTAGGCTGAAGATTTCCTTTGTATGCGTATGAATGGAATTTTATATTTACTGTTGTTTTTCTATGATGACAGACTTCAAGCCAGCAAAAGAATCCCCACATTGGCCTGGCTTCACCGGCGTTGGAGCCGGAGAAAGATCCGTCAGCGACACACCGGACAGGGAGTTCTACACTCCGGAGCCAGACGTGGACGACAGACACGCAGCAAGGCATTTGGACGACATCATTGATGCGATAGGATCCTCAGCGCAGCTGGAAGCGCAGACCTCGCTAGACTATTTCGAAGATTCTGTAGACGCGGTCGGACCAACCGCTCAGAAGCCGCACGACGAACCCCACACATTACCTGCCATTGTTCTGGAGGATTCGTCAAGGCTTCCGCAATATTCAGATGCAGGGATCGCTCAGTCGCTTCCGGAAAAGCCCAAAGCACGACCAAAGCAAACGCAGAGGGAGGTCATTCCTGTGGCTGTTCTTCAACAGCTGAAGGAGGAGATGAAACAAGAATTTCTACCTGGTCAGGAAATCGTGCAAGTGGCGGTGGCAGACGAAACACCGGTGTCAAAGCTAGAAACGACAGCGACTCTGCACGACACCAATACAAGTGCATTGGAAGCAAAACGAGAAGGTGAAATACCAGTGGCCATAGAAAAACCGCCTGTTTCAGCAGACGCCAGTGTACAAGAAGTAACTGTATCTCTAGCAGAAATACAACTGCCTGAGGCGTTAGATGCACAACCTGAAGAAGCTAAAATATCTGAAATTGTAGAAAGGGTGCCTGATTCACTACTGAAAGAAGCAGATGTACAAATAGGGGATGTGCGAATTTCTCTTCCATCGGAAAATAAAGACGAAGGGAGAGGAGGAATTGATGCTGTAGTGGGAGCGCCTGTTTCAGCTGAGGCTAAGGTTGTGGAAGCAAAGGTTTCAGTTCCAGAATTGCATTTACCTTTATCAGAAGAAGCTAAAACTGAGCAAGGGCAAGTACCTGAAGCTGCGCTAGATGTAACGATTGTATCTGAGCCCTCAGTACAGGACGCAAGCATCTCAATTCCAGAAGTATCCTTGCCTGTGTCGGCAGAAACTAGACCAGAGGAATGGAAAGTACTTGAAACTGAAATAGATGTATCGATTTCAGCAGAACCTTCAGTGGGAGATGCAAAGATATCGGTTCCAGAACTGAACTTACCTTCATTAGAAGACGCCAAATTAGAGGAAGGAAAAGTACTTGAAGGTGCATTAGTCGAAACGGCTTCAGTAGAACCTTCAGTGGGAGAAGCAAAGATATCAATTCCAGAAATAAAATTACCTTCATCAAAAGAAGTGAAACCAATCGAAGGTAAAGTACCTGAGGCTACATTAGACGTAACGATTTCAGCAGAACCATCAGTGGGAGAAGCAAAGATACCAGTTCCAGAAGTACACTTACCTTCGTCAGAAGCAGCTAAACAAGAGGAAGGAAAAGTACTTGAAGGTGCATTAGATGTAACGATTTCAGCAGAACCTTCGGTGGGAGAAGCAAGGATAACAGTTCCAGAAGTACACTTACCTTCATCAGATGATGTTAAACCAGAGGAAGGGAAAGTACTTGAAGGTGCATTAGACGCAACGATTTCAGCAGAACCTTCAGTGGGGGAAGCAAAGATATCAGTTCCAGAAGTGCACTTACCCTCATCAAAAGAGGTTAAACCAGAGGAAGGAAAAGTACTTGAAGCTGAATTAGACGTAACGATTTCAGCAGAACCTTCAGTAGGAGAAGCAAAGATATCAGTTCCAGAAGTACACTTACCTTCATCAGAAGAGGCGAAACCAGAGGAAGGAAAAGTACTTGAAGCTGAATTAGACGTAACGATTTCAGCAGAACCTTCAGTGGGGGAAGCAAAGATATCAGTTCCAGAAGTGCACTTACCTTCATCAGAAGAGATTAAACCAGAGGAAGGAAAAGTACTTGAAGCTGCATTAGACGTAACGATTTCAACAGAACCTTCAGTGGGAGAAGCAAAGATATCAGTTCCAGAAGTACACTTACCTTCATCAGATGATGTTAAACCAGAGGAAGGGAAAGTACTTGAAGCTGCATTAGACGTAACGGTTTCAGCAGAACCTTCAGTAGGAGAAGCAAAGATAACAGTTCCAGAAGTACACTTACCTTCACCAGAAGAAGCTAAACCAGAGGAAAGAAAAGTACCTGAAGCTGCATTAGACGTAACGGTTTCAGCAGAACCTTTGGTGGGAGAAGTAAAGGTATCAGTTCCAGAAGTGCACTTACCTTCATCAGAAAAAGCCAAGCCAGAGGAAGGAAAAGTACTTGAAGCTTCATTAGACGTAACGGTTTCAGTAGAACCTTCGGTGGAAGAAGCAAAGATATCAGTTCCAGAAGTACACTTACCTTCATCAGAAGAGGTTAAACCAGAGGAAGGAAAAGTACTTGAAGCTGCATTAGACGTAACGGTTTCAGTAGAACCTTCAGTGGCAGATGCAAAGATATCAGTTCCAGAACTCTACTTACCTTCATCAGAAGAAGTTAAACCAGAGGAAGGGAAAGTACTTGAAGGTGCATTAGACGTAACGGTTTCAGCAGAACCTTCGGTGGGAGAAGCAAGGATAACAGTTCCAGAAGTACACTTACCTTCATCAGATGATGTTAAACCAGAGGAAGAAAAAGTACTTGAAGGTGCATTAGACGCAACGATTTCAGCAGAATCTTCGGTAGTAGAAGCAAATATATCAGTTCCTGAATTACAATTACCTTCATCAGAAGAGGCCAAACCAGAGGAAGGGAAACTAATTGAGGCTGCATTTGACGCAACGATTTCAGCAGAACCTTCAGTGGGAGAAGCAAAGATATCAGTTCCAGAAGTGCACTTGCCATCATCAGAAGAAGCCAAGCCAGAGGAAGGAAAAGTACTTGAAGCTTCATTAGACGTAACGATTTCAACAGAACCTTCAGTGGGAGAAGCAAAGATATCAGTTCCAGAAGTACACTTACCTTCATCAGAAGAAGCCAAGCCAGAGGAAGGAAAAGTACTTGAAGCTTCATTAGACGTAACGATTTCAACAGAACCTTCAGTGGGAGAAGCAAAGATATCAGTTCCAGAAGTACACTTACCTTCATCAGAAGAGGTTAAACCAGAGGAAGGAAGAGTACTTGAAGCTGCATTAGACGCAACGATTTCAGCAGAACCTTCAGTGGGAGAAGCAAGGATAACAGTTCCAGAAGTGCACTTACCTTCATCAGAAGAGGCCAAACCAGAGGAAGCAAAAGTACTTGAAGCTGCATTAGACGTAACGATTTCAGCAGAACCCTCAGTGTTAGAGGCAAAGATATCAGTTCCAGGAGTACAATTACCTTCATCAGAAGAAGCTAAACCAGAGGAAGGAAAAGTATTTGAAACTGAAATAGATGCATCGATTTCAGCAGAACCTTCGGTGGGAGATGCAAAGATATCGGTTCCAGAAGTGCACTTACCGTCATCAGAAGAGGCCAAACCAGAGGAAGCAAAAGTACTTGAAGCTGCATTAGGCGTAACGATTTCAGCAGAACCCTCAGTGTTAGAGGCAAAGATATCAGTTCCAGGAGTACAATTACCTTCATCAGAAGAAGCTTATCCAGAGGAAGGAAAAGTACTTGAAGCTGCATTAGACGTAACGATTTCAACAGAACCTTCATCGATAGAAGCAAAGATATCAGTTCCAGAAGTACAATTACCTTCATCAGAAGAAGCTAAACCAGAGGAAGGAAAAGTATTTGAAACTGAAATAGATGCATCGATTTCAGCAGAACCTTCGGTGGGAGATGCAAAGATATCGGTTCCAGAAGTGCACTTACCGTCATCAGAAGACGACAAACCAGAGGAAGGAAAAGTACTTGAAGCTGCATTAGATGTAACGATTTCAGCAGAACCTTCGGTGGGAGAAGTAAAGGTATCAGTTCCAGAAATACAATTACCTTCATCAGAAGAGGTTAAACCAGAGGAAGGAAAGGTTGTTGAAGGTGCATTAGACGTAACGATTTCAGTTGAACCTTCAGTGGGAGAAGCAAGGATATCAGTTCCAGACGCTAAGTTACTTGTTACAGCACAACCAAAACCTGAAGATGGTAAAGTTGTTGAAGCTGTACTGGAAGCACCTATTTTAGCTGAGGTTATTGTGGACCAGTCAACGATTTCATTGCGAGACGTTCAATTACCTTTGACTGCGGAAGTCAAACCTGAAGAAGACAAAGTTCTGGAAGTTGTAGTGGAAGCGCCTGTTTCAGCACAGGTTGGACTCAACGAAGCAGATGTGTCATTGCCAGACGATCAATCGCTTTTGACAGCTGAAACTAAACTTGACGAAGGCAAAGCAGTTGAAGCCGCAGTGGAAGCTTCTGGATCAGTTGAGGCTAAAGTTGAAGAAGCAACAATTTCAGTTCCAGAGGTTCAGTTGCCTTTAACAGACGAAGCCACACCTGAATATGCGAAAATTCTTGAAGCTGTAGTGGAAGCACCTGCGTCACATGAAGCAGGTAACATTCTTGAAACTATTTCAGATGACAAAGCTGAACCTCAGGAAAAATCAAAACTAGACATTGCTGTACGTGAGTTGGCTGGACAGATAATGGAACTTGCAAACAATGAAATTTTCAGCAAGATAAAATCTGCGTCAAAGGCGAGTATTGAACCACGTGCAACGTCTTTGGACAGCCCCGCGGCAGACACCTCTAGAATTGATGAGGCACCTCTGAGGTCAGATGGTGAAAGTGTCGCACCAAGCGAAGTCACACAAGAAACAGTTGAAGGTGAAGTTTACGGTAAAACGGAGGACTCCGAAAGACAGGAAATAACCGACGACAACCGTATCATCACGAGGAAGACAACGACAGTTCGTTATATACAACCGTTGACACAGATTTTCACCGCACATGGAAATGTCCAGGAAACTAAAACAACGGAGGTTCTTTTGGGAACATTTATCAACGAGTACGTATTCGATTCTTCTGCCGACATAACAGATCCGTATGCGGCCAATGTCGAGACTCAGACATCGGTTGACGAATCCGAGGAGACACTTACGGATGGAACGTGGCTGAAAAGGAAGACGACTACTGTAGTGGCTTATCTGTCTGCCGACGATAATGATTTGGATGAGTATGATCGAGCCAATGAAGAGGCATATTTTGGAGTGATCCCGAGTACTCGACAAGAAATTCCTACAGTTCTGGATGACCGTCCAAACAAATCATATATTGAAGGATCAGTGTCCCCTACAGCTGGGGTCGTTCAGAAGCCTGAACAACTTGACGGTGCTGCAACATTACCACCTTCGGAGCCGGTTACAGCAATGGCTAAGGTTGAACAAGCAAAAATATCATTGCCTGAAGGCGAGTTTCCTTTGACAGCCGAAGCTAAACCTCCAGATAGCAAAGTTCCTGAAGCTGTGGTTGAAGCACCTGTTTCAGCCGAAGAGGCTAAAGTTGAAGAAGCAAAAATATCATTGCCTGAAGGCGAGTGGCCTTTGACAGCCGAAGCTAAACCTGAAGAAAGTAAAGTACTTGAAACTTCGGTTGAAGCACCTGTTTCAGCCGAGGAGGCTAAAGTTGAAGAAGCAAAAATATCATTGCCTGAAGGCGAGTTGCCTTTGACAGCAGAAGCTAGACCTGAAGAATGGAAAGTTTCTGAATCTGCTGTTGAAGCACCTGTTTCAGCTGAGGAGGCTAAAGTTGAAGAAGCAAAGATATCATTGCCTGAAGGCGAGTTGACTTTGACAGCAGAAGCTAAGATTGAAGAAGGCAAAGTTATTGAATCTGCGATTGAAGTACCTGTTTCAGCTGAAGAAGATAAAGTTGAAGAAGCAAAAATATCATTGCCTGAAGGCGAGTTGACTTTGACAGCAGAAGCTAAACTTCAAGAAATCAAAGTTCCTGAAACTGCGGGTGAAGCACCTGTTTCAGCCGAAGAAGGTAAAGTTGAAGAAGCAAAAATATCATTGCCTGAAGGCGAGTTGCCTTTGACATCAGAAGCTAAGATTGAAGAAGGCAAAGTTATTGAATCTGCGGGTGAAGCACCTGTTTCAGCCGAAGAAGGTAAAGTTGAAGAAGCAAAAATATCATTGCCTGAAGGCGAGTTGCCTTTGACATCAGAAGCTAAGATTGAAGAAGGCAAAGTTATTGAATCCGCGATTGAAGTACCTGTTTCAGCCGAAGAAGGTAAAGTTAAAGAAGCAAAAATATCATTGCCTGAAGGTGAGTTGCCTTTGACAGTAGAATTTAAACCTGAAGAAGGTAAAATTCCTGAAGCTGCGGTTGAAGCACCTGTTTCAGCTGAGGAGGCTAAAGGTGAAGAAGCAAAAATATCATTGCCTGAAGGTGATTTGCCTTTGACAGCAGAAGCTAAACCTGAAGAAGGCAAAGTTCCTGAATCTGTGATTGAAGCACCAGTTTCATCCGAAGAAGCTAAAGTTGAAGAAGCAAAAATATCATTGCCTGAAGGCGAGTTGTCTTTGACAGCCGAAGCTAAACCTGAAGAAGGCAAAGTTCCTGAATCTGTGATTGAAGCACCAGTTTCAGCCAAAGAAGCTAAAATTGAAGAAGCAAAAATATCATTGCCTGAAGGCGAGTTGTCTTTGACAGCAGAAGCTAAACCTGAAGAAGGCAAAGTTCCTGAAGGTGCGATTGAAGCACCTGTTACAACCGAAGAAGCTAAAGTTGAAGAAGCAAAGATATCAGTGCCTGAAGGCGAGTTGCCATTGACAGCAGAAGCTAAACCTGAAGAAGGCAAAGTTCCTGAAGGTGCGATTGAAGCACCTGTTTCAGCCGAAGAGGGTAAAGTTGAAGAAGCAAAAATATCATTGCCTGAAGGCGAGTTGCCTTTGACAGCAGAAACTAAACCTGAAAAAGGCAAAGTTCCTGAAGGTGCGATTGAAGCACCTGTTTCAGCAGAAGAAGCCAAAGTTGAAGAAGCAAAAATATCATTGCCTGAAGGCGAGTTGCCTTTGACAGCAGAAGCTAAACCTGAAGAAGGCAAAGTTCCTGAATCTGCAGTTGAAGCACCTGTTTCAGCCGATGAGGCTAAAGTTGAAGAAGCAAAAATATCATTGCCTGAAGGCAAGTTGCCTTTGACGGCAGAAGCTAAACATGAAGAAGGCAAAGTTCTTGAATCTGCGGTTGAAGCACCTGTTTCAGCCGAAGAAGCTATAGTTGAAGAAGCAAAAATATCATTGCCTGAAGGTGAGTTACCTCTGACAGCAGAAGCTAAGCCTGAAGAAGGAAAAATTCTTGAATCTGCGGTTGAAGCAATCGTTTCAACCGAGGAGGCTAAAGTTGAAGAAGCAAAAATATCATTGCCTGAAGGCGAGTTGCCTCTGACTACAGAAGCTAAACCTGAAGAAGGCAAAGTACTTGAATCTGCGGTTAAAGCACCTGTTTCAGCCGAGGAACCTAAAGTTGAAGACGCAAACATATCATTGCCTGAAGGCGAGTTACCGTTGACAGCAGAAGCTAAACCTGAAGAAGGCAAAGTTCCTGAAGAAGGCAAGGTTCCTGAAGAAGGCAAGGTTCCTGAAGAAGGCAAAGTTCCCGAAGAAGGCAAAGTTCCTGAAGCTGCGGTTGAAGCACCTGTTTCAGCCGAAGAAGCTAAAGTTGAGCAAGTAAAAATATCATTGCCCGAAGGCGAGTTGCCTTTGACAGCAGAAGCTAAACCTGAAGAAAGCAAAGTTCCTGAATCTGCTGTTGAAGCACCTGTCTCAGCCGAAGATGCTCAAGCTGAAGAAGCAAAAATAGCATTGCCTGAAGGCGAGTTGCCTTTGACAGCAGAAGCTAAAATTGAAGAAGGCAAAGTTCCTGAAGAAGGGAAAGTTCCTGAATCTGCGGTTGAAGCAATCGTTTCAACCGAGGAGGCTAAAGTTGAAGAAGCAAAAATATCATTGCCTGAAGGCGAGTTACCGTTGACAGCAGAAGCTAAACCTGAAGAAGGCAAAGTTCCTGAAGAAGGCAAGGTTCCTGAAGAAGGCAAGGTTCCTGAAGAAGGCAAAGTTCCCGAAGAAGGCAAAGCTCCTGAAGCTGGGGTTGAAGCACCTGTTTCAGCCGAAGAAGCTAAAGTTGAACAAGTAAAAATATCATTGCCCGAAGGCGAGTTGCCTTTGACAGCAGAAGCTAAAATTGAAGAAGGCAAAGTTCCTGAAGAAGGCAAGGTTCCTGAAGAAGGCAAAGTTCCCGAAGAAGGCAAAGTTCCTGAAGCTGCGGTTGAAGCACCTGTTTCAGCCGAAGAGGCTAAAGTTAAAGAAGCAAGAATATCATTGCCTGAAGGCGAGTTGCCTTTGATAGCAGAAGCTAAAATTGAAGAAGGCAAAGTTCCTGAAGAAGGCAAAGTTCCTGAATCTGCGGTTGAAGCACCTGCTTCAGCTGAAGAAGCTAAAGTTGAAGAAGCAAAAATATCATTGCCTGAAGGCGAGTTGCCTTTGACAGCAGAAGCTAAACCTGAAGAAGGCAAAGTTCCTGAAGAAGGCAAGGTTCCTGAAGAAGGCAAAGTACTGAATGCTGTCGCGGAAGCACCGGTTTCAGACTCCCAGGTTTCGAAACCTGAAGAAATAGCCAGATCCGAAGAGGTTGCAATGCTGGCGGCAGCTCATGATCTTGTTTCAACCGTTCTTGATGATGCTTTGAAGCAGTATTCTTTGCCAGAAATTGACAGCCCAGAAGCGTCCAAGCCACTGCAGAGCGTTGAGATTGAGCAAAGGGAAGAGGATACTAAGGCAGAGAAGGAAACTGAAGAGTTCCTTTTACAGGCATTTGCAAAACCCTTGACCGATGCAATCTTGAAAGACGTCTTTAATGACATATCTTCGCTGACTGATACCGATCATTTGCCGGAGGATTACACACGCAGTGGAGCAGTTGACGCCAAAGAGCAAACTGGTGAAATCTCGCCGCTCCAGCAAGAGCTTCATTTTACAAGTGACGGAGTCGAAGATGACGTAGATAAACCGACTCGAGAGCATTTGAATGAAGAAGATTTCGTTGCAGATTCTCCATCTGTTACTAATTTTAAAGACGGTACAGAAAATGTTGATGTCAGTGTTTTAAAAGATGAAGTTGTAGAAAAGAGGGAAGCTATTCCCATCGAAGATTTGACACCAGGAGAAATATCTGAGCGAGTACACGTCCCGGAAGAACTGGTTCAGAATCTTACGGATACAATATTAGCAGCGGCTCTCAAGGAGTTTGCATCAAGTCTTGTCGATCAAGGAACAGTGGAAGAGAAGCAAGCAGCCACTGTCATTGCTCTAGATGGTACTTCCACTGAGGCCAGCGAAGACAATCTCCTTGCAGAGGTAGCAGAATTTGGCAAGACCACTTTGGAGGCTGATACGGAAAATCGTTTGCAGCTGAGCGAAGTTGATGTGGCAGCACCAACTTCAAAGTTGGAAGAAATTGTTATTGCACAAGAAGCTGAAGCGATTGCTAAATCCGTAATAGAAAATGCTCTGCAGGAAATTTACAAGGTTCCAGAGGCGTCGCTATTAGCAACTGAACAGCTGCCAGAGGGCGCTCAAATAACTGATACAGTTAAGGCAGATGAACATGTAGTTGAATTGCCTGCGCCAGTTTCAGCAGAAACTAAAGCCGAAGAGATTACGCTATCTGCTCCTAAAGAGGAATTACATGTTACAAAAGAGGCCGAGCTTGAAGAAACCAACACACCAGAGGAAGGTATAATACATAAACTACCAGTTTTAGCAGAGCCGAAAGAGAAAGAAACAAAAGTATCACTTCCAGAAGAGACTAAGGCTGCAGGAGATGAACTACTAGATGAAACTGCGCTATTGTCTCAAAGAGCAAAGACAATTACTGAAACAGCCATAAAAGGTGCCCTGCAGGAAGTCAACCAGGTGTTCGTCCCAGAAACGCAATTACCTACCACTGAGTTCGAGATAGAACAACAACTGATACCAGTTTCAGTGAAGGCTGTGCCGAGCGAAGCAGCAGATCTATCAGGACCGGAAGACAAACTAAGTGCAACGGAGTACGGTGAACCAAAAGAGGGTAAAATACCTGAATCAGATGAAAAGCTGTCTGTGTCAGCAGACATCAAGCCAGACGAAATAAATGTTTTGGAACAACGATTACCTGTGACAGAGTCTGTTTCAGAGCAGCAGTTGCCTGGGACTGCGGCTACAAAGGATGAAGGTAAAATACCTGAACTGGGAGATGCAGTGCTTGCTATAGAAGCGACTAACTTGGGAGACGCAAAGTTAGCTGCTCCAGAAAAGCAATTACTCTCAACAGAAGGAGACAAACCAAAAGAAATAGAAACACCAGAAGCAGCTGAAATAGCTGAACCTGGGCAGAAACTGCCAGATTCAGTTAAGGTAGAGCAATTACCTGAAACAGAGGACGTCTTACCGGTCGGAGGCAAGCAGTCTTATACAGAGGTGTCAGAGACTAAACCAGAAGTGACAGTTAAGCCTGAAGAAACCGAAATCTCCACTAAAGAAGTTGACGACCGTGATAAACCAGTCATTGTTTCGGAACATGGAGAAATCATCCAATACGCAGCAGATTTGGCATCGGCTATTATTCCAGCCGCGATACATGAAATTGAAACAATAGAATCCAAAACACGATCCGCGGAATCTGAGAAGGCAGGCGTTGTTGCAACAGAAATAGATGTAGGCCAACCGGTAACAGCTGATGCAGCTGAATCTCAAGATGCTGCGGTGGCGGAAGAAAAACCAGAAATATCAGCACCAGGAACTGCAGCCACAACGGTGGGTGACGCTGGAGAATCGAAAGAAGTTCTTCCTGATCTTCAAGGAACGTTTGAAGCCACTACACCAACGACAATCTCAGACGTTTCTCAGACTGCGATCGTAAAACCTGAGACAGACGCTGTAGCATCGGAAGAAATACATCCGACAATACCCGCAGATTCGGCGGTGGCGGTTGAAATCACAACGGATAAGACCATTCCAGAAGCATCTAGTGATGAAATTCAGGCAACAGGGCAAACGGAAAAGCCTCTTTTGAGTGAACAAACGTCAAGTGAAATCATCACAGTTTCAGGCCAACTAGTCGGAGAAGGTGAACACGATGATTCAAAGCAAGCAGTGCTCACTGAATTAGAATCCCAAAAGATATCTCTACCCAGTGAAACAGGCAAACTCGATGCACATGTAGAGACAAAACCCGCAGATTCAATTCCTCCTGAAATAAGAGCAGAAACTCTGGAAGTAAAGGTTGCTCAAAGCAGCTCAGAAATCCAAGAAGCAGAGTTTCAAAAGCCCGAGAGTCTGCCTACAAAACTTGAAGAACAGGGTCAACCTGGCGATGGCAGCAGACCGGAGGTTAGAGTCGACCAATATGTGGCTGACCTAGCTGCTTATGTTATCCCAATAACGCCTCCAGAAGGAATTGAAACTTTGCCAAAGCTGATCATCCCTGATAGTGCGAAAGACAATGAAGCATCAAAGAGTTTGGCACCATTCAGTATAGAAGCAGCTTCTGAAGCCGAAGTGACGCTGCCTGTTGAAGATGCAGGTGTTTCCGACGCTGTAGCAGTAGAGGAAGTGCCAGTGTCTGCCGAAACTACACCAGAAGTAGCTGCACCTGAAGTGGCAGAGAAAGTGTCTGAAACTACAACAGAGTCAGTAGTAGTGTCTGCTGAAACTACACCAGGAGTATCTGCAGCTGAGGTACCAGTAGCAGAGAAGGTGCCTGAAATTACATCAGAGTCAGTAGTAGTGTCTGCCGAAACTACACCAGGAGTAGCTGCACCTGACGTGGCAGAAAAGGTGCCAGAAATTACATCAGAGTCAGTACCAGTGTCTGCCGAAACTACACCAAGCGTAGCTGCATCTGACGTGGCACAGAAGGTGCCGGAAACTGCATCAGAGTCAGTACCAGTGTCGCTCGAAACTACACCAGGAGTAACTGCAGCTGACTTGGCAGAAAAGGTGCTGGAAATTGCATCAGAGCCAGTACCAGTGTCTGCCGAAGCTACAGCAGGAGAAGCTGCAGCTGACATTGCAGAGAAAGTTCCGGATGTTACATCAGAGTCAGTACCAGTGTCTGCTGAAACTACACCCGGAGTAGCTGCTGCTAACGTGGCAGAGAAAGTGCCGCAAGTTACATCAGAGTCAGTACCGGTGTCTGCTGAAACTACACTCGGAGTAGCTGCTGCTGACGTGGCAGAGAAAGTGCCTGAAGTTATATCAGAGTCAGTGCCAGTGTCTGCCGAAACTACACCAGGAATAGCTGCAGATGACGTGGCAAAGAAAGTGCCGGAAGTTACATCAGAGTCAGTACCAGTGTCTGCCGAAACTATACCAGGAGTAGCTGCAGCTGAGGTACCGGTAACAGAGAAGGTGCCTGAAACTACATCAGAGTCAGTACCAGTGTCTGCTAAAACTACACCCGGAGGAGCTGCAGCTGACGTGGCAGAGAAAGTGCCTGATATTACATCAGGGTCAGTACCAGTGTCTGCCAATATTACACCAAGAGTAGCAGCAGCTGACGTGGCAGAGAAGGCTCCGGAAACTACAACGGAGTCAGTACCACTGTATGCTGAAACTACACTAAGAGTAGCTGCTGACTCAGCAAAGAAAGTGCCGGAAACTACATTAGAGTCACTACCAGTGTCTGCTGAAACTACACCCGGAGTAGCTGCGGCTGACGTTGCAGAGAACGTGCCTGAAATTACACCAGGGTCAGTACCAGTGTCTGCCGATATTACACCAGGAGTAGCAGCAGCTGACGTGGCAGAGAAGGCTCCGGAAACTGCATCGGAGTCAGTACCACTGTATGCTGAAACTACACTAGGAGTAGCTGCTGACGCAGCAGAGAAAGTGCCGGAAACTTCATCAGGTTCAGTACCAGTATCTCCCGAAACTACACCACGAGTAGCTGCATCTGAAGTTGCAGAGAAGGTGCCGGAAACTACATCAGAGTCAGTAGCAGTGTCTGCTGAAACTACACCCGGAGTAGCTGCACCTGACGTGGCAGAGAAAGTGCCGGAAGTTACATCAGAGTCAGTACCAGTGTGTGCCGAAACTACACCCGGAGTAGCTGCACCTGACGTGGCAGAGAAAGTGCCGGAAGTTACACCAGAGTCAGTACCAGTGTCTGCTGAAACTACACCTAGAATAGCTGCACCTGACGTATCAGAAAAAGTTCCGGAAGTTACATCAGAGTCAGTACCAGTGTGTGCCGAAACTACACCCGGAATAGCTGCACCTGATGTGGCAGAGAAAGTGCCTGAGACTACATCAAAGTCAGTACCAGTGTCTGCTGAAACTACACCAGGAGTAGCTGCAGCTAAGGTACCGGTAGCAGAGAAGGTGCTGGAAATTGCATCAGAGCCAGTACCAGTGTCTGCCGAAACTACATCAGGATTAGCTCCAGATGACGTGGCAGAGAAAGTGCCGGAAGTTACATCAGAGTCAGTACGAGTGTCTGCTGAAACTACACCAGGTGTAGCTGCTGCTGACGTGGCAGAGAAACTGCCGAATGTTACATCAGAGTCAGTACGGGTGTCTGCCGATACTACACCCGGAGTAGCTGCACCTGAAGTGGCAGAGAAAGTGCCGGAAGTTACATCAGAGTCAGTACCAGTGTCTGCCGAAACTACACCAAGAGTAGCTGCAGATGAGGTACCGGTAGCAGAGAAGGTGCCAAAAATTACATCAGGGTCAGTACCAGTGTCTGCCGAAATTACACCAGGAGTAGCTGCACCTGACGTGCAACAGAAGGTGCCTAAAACTACATCAGAGTCAGTACCAGTGTCTGCTGAAACTATACCCGCAGTAGCTGTTGCTGACGTGGCAGAGAAACTGCCGGATGTTACATCAGAGTCAGTACCAGTGTCTGCTGAAACTACACCAAAAATAGCTGCTGCTGACGTGGCAGAGAAAGTGCCGGAAGTTACATCAGAGTCAGTACCAGCGTCTGACGAAACTACACCAGAAGTAGCTGCTGCTGGCATGGCGGAGAAAGTGCCGGAAGTTACATCAGAGTCAGTACCAGTCTCTGCCGAAACTACACCCGGAGTAGCTGCAGATGACGTGGCAGAGAAAGTGCCAGAAGTTACATCAGAGTCAGTACCAGTGTCTGCCGAAACTACACCCGGAGTAGCTGCACTTGATGTGGCAGAGAAAGTGCCTGAGACTACATCAGAGTCAGTACCAGTGTCTGC
This sequence comes from Lumbricus rubellus, assembly GCA_945859605.1. Lineage (NCBI taxonomy): Eukaryota > Metazoa > Annelida > Clitellata > Crassiclitellata > Lumbricidae > Lumbricus > Lumbricus rubellus. The sequence continues at coordinate 25,702,048 of OX243827.1, read as the reverse complement.
CGAAACTACACCAGGAGTGGCTGCAGCTGAGGTACCGGTAGAAGAGAAGGTGCCAGAAATTACATCAGGGTCAGTACCAGTGTCTGCCGAAATTAAACCAGGAGTAGCTGCATCTGACGTGCAAGAGAACGTGCCTGAAACTACATCAGAGTCAGCACCAGTGTCTGCAGAAACTACACCAGGAGTAGCTGCACCTGATGTGGCAGAGAAAGTGCCTGAGACTACATCAGAGTCAGTACCAATGTCTGCTGAAACTACACCAGGATTAGATGCAGCTGAGGTACCGGTAGCAGAGAAGGTACCGGAAATTACATCAGGGTCAGTACCAGTGTCTGCCGAAACTACACCCGGAAGAGCTGCATCTGACGTGGCAGAGAAAGTGCCGAAAGTTACATCAGAGTCAGTACCAGTATATGCCGAAACTACACCCGGAGTAGCTGCACCTGATGTGACAGAGAAAGTGCCGGAAGTTACGTCAGGGTCAGTACCAGTGTCTGCCGAAACTACACCCGGAGTAGCTGCACCTGATGTGGCAGAGAAAGTGCCGGAAGTTACGTCAGGGTCAGTACCAGTGTCTGCCGAAACTACACCTGGAGCATCGGCACCTGACGTGGCAGAGAAAGTGCCGGAAGTTACATCAGAGTCAGTACCAGTGTCTGCCGAAACTACACCCGGAGTAGCTGCACCTGATGTGGCAGAGAAGGCTCCGGAAACTACATCGGAGTCAGTACCATTGTCTGCTGAAACTACACCAGGCGCAGCTGCATCTGACGTGGCACAGAAGGTGCCGGAAACTGCATCAGAGTCAGTACCAGTGTCGCTCGAAACTACACCAGGAGTAACTGCACCTGATGTGGCAGAGAACGTGCCTGAGACTACATCAGAGTCAGTACCATTGTCTGCCGAAACTACACCAGGAGTAGCTGCACCTGACGTGCAAGCGAAGGTGCCTAAAACTACATCGGAGTCAGTACCAGTGTCTGCTGAAACTACACCCGGAGTAGCTGCTGCTGACTTGGCAGAGAAAGTGCGGCAAGTTACATCAGAGTCAGTACCAATGTCTGCCGAAACTACACCAGGAGTAGCCGCACCCGATGTGGCAGAGAAAGTGCCTGAGACTACATCAGAGTCAGTACCAGTGTCTGCCGAAACTACACCAGGAGTAGCTGCAGCTGATGTGGCAGAGAAAGTGCCTGAGACTACCTCAGAGTCAGTACCAGTGTCTGCCGAAACTACACCAGGAGTAGCTGCAGCTGATGTGGCAGAGAAAGTGCCTGAGACCACATCAGAGTCAGTACCAGTGTCTGCCAAAACTACACCAGGAGTAGCTGCCCCCGATGTGGCAGAGAAAGTGCCTAAAACTACATCAGAGTCAGTACCAGTGTCTGCCGAAACTACACCAGGAGTAGCTGCACCCGATGTGGCAGAGAAAGTGCCTGAGACTACATCAGAGTCAGTACCAGTGTCTGCCGAAACTACACCAGGAGTAGCTGCAGCTGAGGTACCGGTAGAAGAGAAGGTGCCAGAAGTTACATCAGAGTCAGTACCAGTGTCTGCCGAAACTACACCAGGAGTAGTTGCACCTGACGTGGCAGAGAAAGTGCCTGAGACTACATCAGAGTCAGTACCAGTGTCTGCCGAAACTACACCAGGAGTAGCTGCAGCTGAGGTACCGGTAGCAGAGAAGGTGCCAGAAGTTACATCAGGGTCAGTACCAGTGTCTGCCGAAACTACACCAGGAGCACCTGTAGCAGAAGTGGCAGGAGCTGAACCAGAAGCTGCACCAGTAGCCTCTGAAACTACACCCGCCATCCCTGCAGCAGAAGTGACAAGAACAACACCAGTAGTTGAGCCAGTAGTCTCTGAAACTACACCCGGCACCCCTGCAGTAGAAGTGGCAGGAACTGCTCCAGAAACTGCACCTTTAGCCTCTGAAACTACACCCGGTATCCCTGCAACAGAAGTGACAGGAACTGCACCAGTATCTGAGCCAGTAGTCTCTGAAACTACACCCGGCATCCCTGCAGCAGACGTGGCAGGAACTACACCAGAAATCTCTGAAACTACACCCGGCATCCCTGCAGCAGAAGTAGCAGGAACTGCACCAGACACTGCGCCAGTAGTCTCTGAAACTACACCAGGCATCTCTGTAGCAGAAGTGGCAGGAACTACACCAGAAGTTACATCAGTATCATCTGAAACTACACCCGACATCCCTGCAGCAGAATTAGCAGGAACTACACCAGAAGCTGCACTAGTAGCCTCTGAAACTACACCTGGCATCCCAGCAGCAGAAGTGGCAGGATCTGCACCAGAAGCTGTACCAGTGGCTTCTGAAACTACACCCGGCATCCCATCAGCAGAAGTGGCAGGAACTGCACCATACGCTGTACCAGTGGCTTCTGAAACTACACCCGGCTTCCCTACAGCAGAAGTGGCAGGAACTACACCAGAAGCTGCACCAGCAGCTTCTGAATCTACACCCGGCATCCCTGCAGCAGAAGTGGCAGGAAGTACACCAGAAGCTGCACCAGTAGTCTCTGAAAGTACACCAGGCATCTCTGCAGCGGAAGTGGCAGGAACTGCAGCAGGAGCTGCACCAGTGGCCTCTGAAACTACACCCGGCATCCCTGCAGCAAAAGTGGCAGGAACTACACCAGAAGTTGCTCCAGTATCATCTGAAACTACACCCGGCATCCCTGCATCAGAATTAGCAGGAACTACACCAGAAGCTGTACCGGTGGCTTCTGAAACTACACCCGGCATCCCTGCAGCAGAAGTGGCAGGAACTAAACCCGTAGCTGAGCCAGTGGCCTCTGAAACTACACCCGGCATCCCTGCAGCAGAAGTGGCAGGAACTACACCAGTAGCTGCACCAGTAGTCTCTGAAACTACACCCGGCATTCCTGCAGCAGAAGTGGCGGGAACCGCACCAGACACTGTACCAGTAGCCTCTGAAACTACACCCGGCATCCCTGCAACAGAAGTGGCAGGAACTGCACCAGACACTGTACCAGTAGTCTCTGAAACTACACCCGGCATTCCTGCAGCAGAAGTGGCAGGAACCGCACCAGACACTGTACCAGTAGCCTCTGAAACTACACCCGGCATCCCTGCAACAGAAGTGGCAGGAACTGCACCAGACACTGTACCAGTAGCCTCTGAAACTACACCCGGCATCCCTGCAACAGAAGTGGCAGGAACTGCACCAGACACTGTACCAGTAGTCTCTGAAACTACACCCGGCATTCCTGCAGCAGAAGTGGCAGGAACCGCACCAGACACTGTACCAGTAGCCTCTGAAACTACACCCGGCATCCCTGCAACAGAAGTGGCAGGAACTGCACCAGACACTGTACCAGTAGCCTCTGAAACTACACCCGGCATCCCTGCAACAGAAGTGGCAGGAACTGCACCAGACACTGTACCAGTAGTCTCTGAAACTACACCCGGCATCCCTGCAGAAGAAGTGGCAGAAGTAGGACCACGTGGTGAACCTTCCTCAGAGATACCATCATCTGAAGTTACAGAAAAGTTGCTTGGGCTTCTGCCAGAAGCTATAGAAATTCCTGCTCAAATTGCTCCACGATTGTCTGCAGCGGTTTTTGAACACAAACTGCCGAGCGAGTTCACACTACCTCCGTCTGGAGAAACTACTCCGAAAGTGCATTCTCCACTGGGTACCGAAAAGGTTCCCGAGTTTTCACCGGAAGTGTTGCCAATATCTTCTCCAGCCGAAACAAAAGAATTAGGCAGATTTCCACAGATACCTCCTGGGACTGAATCAGGCGTGCAACCGTCTGAGCCCTTCCACGCTCCAGTGTTTCTCTTTGAAACCGGACTCGAACCTAGCCGCAGACGCTCCGGGGAACCACTTCGGCCAGCCAGTGCACCTCAGGACCAGACGAGACCGCAAAGACGTCGAGAAGTCTCCGAGTCTGACGATCAGGAACCGGAAATCAGGGATCAGCCGACAACGCCACTCTCACCAGACGCTGGTTTATTCGGGAGGGGAATTGGGGCGCGTCCTCCACGTTCTCCACTTCCGCCAAAAGGAGGACGGCCATTATCTGGAAAAGCTACACGAAGGATCGGGTCTGCAGAGCGGACGGTCTCGCCTCAGGCGTCAGGCCCGTCGTACATCATCGAGGAAGTTGGAAGTCCCGATCGGAGGCGACAGGTCATCAAGACGCGCACGAAGAAGCTGGTGACGCACAAGGTTCGCAAGGTTCGCCACGACGGAGAGGTGGTGGAAGACATCGTGACGGAGGAGATTCCCGACACGGAACAATCGGAGACGTCCAGCATGCGATCAGGACGCAGTGACACTCGAGATTTCCTTTCCCCGGCTTCATCGCTCGCCTCGCTGACCTCCCCGGGTGAACTCTGGTCACCCAGCGACTCAGTGTCATCGCATTCGAGCCTGCGAGTCTACACGGATACGGTCGAGGGCGAGCCGGAAATCGTCACGGAAGTCCAGGAGCGAGAGGAGACGCTACCAGACGGGCGAGTCATTGTGCGCAAGATCATCAAGACCCGTCAGAAGCAAACGATAGTGAAGCGGATCGTGATGGAAGGACCTGAGACGGAGGAGGACGGGCGGGGACTTCCGCCGGAGATGAAGGTCTACACGGACACCGTGGAGCCGCAGCCGCAGGTGGAGACGTACGAACAGGAGTTCGAGGAGACCCTTCCCGACGGGACATCTCACAAGAAATCAGTCACGAAGACGAAGACGCTGCAGGTGAAGACGGAACGAGCGATGGTGGAGGGGCCGTACATCCCTGCAGTGGTTCAACAGACCGGCATTCCACTTCAGCCTCAACTACCAGCCGGAACCAGCGGGGACGTGTTTCTCGAGGCGCCCGAGTCCCGCCATCCGCTGGCGATCACCTCGATCCAGCCAGCAGGAGAGAAACCAAAGTTCAAGATCTCCATGGAGTCCGTTCCGCAGCAGCAGCAACAGCAGCCTCCTGTCATAACGCAACCGGAAGCGTGTCAACCCCAGCAGCAGCCAGCTCCCCATTCGGTGCATAGGTCATCACCCAGTAGACGGGATGAGGGTGCCTCAGCTCCGGACCCAGCAACAGGGCACAGATCTCACCGCCAGTCCTGATGCTGAGGAGGATGAGAACTAGCTTTCTAAAAATTCCATTGCGTATTCGTCGTTTGAAATCTGTAGGCTCTTCTTCTCCATTATTTAGAATCAATTTGTGTCTGGTTTTCGGTGGTTTGCAGTACTCAGATATTAATGTAGAACATCGAAACGATATTGGACTTAGCCTTAGTCGGTTCTGTGCAACACAGGCTGGGTATGCTTCTCCTCCATCAGGATTCACTTTTGCACTGGATCCAAATTGTGTTAAAACCCCAATCAAAAACTGAACATTTTGCCGTTGGCTTGCTGGAGTTATCCGAAGGAACTTTTCCGTGAAGCCAGTCTTTTTTACCTCTTGGTTATAGAGAACTGTGGTGTTCTTCTTGCAATGAATAGAACAAACAATGATCATTGTGCGCACGGAGTTGTGTTTTTCTAGAGAACAAGAGAAGGGAAGGCTCAGTGTTTCCGTTGGATCTCGTCAACAATTTCCTCAGCCTTAACAGTGCCTTGCTTAGTATTGCTACTAGCTTTGAACAGTCCGCTTATGAACGATAGCCTGAAAATGGAGTCGGCTCTCCTCAAACATTTTTTGAAAACCCCTATACAGCAACGAGACATTGTAGTTAGGCTACAACGAGACTCAGCGTTGGTTTTATCGGTGATCAAGATATTGGAGGTCCTAATCCGTCCATCTGAATTTTAAGGGCCGTATTGAGGTAGGCCTACGGGTACAATGACATAATTGGGAAGACATTTTGATTACGAAAACACCTACGGCAGTTAGGCTACTGGACTATTTTATCCGTGTTCCAAAAAGGCTTGCCGAGATCGTGCCATGTGAGGTATTTAAACAAAACCCAATAGGTCTACGGGTGGATTGGAGCCCAACAGAAGTTACTTTTCAACAGAGTACTTATCCAAACGGATAGCTGATGTATTTCAGTCGAACAGAAGCTGCTTTTGTTTCGCTGAACAAAAAATGCTTTATCAGCTGAAAATAGCCTCGTTTGCAGTGTGTGTTTTCTAGATTGCAATGGAGCAAGTGCCTTGGCTGTAAATATTATTTAGATAGGCCTGAAGATTTTGATCGAGCATGCAGTGTTACCAAGTTTTTGTTGCCGAATAGTTGAAGTGATGCAACTGTACAGTCTTAAGGTGTCTGCAGTGTAGGCCTATTCGATTTCATGAGAAGCTTTTCAATTGGCTCCAGCAGATGTTTGAGTCGTTTCTACTCTGTTGGTGATCGGACTTGCCTGAGATCATGCTGTCCTTCCGAGAGGTGCTACCGAGTTGAACAGTTTTTCGTCCAGAGTGTTGATAAGGAAGAACGTATGCGGAATTCAACAGCTTTGCAGGTTGATAAGACGCAGTCTATTTTCCTTGGCTTTTAGGCCCAACCCCTGTTACGGGGCATATTCATCCAGCATAATTTCTGAGTTTATCTCAAGTTTGAACAGTGAGAGATTTATCAGCCAAGAACGGCAAATAAAGATTTGATGGAAACTGAGGTCTGAGGCTGTCTTCATTTTTTTCAAAGAGATCTGAATCGGCCACAATCTGTCCGAGAACTATCTACGATTTTGAGCCTGCTTCGGTGTCAAGAAAACACACGCCTTAGCTGTGGATGGGATTTGTCGCAGTAGGCCCACCGATTCTTTCACAGGTAGGGACTATATAGCCTACTGACAGCACTGAATTTGACTACTTAATTTTTAAGTGTTTGACAAAGCTTGATACATTGGGTAGACGTTCTTACGCTGTTGTACTTCAAATTGTGTTAATTTTTCAATAATAAGCCTACCATCAGAGCAGACAAATTTAATGTGTGTGTATGCGCGTGTGCATACGAGAGAGACTGGCCGAGACAGAGGAAGAGGACAACTAAATATTGCATTCTATAGTATTAAGTGCGTGTTCTCGGGTGGTATGATCCCAGTCTGTTTGTTACAGAATATACGAAGTTCCTATATTCTGATCAATGCATGGCATATAGGCCTATATTAGGTAGCCTAAATAGCCTACTATAGGCCTATGTGCCATTGATCATTAGGCCTACAACAATATTGTTATTTCAGATTACTTTTCTTGATTATCTTGTTGTCATCACTATGCAAAGCTTTAGCTTTCACAATATTTTGACTGCCGAAACGATTAAATTTTCTTTTCAGATTTGGCTATATTTGACTATTTAAACTGATTGCATTATGAATAAATCATCGATAACGACTTGATTAGGCCTACTCTCTGAAGCATAGAGAAGTTTGAAACTGCCCAATTAAATTTATAACTACGTAGATTTAGCTTAGGTTATTTTGCACATTTCACAATGTATTTTTAACTGTATTTTTCAGGTGCAGACAGCATTTTTGCTCTACCTCTTCATCTGCTCATAATCGCTAAATGGATTCCTAGCGAAAAGATCCACAAGAGAAAACAAACTTCTTTATCCACTAAAAACCATCGGAGAGTCAAGACTTTCAAGTCAAACCTCAAGCAGCCATGACTGAGAAAATCATTATATTGGCACATAATACACAGTTCTGTGAAACATCAGGAAACTTCTTTGACTCATAGAGCACCTGTTAATAAGCTAGTTCTGAGCCTTCGCTTTTTGAGTGTTGTAGAAATCTTGAGATCATGATGATGATCACGAGGGAAACTTTTTTTTGCAAGCATTTGAATTCGTTTGTTCGATCTTTGGTTATGTCGAATGCACCCGAAAGGAGTATCAACTGAAATCGTGCTATATAAATTTTGCAATTATTACATTTGGCATGAACCCTGCTCAATTTTTTAAATGAATATTAGGATCTTTTATCTGCCTGTCCCCGTGTATGGGTGTCGCACCCTTTTCAGCATGTACTGGCAGAGTGGAACTGTAGTTGATGTCAAGGAATGAGAACGGAACACTTCCTTCTTTTTTTAACAGCTGGTTTTGACAGTTTCAGTCATATAATTGTGTTCCTTTGGGTTCACAAATGTTAATTTTTTCACCCAATATAAATCATGACTGTTGATATTGATAGATTACAGCGCTTACAAATTACTAATAACTGTCTTTGTTTTTGTGCTTTGTGTTCACTTCTTTGGCCGGACCAATAGGCCTACCATAAAGATAATTGGAAACTGGATTATGGTTATTGAAGCATTTTCCATTATGTCCATTATTAGCTTATAAACAATGCTGAAAAGTGACATGCACAAAATGGATGTTCAGCCAGACTATCAAACAAGAGAGAGCTTACCTATACAGCGAATACAAGACATGCCAAACTTGCCAATATCCATAAAAAAACAGCAATAATTATCGAACAGTACTTAAGGTTGCCCGAGTACTAAATGATGCAAATGTGATTATGTGGTTTGATACTTAGTCATGCGTAATTGACAATAATATAATATAGGACTTGTTCATGGACAGCATTCCCATTATCTATCTATTTCAGAAATTTTGTGACACCCTTCAAGCTTCAAGTTGATGCTCCCATTAGTTAACACAGCCTGCTTGCACAAATCAAACATCACTGAAAAATTCTGTCTTATACAGCTGGTTTTGACAGCTTCAGTCATTATAATTGTGTTCCTTTGTGTTCAGATCTGTTAATCTTTTCACCCAATATAAATCACGACTGTTGATATATATTCATAGATTAGTGATCTAGAGAGTTTAAAATGGTTAAGAAAATGCTGGTCAAGAGAATAACTAAAAGGAGTTTTAACCTCATTATAACTTAGGCTGTGAGGCATGACAACAAATACGTTAGAGTGGCTGGCTTGTAACTAGGAGAATTGGTTGAAACCTCCCATAAGTTGATTAGCACACAGAGATCTTTGACCCAGGGCTTAACTCATAATTATTCAGCACCATCGTACTGTCAAGTGCCGTGAAGATAAACTGCTCAGATTACAATAACATTCACTGATAATTTATCTCTTTACACCTGAAAGATCAGTTGAATGATTAAATTAACGGCACCTGTTTTTCTAGACAAGCTCGTTGAATATGCCATCATAAATTCTAAATTTTCATGAATAAAGCATCAACTGATGGTAGCTTCAAGGGAATATTGTAGTCACAGTCATCTTGGTATCTCTTTGTCCCTTTTCTGCAAGTATCTGAAAACCATTCTTATCGATCGTGGTTTTGTGCTGCCAGATCAGGAGCACATAATTATGAGGAGTCTCTCTTGAAGTAACTTAAACTTACGATTAGGGAAGCCAGGTCAGAATCCCATAGGTCGTATATTAAGCAGAAGTCAGGCTATAGAGTAAGCAAGCTGATAATTATGGAAGACTTTTCAGTTCAGTTCTGAATGACACTGGAACACAAAATCCTACAGTGAATTACTCAATATTGAATCAATTTTGATCGTACCTGCCTATGGACTTTGTTTTGACTGAGCACCTGTGAACCCCAAGTGGTTCCCATGACTTCACTGTTTTGGATGGTGTAGAAATCTCCAGATAACTGGGATGTTTGTCAGGAAAATATTAGATTGAATGTATCTCATCTCCATAATACACAAAATTCAGAGCAAACAGTTACGCTACTTTGGCCACGAAGCCAGAATGTGGGAAGGCAGCGGGATGAGAGATACACAAAGATAGCTGTGAACGGATATGTGCATGGAAAAAGGAAGACCAAAGAAGAGAGGGTTTGACATGATACGGGAGGAAAGTTGGGAGATGGGTTGGTGCAATACAGGAGGCTAAACACAAAGCCCAAGATAAAGAGAGAAGTAGAGAATTTCCATAGCTGGGTAGGCTGCCACATGTGAAAGCATCATCAAAGCCATAAACATCTCATCTCCAGTCATCAAAAGTCTTAGTTAATGTTTCCGCAATTTTTTCCTGTTTCAGTTGCATTTTTCCAGTTTATCTCAAGTCAAACAAAGCATACATAAAACTGAAAAAAGCCGCTTTGTTCTTAAACCGTCAAGCCAAAAAAATTCCGGTTCAAGAAGTTCTTAAGTCCTCGACCCGAACAAAAAACCAACGCTCTGGGAACCAGTAGCAGACAAAGGAAAAGTAGAAAAGCTAACAATGCCAACGACTGCATCAAATTGTTTTACAAGTCAACTACAAGCGGCAGAAACTAAGATCCGTCCTGTGCCACAAGGACTCCGGCCTTTGCAGCGCTGTCCTGCGACGCTGGACCCCTCTCCTCCTCGCCTCGTATCCGGATGTTGTGCTTCTCGCGGTATTCTTGCAGTTCGCGGCCTTTTGTTTCAAGTTGCTGCTGCAGCGCTTCGTGCAACTTCCCCAGCTGCAAACAAGTAAGCGAGTGAAACTAAAGCAAAGAGACAATTCGGAACTAGCCGTGAAGTCTTCAATTTACTTACCTGAATGAATTAATACTACTACTGAGAATTACGTGGTGATACGCTGCCTTTTGAATTTTATCATTTCTACTTCTGAGACATAACTGTGAATTAATACGCAAGCAACAAGTTACAGTTACAAGAAGTTACAGCTTAACAGTTCTATTCTCTGCAAATTTAAGCAGACAATTTTATTGTACTCATTAGCAATAATTTAACAACGAATTTGAATTCACTCATTACAAGGATTTATATAGCACCCATCAAGGTGATTAATCAGAAGTGCTGCCAACCCCAGTATGGCTAAAAAGGAAAGTTTTGAGATGTTCATACAAAGAATCAAAGTAGACCCCGGGAACAAGTGCGGCAACAAAGAAAGTCAGTTCCCACCGAGAAGACACAATTCTGCTTGATGTACGGTAAGTATCATGCAATTACAGCGAGGTAGGTGAGAGCGCTCTAGATATTCTTTCCCAAACTGCGGCAGCCATACTGTTAATCACCTGCATATATATTTTAGAGGAACCGAAATCCATCTTTACCACATAAATATCTTTTCTAAGTGGTAACTGCAAATTTTCTTCAAATATTCAAAGCAATGAATTTACCTGCTCGTAGTTGGTTGAGATGGCAGGCAGAACCTCGGCGACCGTTCTCTCGACTAGTACCCCACCGACCATACGAAAACACTTTCGTCCGGCGTCTATTCCCTTCAGGGCTTCCAAAACAAGGCTGGAATAAAAAAAATGTTCATCCAATAAAAATAACCTAGTGCTGAAAACCAAAAACATGCAGATATTCAGATGTATCAATATGTAGACAGATTGTGGAAGACATCACGCATAAAATGTTAGTTTAAAGGGCAATTCATTTAAAAGGGCGTGTGATTATTAATATTTCCTTGCGCAAAGACTTTCTTAACAATTTAACATTATGGTATGTTCTACAACTAGTGCAAGTTATTCATTCATCCATTCTATGGACGTATATTTTGCCCTTCAAGAAATCTCAGGAGCGCTCCCAGCTTAGCCACGGCAAAAGAAAAAAACTCGAGAGATTAATGAATTAAAGTTGGTCAGATGCAATAAATGTAAAAAATTGGCAATAGATAAAATATTTCAAACAAAACTAGTCGCTTGAGACGTTGCCAACACACTGTCATGTTGCCTAAGAACTCCTGTATCAAGTGCTAATATTACAGGCAAAAGAAAGACTCCGTAGACTTCCATCCATCATTCACCAGAAGTGTTGCGGGAACCGGAGATGAATGCTTAACTTCCACTGTGCACTGCTAAATATATGCATTCTGGAATACACTCAAATTAATACGCTATTAAATACGCACTGCTTCGGTTTGCAAAAACTTAACGGTAATTAGAAAGACCATTTGCATGAGTTTGAGTCACGCTGTGCCCGAACAAGTCTGACATTACACCTACTCGTGCTCCTTTCGATCCATCTCAACTTCAGCCATTTTTCCGGCTGTAGCTTTTTGTTGGTTTCGCAACTCTTGAAAGCCCTCGACGATCTGTTCCTGCGAAATGGCTTTTCCGGCCGGCTTGGACTTCGCAACGGAAGATTTGGTATCGCCAGTAGCTGCCATTTTTGCGTTGAGATGAGCGACTTCTAAACAAAGACCTTATATTCAGAGACTTCCGTTTCACTAAAAATAACTCATGTGTTATTTAGCGCATTACCTTCTATATGCAGATTTATCCACATTTTCTATAGCAACCATAATAATATTATAGCGTCGATCGATTCCGTTAAATTTATAATAAATTTTTCGGCAAATTACATCTTTCACGCTGCCCGTGCCACGTGTAAGATCCCGTCTACGAAACATTTCACGATGACTTTCGTAATGTATGCTTTTTTCATTCATGCCGAGTATTTATTTAGCGCCTCTTCAAGAAATCTACTCAGAGGTGCTTGTGCACTTGCTATTATAGCGCCCCTTTCAAGAAATCTACTCAGAAGCGCCCCCGACTACAGCGCTGTGACTGAATCGGTAGTTTCAAGCCGAAGCGCATGTCCAATTAATTATTGTCATTCCCGCCTGACCATCGGATGTTTTACGGGATGGCCTGTGGCCTCCGTGTGCCGATTTTCTTTGGTGGAGTCCAGAGGAAAACCGACTTAGCCTGAGCCCCCCCGCCCCCCGTGGAAAAACACCAACCTATCTTGATATAGGCTAAATTATGGTCTACTAAAAATATTATCGTTTCGAGGCACTAAATCCATAGATAACATCGCATCCGAAACGATCATTAGATTTATTCTATGTTCGACGGTCTTCTGTTTTTGGTAGCGCGAATAAGATTATGTTTACATTTTATTATTAAAGTTAAGTTTTAAATAACTTGTTTTCCCCTCGACTTCGACAGGTCAGTAAATAATATTTTTTTCAATTATGCCTTTATGTATTACAAAAATGCGTGTTGACTGTTGTTTTAATTTTATGAATTCCGTATTATCGCTCTGCCGACAATCCTTAATATTCTGCTAAGTAATTGGATTCTCTCGAAAACAAGTGCTGTAATTATTAGGAAATAGGCGTATGATATGTGAAGTGTAATTCGATACTGATGAATGGCCTTCTCGTGCACCACATGTTATAAAGGTTTTACTGGTTTATTTCTCAGTTGTTCGATAGTCCGTCCAGTCACATCTATAGAACACTCTACTGTGTTTTGCAGCCTGATGTGACAATAATTATCATTACATTGTGGTACCACCTATATCGGAAGCATCTGTTTATTGAATATTACCCATTGTAGAAACACTGACACCAGTTTGCTGGTAGAAATGTCGAACCAACAAGATGACGAGAAAAGCGGGAAGAAGAACCGAAAGCGTCTGAAAAGATTATATCAGCAAATAAGAGAACAAGTAAGATGACATTCCGAGAAAATAAGTAAGAACTGATGACATATCAAGATTCACCAGGCTGTGATAAAAAAATCGTTATGTGGAAGAACGAATAATTTTGCTGGTACTTGCGTTTGTATCAAGGATAAAATCTTTAACTTTTTTTGTGGTACAGTGGCCAATTAGTGAATGCAAATCTCGGAATTTTGGAAGGAGGTCAACATCAAATACAGTTATATTGTACCACTGGATGTGGCAGATTATTTAACCGTAGAAAAATAATGAAGCTGGGAGCCTAGGGTTAACACAGCTTCTAATTAATAAAAAGCCATAGATTTGTCAATTCATAGTAGCAAAAGTTTTTACCTTTTTTAAACCCGGGCATGAAAAGGCCAACAGGTGCACAAACCTTTTCCTACCATATTGTACTCTATTGTCTTCTTTTTAGATGGAATTTTACTTGAGTGACGCAAATCTTCAGAAAGATCGTTTTCTAATGCAACAGATGAATAGTTCGGCAGATGGCTGTAAGTTCTTCCCAAGTTTCGATTTGCGTACTTCACGTTTTACGTAATGTATGATGATGAGTTTGATGATGCTGTGTCACTGGAAATTTAAGATATCCCTCCTCTTTCATCCAGTCTTGGGACGGGCACCATCAAAGTACTGATATTTTAAATTTGAACTGAGAAGCACTTAGAATGTCTTTCTTTAACGGTTTCAGTTTAGCATTAAACTGCACAGTACCATATCTACAATGTAATTCATAAAGTTGAATAAAGTCATTATGTTAAGCAGTTTTTATCTGCTTAGGAACTTCTTGCATTTTTACACAAGCAAGTTGCTCAGACATTGGTTCGATTCTTTATTGAAAACATCGTTTATGCCATTTTTTTAAAACTTTATTCTTTCAGGAAATTTGGTGAAATATTATCAATTACTGTAATATTTTTGCAATATTCAACAATTGCAGCGTTCTCCATCTGTAATGACATCCATTTCGATTCGAGCTGCACATGTTACCTCCTACCAATCAAACTCTGTTTTATAAATCACTCAAATTTTTTCGTTTGCCGTGTCTGGACTGGGAGTGTTCCTGAGTAGCAGTACTGAAGTGGTGGTACATAGGAACAATAATAATAATGACAAGTTATATGGCGCCGTAACGTGCCTATAACACTACACAGGTGCCTCACAAACGGCTGACTGCTCTAAGTCGCTAGAATGAATAAATTATTTAAAGCTGATTTATTTGACTTTTATTTTAGGTATTGATCTCGACGTCTTCCTTCGCTGCAATAAAATCTTATCGTTGACATCCGATATCGACGTCCTGACAAATGCGGTCGCCACTTCGACAACGCTAGTGGTACAATTGCTCTTGTTTAGATGCACAGTTTATTTGCACATGCATTTTAATACTTTGTTGTTTAGATGACTGATCACGGAAAATGTTGATGGGAGAACCATCTATGTGGTGAGCAGCTTCAGCTCATGACCAGTCTTCTTGGAATTTGAAAAAGAGCTTCGGCATAGTATATTTGTTTGTATGTGCACAAGTTATAGCGCCCCTTCAAGCTCTCTCTACTCAGAGGCGCTCCCGAATGCAGAGCGGACACTGCATCGGAGATTCACGCCAAAGCGCTGAGCAATTGTGAGTGAAGGACTTGCCCAAGGTTCTTACGCGGCGAGGTGGATTCGAACCTCGAACAAAATAAATAAATAAATATATAGAAAGCCAAGATGGTCGAGCTTGATCTATAAATTTGTTGAATTGAAGTCATTAGTGGTTGCCTTTTTGTTTGTATGCAACGGTTGCCGCCTTAATATTATTTATTTGATTTAATTTGAAGGTTGATAAGAAGAAGAAGAAAGTCGGTCGCGTTGTTCCGTATCGTGAGCCGAAGGACGTTGACGAGAGAACCGTCTACGTGGTAAGCAGCTTCAGCACCTATCCACTCCAGTCTTGAATGCATTTGAGAAAGAGCTACTGTGCAGTACTGCAGTATAGTATTGCACTTGGCCATTTCTATTACGTGTTTTCAGTATAGACCATTCTTAATGATGAAGAAAGAGCGAATGATGTAGGGAACAGATGGTTGAAGATGATTCCGGAGAGAAGGGCCTTTGTATTGTTCTACTGTAAGAGTTTATCTGTTAACAATCTTGATATATATATATTATTATATCATACGCAAAATATCATATTTTCCAACCCCCATCCCCTTTTGCAATTTGTAAATTTTGTGGAACCCGGTGCATGTGTACAAATAAGCTTCTCTGCCTTCTTAGCAATGCGTCGCCTCTCGCAACATGTCCAACCACACTTTTTTCGTGTATTTACCAGTTTTTTTTGCTTCAGGAGTGCCTTCCAAGTGAGGCGGATCGTGATTGGATACGGAAGGTGTTTGGCGCCTGTGGTAAGATCGTCTACATCAGTCTTCCACGATTTAAAAGCACCGGCGACATCAAAGGATTTGCGTTCGTTGAATACGAAACAACCGAATCGGCGGAAAAGGCTTGCAAGGTATGTGTCTTCACAATCATGTCTCTGGTTACAACTGGATGTTGCCAGGCAGATTTATTGAGGCACATGGCTTGCAGCCATAGGCGTACGGTAGATTTCGGCAGTGGGTGGGGGGAAAGATTTTACTTCTGCCCAAAAAATAAATCTCGTGGTGGGATTTTCTCCCTGACAAAAATGTTGACGATTTTTTAGTCATCGGGTTGAAATGTCCTGAAAAGTACTATTTTTCCAGACAAAAAAGTTGACGACCTTTTTTTAGTCATTGGGTTGAAATGTGAAAAATACTATTTTTTCCTTATTTTCCCGGGTCTGCTTGCCCGAAAAAACAGACTTGCCGGAAATTGGGGGGGGGGGCATTTGCCCTTCTGGACCCCCGCCTTGTCCGCCTATGCTTGCAGCACGGAGAGTAATAATGACGGCAATTTCTATGGCGCCGTAACACAGCACATGCCGTTACAAAGGCGCCTGACCAGACTCACCAGAGTATAGGCTCTAAGCTGTAAGCTTGCCTTCCCTAAGACAGTCGCTGTATATGAACTCTGAGGAAGTACTTCGTGCACAACATGATTCCTTTGTCCCGAACAATGACTGCTTTATCCAAAACTTTAACTTTTCGCTTCTTTTTATCCTGCACTTTGGAATCAGCTCTCTTCATTGATATGTTTTTCATTACTAACTGGCATTCAAAGCACTTCTTTCTGCTGTCTTAAAACTACTTTCTTTTCTCTTTTGCACTGGGAGCGCCTCTGATTGGTGCGCACTGTGAGAGGCGCTTCATAAAATTCATAAATAAAATGCCCACAACCACTGCAACTAGTGCTATTTTTTGGCCCGTATGTATTCTATATGACTGAGATCTCCTTAAGGTGTGATTTGTGGCTCTGTAAGTGCCCACTTCCAAAGTATATTATATTGTGTGATTGTGTTTTTTTTGTGTGCGTAGATAATCAATCATCCACCGGCCGAGGCAGACGAGAAAGTCGCCCGTCTTCCTCCGAACAAACAACTGAAGCAGCTGGAAAAACAAGTCCACTTCCAGGAGAAAGTACACGGTCAGCGTTTCTACGCTATTCCTTCTTTCCTTCCTTCCTTCCTTAGAACTCACTCGTGTTATTTTATATATTTATTTACTTATTTACTGAGAATTTGATATAGCGCTCTTTCAAGGTTGCTACTCAGGAGCGCTCCCAGTCCAACCTCGTTGATCAGTTTGTGGGAGGTTTATAAACTTCATACAATGCAAAGTAGAATTTAAAAATGCAGTTCAATACCATGCCATTATGCGCGTTCTGCTGATCATCTTGATCGTTTTGTTCCCAGGACAAAGACTTCTCTTGCCCATCATCGGGCGTGTGCTACGGTTGTTCCATCCATTTAAAATAACCTTCCTCTCTCGGTAAAGGTTAAACTAACGGCTAATTTCCCCCCATAAATCTCTAATTATTAATTTAATTTCTTTTCCCCTGAAGTGTCGTGTTGTTTGAATTTGATAATGTATTCACTATTGTATTTTGTGTCACATTTTGTTTTATATTATTTTTTCTAAAACCAGGTCGAAAAAGACGAGCTAGTGAGAGTGAAATGGAGAAGGGCAACCTATCGAAGGCGAAGCGCAAGCGGACCGTAAGCGAGGGAGAGCACGAAGAAGTGCAGGCGCTTCCAACAGCACCACCCGCCAAACAGGACCCACCTACCATCAAATCGAAGCGCAGGAGAACTTCTGAGAGCGGCGCTGGGGAGGGAAAAGATGACGCAACCGAGGCACCACCGAAAGAAACGACCGCAGTGGAGGAATTCCAGGCTTTGAAGTCCAAGCGAAAAAGGAGTTCAGAAGGTGGGGATTCCGCCGGAATTTCCCTCGAGTCAAAATCGGAGACTCCGAGCAAAGTCGTTGAGACTCCGAGCAAAGTCGTGGACTCAACTTCGAAGTCTAAAAAAGCCAAAAAGGAGTTGAAAGCGGCCAAGCCTCTCGTAGAAAAGACAGATGTAAAACCGGGTTTGAAAAGAGCCAGACCCGAATCAACGGAGGATGTAGCATGCGTCGAAACTAAGCCAGAGACGACGAAGAAGGCGAAGAAGAAAGAAGAGACTTCAGAAGCCACAGTGGAAGTAACCGTCAAAGCATTGAAGCGTAAAACTGAGGCGGATGAATCAGGGGAGAAGAAGACAAAGAAAGTTAAGATCTGTGAGGAGGGGACGCTGATGGAAACAAAGGAAGAACTGAATGAAGGCGCCGGAGAAGCGGAAGATGCGACGAAGAAGAAGAAAAGACCGAGGAAGAACAGGAAGACGAGAACAAAGGACATTCCAGAACTGAGAGTTATTCCAAAGTTAGTCACCGCCAACTCACAGATTTCTTATATTTTAAACTGCTTTTATACAATATTTTTACGTATACATATAAAAGTAACTAAATAGATATATGTGGCCCATCTGACCATAACCAGACGTAATTTGCAACACGCTTCTGAGAAAACGGCCAAAATGTGATTAAAACTAAATTTTTCAATTTTTTTTTTTTAGAAAATGATATTAAAGCAACAATGTGTAATGAATCTCTTATTCTTTAACTATATTTTTATGATTTTGAAGTGGCTTTTGTTTGAAATAATTCATTGACTTTTCCTGAAATTTGTCACTTTCCCGCCTACATACACACAATGCCCAACATCGGGCGTTTGCTGTGGTTGGTCCCTCCATTTGGACTGACCTTCTATCCTACCTACTCCTACTACCACCTGCATCCATGACTGCACAGTCCCTACTTCAGATAGTATAATTAAGATGATATAATATGATTTTGGATTTAGCATAGGATGTGTTTTTAAACACTTGACTGCCTTTTCTATGAATTATATATGTTTATTACCTTGACTGTACACCAAATTACGTACATACACACATATAGACATACAATGCAATACATACATACATGCATGCATGCATGCATACACGTATATATGCATGAATGCACTTGCACAGATTGCTGTTGCAAAGCATTTGCCAATGAAACTCTTGAATTGCTTTCAGAAAGCAGTGGATGAATCTACGCGCGGAATATCTGAAGCTGCAGAAAGCGAACATGAGTGAGCTGAAGGAGAAACTGAAAGAGATACGTGAGGATGAACACAAGAACAAGAAACCAAAGCCAGGTGTGAGACAATACCTGTCGTTGCCCGGTGTCATACATATCTAGCATTTATAATACAATTCAATTTATTAAATAGTCTTTTACTTTTTTCATAAATAGGTTAAGACGAACAGAACAACAAGAAACCAAAGCCAGGTGTCAGACTATTATACCCAGTGTCATTCATACCTAGCATAATTGAGGATGAATATTCAATTCAATTTATTAAACAGTCTTTTACTTTTTTCATAAATAGATTAATTGTGGGTACGTGCATAACAAGCTTTGGAAGATTGTTCCATATCAGAGGGCCAGAGCATTTAATGGAGAATAATTTCAGCCTAGTATGTGCAGCATCAGTGCATTGTAAAAGAGCTATCGCTGTTTATGGATATATAAATGCATGTGCGCACGAACGTTTATTTACACTCTGCATATTATGTAAACGTGAATATGACGTGATTAGCTGTTTCAGGTCCACCGAACTTCACGGCCTCTGAGGAGAAAGAATCGGACGTGAAAGCGAAGTCCGAGCCTCCAGAGTTTATCGAAGGAGTTATTGTCAAGGTCACAACTGATCAGCCCGTTACAAGAAATGACTTAAAGGTACACATCGTGTTTGCTTTTTGTGGACGTCATGGTGACTGATTCCGATTTGTCATTTTGTACAACATTTGGTGTACTTTCCGTTATCTTCACACAATGTCATGAATATTGCCAATTTAGACTCGTGACTGTTTTGGGGCACTTTTGCACCCATTTTGGTGCAAAACTATTTTTTAAAATCCAAAATGATTTAGAGAATCAGAAAGTACACCAAAAGTTGTGTTAAATTACAAAATTTTGCAGGCCTATGCGCATTGATTCCTCATATAATGGCCTCTGAACAAGACTCCATTTTTAAACATGTTGCGATTCCTTCACACCCCCTCTACTTCTGTCAGGCTTAAAATGCAGATACATGGGAATAGGCTTCTAAATATTTCAATGTATTGTACAAACATGTCAAAATTGCAGCCAAATCTGAGATAGGTCAGTTACAACTTACAAGGCATCTTGCATATTTGATCATTTCACATGGACTGACCTGAGTGTAATTTGCAACTTGACTATTGATGTTTGTTTGTATGTGCACTTGTTATAGCGTCCCTTCAAGCTCTCTCTCTACTCAGAAACACTCCCGAATGCAGAGAGAACACTGCATCGGAGTTTCACTCCGAAGCGCTGAGCAACTGCGAGTGAAGGACTTGCCCATGGTCCCTTCGCATTTTTTAGGTGGATACTGCAACCCTCCGGCTGCAAGGCAACGAACATACCCATTACACCGCCGCGCCCCACAATGAGGTCTTACCAAATGTCTCTGTCACTGCGGTTTTTTTCTGACGATTCCGTGAGGATTGCGTTGCAAAGCGTAACTTCTTTTGTGATGTCCAGGATCGTATCTGGGCGTTTGGAAGCATAGCTTACATCGACATTAAGGACAAAGATACGTTGGCCCACGTTCGATGTAGCGACCAAAAGACGGCAGTTGCCATCTCTAATCTCTCGGCGCCTGGCTACTCATTTCAACAACTCTCAGGTAATTGATAATTATTTTCCTCATCATCTTCACTTTATTCTGGTGTTTTGGATCTTTTTTTTCTTTTCACATGGTAGAAAGTGATAACTTCGAATTTAGACAAGGCCGTATATACAGTCAGGATATTTTTGTGGGGTGTTTACTCAGCTGAAATAATTATTCAGTACTTGAGCAGTTTCACATGTATAAGAGCTTCAAAATTAAATCCCCCTTAGTCCATCTATAAACAGTTTTATTTGGCTGCACTGTGGTTGGGCGCTCCTCTGAGTAGTCTATACATATTCATTTTATGAATGAATGATGAAGACTAGCTTACGGGCATGCTCACTTTCTTCTATTTTGGTGAATCTAAGGGTGCTATATAAATTGAATATATGTAGCTAAGGTTGCTATATGAATTGAATATATGTATTTAAGGGTGCTATATAAATTGAATATATGTAGCTACGGGTGCTATATAAATTGAATATATGTAACTAAGGGTGCTATATAAATTGAATATATGTATCCCTGTATTTCTGCTTGCTGTGCTCAGGAATGGAAGAGCAAGCTTACTGGCAGAAGCTCATCGACGATCGAAATAAGAAACTGACTGCGAGAACACGGACAAAGCAACGTGGCAGAGACAAGGTATGGAAGAGACCCGAGTGCCTCTGAGTAGTTTCCTTGAAGAGGCACTACATAAATACTTGAATGAATGAATGAATGAATGAGTGTTTTGCCAAATGTTGTAGAATTCTAGGTTTTGTATTTGATGTTATTTTAGTATTTTATTGTTCTGTTTCATTCTGTCTGGAATAAGTTACCTAGGAATCTAGTCCTGATAATGGAATTCTTCCAATGTCTTTCTTTCCCCCCCTCTTTCCGCAAGCATTTGAAAAACCATTCTCTTTGCTTGTGGTTTGGTGCTGGCAGGTCGAAAGCGCCTCTGAGGAGTTTCTCTTGAAGTGGCTCTATATAATTTCATCATTACGATTCCATAGCTCGGAAACTCGGGGTGGGTGGGGTGCGGTTGTCGGAGAAATGCCTTTAAAGAATTGGAAATTGATGTGGAAAAAGAAGTCATTAGTTTAGTACTTAGTGAGGGATTGAGGTAATTTGAAATGGACGGACAAGCCAAAGATTGCATTGCATTGTAGAAGCCATGAAAATGGATTGAATATTTTAGTTTTGAAAAATTTCTTGCTTTGCAGATCATACACAAGGCGGACAATGCCTACGAGAAAGTGAAGAAGCCATTGCATATCGTCTTCGATTGAAAATTCGCTTTCATGACTCACGGTTTTTCTACGTTGTGTTCCGATTTCTCTCCGATTTAATATTGTAATTGAGCGAGATTGTCGACCTGGAATAAATTTCATGTGTGGCATGTTGCAAACTCAAGACTTACTGTTGGCGGATGTGACTTTGGACACTGGAGTGCTTACAATTTGTCATTTCAGTGCATGTTCAATGCATTTTTTACAAAGGTGAACGCCATAGTCGTAGGGGACATTTCAGCAGGTGGGGGCGGGGCAAAAAATTAGACTTGCCCAAAAAATTCCATCGACCTTTGCTTGTTTTTAGTCGCCCAGTTTTTTTTAGTCGTACGGCCAAAATCATAAGAACACTCCCGTTAATTTTGCCCGAAAATAGTCGTCCGGGTGAAATCTTAAGAGATTTCCCGTTACTTTTGCCCGAAAAGTTTTACGTTTCTTTTTCCGGGTCTGCTTGCTCGAAAATCAGACTTGCACGAAATTTGAGGGGGGCATTTGCCCTCCCTGAAACCATCCTCTCCTACGTCTATGGCGAACGCGTAATTCATTTTGAACTGAAAAATTAGTTAGGTTTGAGAGAATTTGCTTAAAAGCATTGCCTCTTCATACATAATTACATACGGTAATTAATTTGTGCTGTCTAGCAGAACTGAGTAAATTACGATTTAACTGTTATTAAATTACAAAGTACACATTGCTTGGGAGACAATGTTATTGAACTACATATTATTTGAAATTTTTCTAGAAATTACAAGTTGATACATTACCTGATTTCTATTTGATCAAATTACAAATTACATACGTAATAATTATGTATGCAATTTGTAATTTGATGTAATGCTGTCCTGAAGTTCTTGATCACAATATTGATCACAGTATTGCGATATGAGGAAGGAATTGTCATTATTGTGTGCTTCATTCCCACTGTTCATTTCTATTGCAATGTTTTTTAATTAAAGATACTGCAGCTGTTTGAACAATTACTATACGTCAGTATACGATAACAACCTAGTACTAGAATCCATCGTCCATCTATAGAGTTTTTTTTATAATGTATGCAAAGAAATCAACAAAATAATAGTAGCCTACGGTAGGCTAATACCTGCTTCATAGATGACTTAGCTAAATAGCCTTTGTAAGAGGGGTGTATGGGGGGGGTGGGAACACAGAGAAGCTTATTTGTATTTATGCACAGGAGGGGCTCAACAAAATGTATGAAGGGCCTGGGTGGTTTCGAAAAAAAATTTCTTTTCAGTATGAAATATTGCCTCTGTCCTTCAAAAGCCGACCATGCTAGACTAATTAAATTTTAATTTTCAACACCAATCTGGAATTCAGAAAACGTCTTAGGCTACCTAGAATAATTTTGTATGCAGTGACACCTATTAGGTATATATATATATATATATATATACACTGTGTCCGGAAAAAAAACAACCAGTTTTGTAAATATGAAAATAAATAGTAAATATTCATCGATTTTCACAATTCAAACACCATTTTAATCCTGACATATTTCTCTAACAATTGTGAAATATAAAAGTTCCAGTCCAAATAATGACGTCATAATGACGTCAGTTGCATCAAAATGCATATAGCCGGCCATTCATGCATGGTTCGGTTGGTATTATTGGCTTTTGGTAAAACGGAAATCCATTTAATAGAACCAGAAGTGAAAATAAATGCAGCTTATTAGAGGGATTGTCTGCTCTATAAAAAAGTGGTGCCTGATATCCGAGAATATTCGGAACAATAGCCTACACATTTCAACAAAATAGCGCTTCAGCTCACTGAGTTCGTGAATCTGTTGATCTGTTGACTAAAAAGACTCGGAATTCATTCATCTTAATCTTTGGCCGCAAAACGGCCGCCCGCTTAAATCCCACTGATAATAAGAGTTGGAGATTGATGGAGGAGAAGGTGCAGGCTACAAGACAAGGATAAGAGACATTGAAGAACTCCGTAAGCGAATTGTTAACGCCTCGGAGGTTTTGATAAGCTGGTTATCGATGCTGCTGTTGGGTATTAGCGCGACCCTTTTGACGCTTATGTTGAAGCCAAAGGTGTACTCTTTGACCACAAATTGCAGTCTGACATAATTCAGATATAAAAATAAAATTAAACTTACATTTATTATTGATAAATTACATGATAAAATATTGAAATTGTGGATGATTTTGCGCATTTATCTCTTAAATTTGACTTTTTGTGCAAATGACGTCATTATGACGTCATTATTTGGACTGGAACTTTTATATTTTCACAATTGTTAGAGAAATATGTCAGGATTAAAATGGTGTTTGAATTGTGAAAATCGATGAATATTTACTATTTATTTTCATATTTACAAAACTGGTTGTTTTTTTTCCGGACACAGTGTATATACTAGCTGTACCCAGCCACGCGTTACTGTGGCAAAAAATACCTCCCCCTCCCCTCCTCCTCCCCCTCCCCTCCTCCTTTCCCCGCCGCCCCCCACCCCCTTCCCCTCCCCTACCCCTCCCCCCGCCCCCTTCCCCCCCTGCCCCTTCCCCTCCCCCGCCGCCCCCGCCCCCTCCCTCCCCCTCCCCTATCCCTCCCCCCGCCGCCGCCCCTGCCTTCCTCCCTCTTTTCCTTCCCCTTCCCCTCCCCCTCCGCTCCTTTCCTCTCTCACACCGTCCCTTACTGACAGCGGGAAGGCCGCTTTCGTAATGGAATTATTAATGGACTCGCTTATGACGTCACGGAACGCGACCTCATTCATGTTTCGTCACTGTGTTTGGTGTGAAGACGATTGTGAAATTTTGCAAGCGTGAGGTTTGGTTGAATTTGCAAATGGCGGTGGAACGTATTGCAAAGTTCACTTTTTGTGGAAAATATAGCGTTTTTTCGGGGAAAAGAAATCTTAAGACACGGTGCTATTGGAATGGAAGGTTTTGGTAAATTTTCAAAAGAATTGGTGCGTAAGTTTCGGCGTGATTCACGGTGATTGTAACACGAACTATTGGAAAGTTTCATTTTTATTTAGGCTATATAGATATATAATTTATTATACATAGGCCAACAACCAGTTTACGATAGAGTACAATGTAGGCCTAATTGTATCTTGATTTATCCTCCTTTCAAATTATATTTAATCTCGCGATCGTAGACTATCATTCTAGTGTTAAGCTGGTCCGCAGGTTCAGCATACTTTCTAGAATTCCCCGAAATCTAAGCGCAAGGCGTCCGAGCACTCCAGTCACTACTACGCAGTGTTTCATCTAGTCAACCTGATTTGGGATGGGGGGATGATCTCGGCTTATTGGGGTGGGGTGCGAGGACAAACCACTGTTTTGCGGACGAGGGAGCACTTTCTCCCTCGACCAGACTTTTAGATTAAACACTGATCGAGTTCAGCAGAGAGACCAGACTGTCTGCAAGAACACAGCGTTCAGAAATAAATTTCATCCTCCATAAATAATAAACTACGATTATATTATAGGCCTATTATCGGCCCGGTGTAGGACCTAGGCTATCGACAGTGGCCGCTTTAAGTCTGCTGGAACAACAGACCAGGTCCTGTTCAGCAGACGATTTCAGTCGCGTGTCTTCTGGATGATATGTTAGGCATTATAGTCCTTTGTCTTGCTTGGTAATAATAAATTACAAAGGCAGGCCTTCGGTAGTTCTGTTTGAAAATATAGGCTAATATATTATAGGCTTAGGCCTATGACATTAATTGTTTAGTCTTGCTTATAGTCATAGGCTTAGGCCTATTATAGGGCATATATTTAATTTATTTTGCCTACTTTGCTCTTTCTTTTAACCTCTGTTCTAAGAATATTATCCTGAGATATATTTATAGCTATTATCTTGTTATTTATTACCTTGTTGTTCTTAATTTTTAGGCCTAGCATGTGATCGCTTCGCCTATAGGCTAGCCTTCGTCTGTTCCCCCCCCCCCCCCGATTGACGCCATATATTTTCTACACTGAGAAAACTTGACCGTGAATTTGAACTGAAATTTATGGTTTATAAAAGGGTAGCCTACCATGCAGGACGTTAGTGCACTTGCCGTTAAAAGTTGGTTTAAGTTTAAGTCAAACCACTACATTTCGAAAATGAAGATTAGGCCTATTATTTTAGGTTTATAAGTCAACCGAATAAGATAGCCAGGGCTATGTTTAGCTTTCAGCCGGCGTTTCAGCAGTTTGGAATTCACGATTAGGCTTACCATTAACCTTTATTATCCCAGACATTGAAATCGTCATTCTATCACTTCTGAATTTCGTTATGATACAGTTTACCACCTAGATAGAGGCAATTAGTACAAAAAATAATTTATTTTTTGCTCATATAAAAATTATATATATGTTCCCAAAGTGGAACGTTGGGTCACTTTGACTAGTATAGGCATCAAGCATTAGTAAAAGTATAACATTTTCCAAATGATGCATATATACAATTTTTTAAAACCTGTGAATCACAAAGGTTAATACCCCACCTCCACCCCATATTTTACACACCCCATCCTCAAAATTCCACTCCGCCTCACCCTTCCACGGTCCACCCCACCAAACCCCATAAAATGCTAACATAAGAAATTTATGAAAAATAATGTTTCAATTTGTTTTCATACCGGTCCCACCGAACCACTACGCTGACCGTATCCCACAAAAGTCCCACAACAGTCCCACAACAGTCCCCACCGACCCCAGCCCACCCCACCCAACCCTACTCCACCTTACCCAAATTTTCCCCGCACAGTCCCACCTGTATGGAGTAATTTTTGGTTTCTTGGTCAAATCTCCTCTTCACTTCGAACGCACCCGGCTCACTTCAATCACATACTCCAACCGTCCATCATTAACCCACCCCACTCAACTCTGGCCCACTCCACCCCATTTCCACCCTCCACTCCGACCCACCTCTTAAAATGCCCAAACTATGAAATTCATGATAAACAATTTTTTACTTCGTTTTTTACATTGACCCTTCCTTCCCACTTTGACCCCACCCGGCACACTACAACCCCATACCCCAACCGTCCGACCCCACCCACCACCACTCTAACTCAGGCCTACCCACCCCATCTCCCACCCCTCCAGGCCCCCACTCCGCGAAAGGCTCAACACATGAAATTCATAGTAAAACTAATGTTTCACTTGGTTTTCACCTTTGGTCTCACCGCACCCTACCCCGGCTCCATCCCACAATCCTCACCCCCATCCCACCATACCGTGTCCCCACACAACCCACCCTGCGGGAAAACGGAGTAATTAGCCTATATAGTCTAATCAGAATTCAAATACAGGCCTACGTTGAAAACATCATGCTGCAGAAGGCATAACGCACTTTTCAAGCTGATCAAATCCCGAAACAAACCAGTCACAATGATAAAATATTCAAAAATAGGCCTAAATTAATAATAATGGACCAAATAATAATAATACTACTATTAATAATATTAATATTCATATTCATATTATAATGAAAACTACAATCAACGTAAATTTTGGAGCGAGCAGGGCAAATATCAATAGAACGTAAAAATATTGATTCAACTAGCGAGAGTGACCCAACGTTCCCAAAGTGGAACATACCTAAAATCAGCTGCGTTGCTCACTCGTAAAGCACTACCATTAAATTTTTTGACCACACCCAGGCAGAATAGACACAGTTCAACCCAAATGTACCATAAAAGAAATAACGTTTCATGCATTTCTTCCAAAATGTAAATTTCAATATTTTTTAGCAAAAATGTCATTTTTTGCCAAATTTGCATCAAAATAATTATTTTATTAGCAGCAACAGACTTGAAACAAAAGTAAATAAACATGCACCCATCATTGGCTAAGTAAATGACTATCAATAAGATGACTTACAGTAGGTTTTACCGTCCCTGCAAATTTTTTAATAATATGTTCCACTTTGGGAACGTTGGGTCAATAAAGGTTAAGAACTTCTATAAAAACTTGTTAGAGGCTGGCAGGACTGACCAGATAAATTCCATACCCCTAGGCGGATCAGTCACGACTCCTCAAGGCCGTAGACAGGGGGGTGTTTTGGGTGTTTGAACACCCCCCGAAATTGAAAATGCAGAAAAAAATCTATTGCATTTTTTAGTTCGTGATGCAAAAAAGCATGGAAAAAGCCATAAAACACCCCAGGAAACGAAATAATAGATTAAATTCGCTGAGAAATCAAAGTTAATGACTAAAAAAGGGTCGTCAGAAAATTTCGTCGATAAAAATGGAAATTTTGGCCGCTGAAAACACCCCCCGAAATAAGATCCTGGCTACGGCCTTGCGACTCCTAGAGTCCTAAACTATCTCAATGCTTTCTAGGAAATATTTTTGGATACAAATTGATACAGGCCTAGCCTAATACACGTAGGCTACGACATACGATATGGAAAGTTATATTTAAAATAATTGTGATTTTATTCCGTTGTTGATCTAAAGTTCATATTGAGTGTAGGCCTAGTTAATTATGCGCAATAGGCCTGTTAGGTCTATATTTTTAAAGGGCACAGGCTAAATCATAACTTGCAAATATAGGCCTATGACTATCTAGCCCGGGTCCCTAAAAGTCGCCGTGATTCTGGACATTTTGCCCCCTCCAACTCTCAGAGGGTCAACTGAGAAATGGGAATGCCAGTTTATCATAGTTTCGTATTCTAGTACCGTGGTCTACTTGTTCTATCGCATTATCAAAGCCGTTTTAATTTATAATAGGCTTAGGCCTATACCTGTCAATAGGCTAACTATCAACGAAGAAGCAAGATGTTGGCAAATGATTAGGCTACATGCATGTCGCCAGATTACGGTAGGCCATAATAATTATTGGCCTACTGGGTTCAGAAAATCTTACTAAAGACAGTGCTGGTGCGAGTCATTCGATCATACGATATTAGACTATATTAGTCCTACGTAATTATGATTTATGTATAGGCCTATTTAGGCCTAGAACTCTGACTTTATTCAGCTGTAAATTAAAAATTAATGTCGTACGATGCTAAATAATTTAGGAATGCTAAGATAAATGGGCCTATAATAAATTAACACGGATGAGGACGTGCTCTATACATGTAGACTAGGCCTATAATAGCAAATAAATTATAAGTAGACTAATTATTATTCAGATGCTTGAAGTTCAATCTGATCGTATCGTAATCTCGATCAAGACTTCTACAGCGCCCACAAAGCGAAGTCGCGGGAACCAGCTTGTTCACAGGCTTAATTAATTAAAACAAAATCGATAGGCAGCGGGTCAAGTCCTAAAAGTCAGGCAGACATAGGCTACAGTTGGAGGGCTATGGTGGGTGATGTTTAGAGTTGAAATGACGAGGGCTGTGAGGAGAAGAGGAAGAATCAGGATAGAATTTGCGAAAGAGAAATGTTTTCAGTTTGAGTGAAAACCTGTGGGAAGATAGCGAGAGGTGGAGTTTTAGCGAGCTCGTACGATTGTTCGAAAGTTTGCCGTATAGTGCATGAAGTTTATTCCAACTGATTGTATACAGTTAAGCGTCAGCAATTTTATTTGGAAATGCAGAAATGATAAACCTTGTAAACTTACCCAGTCAAGGCCCCTAATGGTCGCCGCGGCGGGACCCTATAGGCATCTACTTCCGACCCCTTCGACGGGTCTGTTTAGGCTTAATAGGCTGCTGTCTCAATTTGAACATCATATCTGAAATCATGCTAATCAAGATTTTTATGCTTCTCGATCCAGACAGTGTCGTCAGTTTTATGCTACTATCCCTACTAGCCTTTGGAATTCCCTTATAATTATGGCCTAACCTATGCAGGATCCACAGGACTGCGACTTACGAACAAAATTAGCGCAGGAAGCATTAGGCTTAACAAGGATTTTGCATGGTCTGAGAAGGGAGGAGATCCACAGGGATGACACCAAGAGTCACCAGTGGCGTAGACGGGGGTTTAGGGGCCAAAACCCCATTGGCTTAGGAAAAAGTTTTTAAAAGGTTATTTATCCACTTAGGCCTAATCAAGAAAGAAAAAAACCAATTGTTTGTAGTAACAATTGTTTTTCTTACTTTATTCCCTTTATTGCTTTACTCCCTTTTTATTTACTGTTATAGGCCTACTGTTGGGTTGGTGTCAGGAAGGGCATCCGGCTAGTCCATAAATCCCACCATAATAAATTCCTGGCTATAGCCACTGAGAGTCATTGTACTGGATGACACCATATATTAGCCTTAGCGATATCACTGGAAGCACCAGCTGTGACTTTCACCACAACAAGACACTTGCTGTGTCACAGACATTGACAGTTAGGCTATCTATTATATAGCGCTAAGATATTATCGTCAACTGTAATTTACTGCTCAATCAGACATGCAGACCAACAACACATTCGTCTTCTAACGACCTCGAAACATGGACTGACATCAAGAACCTGGTTGATACCAAATTCTAAGAATTCGCTTCCTCTTAGAGTGCATAACATGCTCTGAGTACGTACCGGTACTTACACAGACCAGCACAGGCCCTAAATTCTATCTGCCACCAAGAGATTGATTAATAACGGCTGATAAACAGAGTGCTGTGTCTCTCGCGATTCTATAAAAAGCCAACGACCTTCATAGGCTTCTATTTCCACAGCAGTTCTACAGTCGAAACCGTCTTCAAGAAAGAGAAGAAAGTCTTCGAGAAGCAGCAGAAAGAACACAGTTCAGCATAGAAGAAGTCTTCCTGTTCTACGTGAAGGTATTCTCCCGTCGATCTTCGCCCGCAAGAAAGACAGCATGAACCGCTGGAGTTTCCTGGCGCTGGTCGCACTTGCGAGCGCCGTCGTCTGCGTACAAGGTAAGAATAATAGGCCTACAATGCAGGCAGCAGCTGTCCTACCATTTTCAATTTTTCACGGTAACTGAAGTTATTTAACTATCAAACTACGTAGGTAATCGTAACTTTCAATTTCATAAGCGTTGCTCTAAAGCTAATTGCAAAGCACCCTCTTATTCCCGAGGGCTGTGTCGGCCCTAACTAAATCAATTTGATAACTGCAATCCCAAATCGCAAATGTCTGCCACAGTTAGACAGTGTGTCGTTGTCGTCGTGGAAAGTCAGTCTTCGTGATTGTGACTAAGGATTTTGAGTAAATTTCAATTCTAGTGACTAACAATTTATCTAATCTATCTGATTTTTTAAGACATGAAAATAATTATAGGCTAAGAACATGGATGGACACACACTAAGAAGAGATTCCTTGCTAAGGATAGGCCTAGTGATTCAGGGAAAATGGAGGGGAAAGAAACA
Organism: Lumbricus rubellus; assembly: GCA_945859605.1. NCBI lineage: Eukaryota > Metazoa > Annelida > Clitellata > Crassiclitellata > Lumbricidae > Lumbricus > Lumbricus rubellus. The sequence continues at coordinate 25,671,018 of OX243827.1, read as the reverse complement.
AGAGGACGACCGAGATAGATGATGCTGGACTGGATGATGGAGGACGGCTACCAAAAGCTAAAGGAGAAGACACAACGGAGGATGGAGCGGCGGCATTTTGCGTTCAAACCTTCTTATAGGGGCAGAGAACCCGAAGAAGAAGAATATATGCTAGGGTGACCATAAGAAGAAGTATTAGGTCTATAGGCTAATTCCATTTCTAATCGATTAACTATAGCCTAAGATTTTGCTAATTCTAATTGGTTCTCAAACTTCAGCAGCTAATTACAATTCTAATCGATTGATTATCAGTTTACTTGCTATGCCGCGAAATTTCGTCTTATCAAAATGTGAGAATTTTCATTGGGCCACCGTTTTATTGCCAACATGCAGCATCAGATGATGTTCGCTACTTAGTAGAGTCATTGTACAGGCCAAATTCCAGGGAAAAGAGTCTAGTGAGCCAAGCAGGGACTCCAAGAAAGGAAGTCAAGAGAGTCCAGGAAGCCAAGAATGGAGACCATGAAAGGAAGAAGGAACTTCAGAAATCCAAGACGGGAATCCAGTAAGCCGATAAGGGCCTTCAGGAAGGGAGTCCAGGAAGTCAGGAAGGGACTACAACGAACGAAGACGGGAACTTCAAGAGAGTCCAGGAAGCCAAGACGGGAAATCAGTAGGCCCTAAGCCAAGAAGGGCCTTCAGGTAGCCAAGGGAGTCCTGGAAGATACCGTTACGAGCTACTAAATAAACGAGCATAGAAGACGAATAGGTTTAGTCGAGTTCTAGCTTTAAGGCCACGATGCTACACAGTAATGTAGCGCAAACCTTCTAAATGTCTCAACGACGCACAAAAGCCAGACTAGCAGAGAGAGAGAGAGAGAGAGAGAGAGAGAGAGAGAGAGAGAGAGAGAGAGAGAGAGAGAGAGAGAGAGAGAGAGAGAGAGAGAGAGAGAGAGAGAGAGAGATCCGTCTGGGCACCGGTACAAATGTTTGCCCATGAACAATAACCATGACCGATCAAAAGAGTCCAGAACAGAATTAACCTCACCATCTCGATTCTCTTGTAATGTTTCAGGGTACAAGAGGGTCTGCTACGTGTCCAACTGGGCGCAGTATCGTCCGTCACCCGGCACCTTCTTCCCCAGTAACGTTGATCCTACTCTGTGCACCCACATCAATTTTGCCTTCGCTGTTCTCAACACCGACAACACCATCAAGCCTTACGAGTGGAACGATGACATTGCAGGAGGATTGTAAGTATAGGTCTACACACTTTACAGCAACTTGCTGTTCATGTACAATTTTCAGGAGAATTTCACAAAACCTAAATATTTCAAGGGGCAAACGGTTGTTGAGAAACGGTAGCCTACCAGTCAGAACGCTCAACTCGCAACAAATTATGCCTATTGTAGTGCGGTATTGCAATAAAGCATTTATAAAGTGCCTCTAGTATGGTGAGCTGTTCAGGGGCGCTCCCAGTGAGGAAAAACACTGCTAACGTTACTGCAATACCGGTAGGTCTAATTCAGCATTTAATTACATGTTTTCTCGCTCATTCAAATTATCGTCTCACTATAACATAATTTTCATTCGTGCATTCAAGAATTAAATAGCGCCTCTTCAAAGTGACTACTCAGAAGCGCTCCAGACTCTAGCAAGGCAGAAAAGTGCAATTGAGTTGAATAAAAAAAATTGCTTCAGCAAAAGCACCAGGAAGCAAATTCACGTGGACGCCCATTCAACAACACTGGAATGAACTGCTGCACGCATTGGAATTTGGGTACACGCATGCTGGTTCGACCGATGCCCAAGGAAATAAAACTAACAATGAACATTAGAATGAATCACACACGCGCAGTAATTTCTCTTTCGGTCAGATACGAGCAGACTTTGGCGTTGAAGAGCAAGCAGCCGGGACTGTTGGTGTCGATAGCGGTCGGTGGATGGAACTTCGGAATGGAGCAGGCGGCTATCATGATGTCAACGGCGACCAACAGAGCGGCGTTCATCAACTCCGCCATCACTTTCTCCAGACAGCGTGGCTTCGATGGGATCGATCTCGACTTCGAATATCCAGGATCAAGAGGAAGTCCACCTGAGGACAAAGTACATTTCACATCCTTGCTGGAGGTAATTGCTCAACTGTCAGAGTGTGGGATGGCGCTATAAAAGTCTGTGGCCTAATTTTCAGCTCTACTAATAATAGGCTAGTAGTAGTAGTAGTAGAAATAATAATAAAAATAATTATAATAACAATAATAAAATAATAAATTTAAGCTATGATAATAGACATTAAGAGTAGTAATAAGAACATAGCTCTTCCAAAAAGTTCATAGAGTGTCAGGATTAGCCTACTCTTTCCTCGGACAATAATATTAAAAAAACAATAATGACAATGACACTGATAATGATAATATCAGAGGCAGCAACAGTAACAACAACGATAATAAAAAAATAATAAATAATAGTAATAATAATATTGACATTAGTATTAATAATATTGTTTTTTCATTTACTCTAAACGGTCTTCAAATCGTTGTAGGAATTCCGCACGGCCATAACCAACGATGCTACTTCGTCTGGTAAAGCCGCTCTGCTGCTGACTGCTGCAGTTGGTGCAGGAAAGACGACGATTGACGCTGGATACGAAGTGAACCTCATTCACCAGTAAGCAATGCCTAGTAATACACTCCTATCCTCTTCATAACCGTATATTAGGTAGGAATTCTGATGGCATTTTATTGCATTTTGAAAAGTGCAGTCAGTCTGCGTTTTATTAGTAGACATACATGTAGCAGGGGCGGATACAGAAATTTGCCTGCCCCTGGATCCGCCCCTGAGACCTAGTATGGTGAAATAACTGTCTCTTTAATTGACTTTAGCTAATTAATGTTGGCAAAGGGTGGTTAGAGAAACTTAGTTGTGCGTGAGAATAGGGGGATGGGATCCATAAGACGTATGAGGTGCTACAGGTGAAGGGTACAAAGTTTGAATATTTTAGGTGCACTATATGGATGGTCCCCATCTGAACAACCCCCAATCTGTGCATCATATGGGTTTTTATATAATATATTAATTGTGACACAACAGGAACTACTTACTATGTCGGTGCAAACAGCAGGCCTACCTTTTAGAATCAGTACAGACCAGTTTAATTCTGGGTTTAAATATTTCTTGCAGGTACTTGGACTTTATAAATGTCATGACGTACGATTTCAACGGAGCCTGGGATATACAGACTGGAGTGAATTCTCCTCTTTACGCGAGAGCGGATGAGACAGGCACTGGCTTTGACGGATCTGATAGAACGACACTCAATCTGGTTGGTCTTACAACTTACAAGAAGATAATAATTATTGTTTGTTTGTATGTGCACTTGTTATAGCGCCCCTTCAAGCTCTCTCTCCTACTCAGAGGCGCTCCCGAATGCAGAGCGGACACTGCATCGGAGTTTCACGATGTTCTTCTTCAGCTATATTGTTACACATTTGAAATTATAGTGCACTATTAGTGCAGACCATTGCTAACTCCTCTCCAATTTCTAGTAGGCTACGGAATTTCCATATAAAACCGCGACTTTGAACGCACCTGGATGTAGTAATCCAACTGTGGTCTGACCAGTAAATGTACGGCCTCGTATTCATCGTTCTTTGCTTTGCAGGACTGGGCAGCCAAATATTGGGTTTCATTGGGTGCTCCGAAAGAGAAGCTCGTCATCGGACTCGCTACGTATGGACGGTGCTTCACTCTGGCGGACGCTGCTCAGAACGGTCTTGGTGCTCGAGTTGTTGGTCCATGCAAGAACGGAACCTACACCAGAGAAGCCGGCTTCTTGTCTTACTATGAGGTATAACACAACGTTAGCCTGCTTCTTTTTTAATTCGATCTTTTTCTTCTTAACGTTGACATTATTGTGTTCCTTTCCGCGTATTGCTATCTGCTGTATTTTTTTTACACTTTTGGTTTTAAGTCAAAGTTTATGCTTTTATTTCCTGTAGCTGAATAATATTATTATTGTGCACCATCGTGAGAAATTATTGTCCTCTTTTTAAGACATGCGCCCTGCTTAATGATGGAGCCTCACTTCATAAAAATAGGGTAGCCTACCTTATGCATGCAAAGTGACCATTGGGTTGCCAAGTTTGGAATGGTGAAATCAGTTGGATGGAAAAGATTGTGAGCTTACTAATTTACGGAACATTTCTTGTTAGTTAATTGTTTCCCTGCGTTTCATTTATAGGTCTGCCAAGTGCTTAGCCAGGGAGCCACCCGAGTCTTTTCCACCGAGCACCGCGTTCCATACGCCTACAAGGGTGACCAATGGATCGGCTACGATGATGAAGTCAGTCTGCAAGAAAAGGTGCGTCATAAACTTACGATTACTTACAAAACATTTCATTAATATTCGTTTTATCCTTAAGTAGCTGTCAAGATTACTCTTACGTTTTGCATCTCTGGGTTACAACGCCCAATTCATTAACAGCAGGATACACATTAGGTAGTTACAGATAGGCCATACATTTTATGCCTTTTAAAGTATAATTCTACAGACACTAGTCTTAGCTACAATCGGTTCAAACGATTGGATAAGTTCATAATTGCATATAGACAATTATGTGTATTGTGCATACAATATCATTGTCGTAACCGCACTTTTACTGCATGTATTTCAATTTGTTTATAGAATTTTTCACGAAGTTTTTAATATAGTTTATGGACCCGTGAATGCTCTGCCCAATGGCAAGAATTTCACTAGTCAGTCTTGTGCATCAACAGGTCAGAGTCTAATATAGGCCTATAGCTAGAATAGTGAGCAGAATTTAGAGGGACGTAATTTTATTGCATAAATCTCTTGCGCGCAAGGTCACACCGAAATGTGAATCCTATATTGTACTTGGTTTTCGATGCCAATGCAGCTACTGTGACGTCGGTATCTCTGTTCGAACAGGTTGAATACATAGTTGACAATGGGTATTCCGGTTGGTTGGCATGGAATGTTGACCTGGACGACTTCAGTGGAAGCCTCGGATGTGGCACTGGACCCTATCCACTCCTGTCAGCGATGAATCGCCACTTGTCGGGAACACCGTACGTATGATGCTATAGTCTTGCCGACATTTAATATGGCCAATCTTATGAAAATAATTTATTTTGCCTTATTTTGCTCCGTTTTCGCTACACCACGCGGGAAAGGCAGTTGACTTTGGATCACAGCCAGACACCTGGCGTTTTCGTGCGTACAATGTAGGCTACACTGAACTTGTTGATTGCTATTAAGACGTTTCCGCTAGAGTGCGGATATAGGCTAATTATGCAATTGGTTTAATAAAAATATAATTGCTTACTTACTAATTTACTCACTTACTTACGGGTAAGAGAACATGCTGCCATGAGTCCGTCGAGCGGGATTTTCCCAGCAATCCTTGACAGGCTGGTGGTGGATTGTAATTAATAATAAGCCTATTATGTCTTTAAACCTGTGTATCGCGATGTAGGCTACAGCACAAAATAATGAACCACTGTCTCGTTGATTTCAAGACGTTCAATCCTACATGCATGGAAAGTTCGTGTAATTCATGTTGTAGGGCCCCTACAGGAGCTCCAGCCTCAACAACCACTACAACTGCAGGTCCTGCTCCTACTACCACAACTACTCCGAGTGGAAGTAAGTAACCGTACTGAATTATTGCTCCCCGAAATGGTGCATGTAGCCCAGGGATGAAATTGCCGGGGGGGGGGTTGTGAGGTTCAACCACCTAATATTTTTAGGATCTCGATGGTAAACGTTTCATTGCGAATCCCAACTCCACATAAATCAACGTCTGACCCCACCGTTGTTTTTCTACTATTCTCATACTGATGTAGCCCATGTGCATGTAATGTACGCAGTGCATGAATGTGGGACCATTGATTTCATGGTGCACACAACAATCATGGCAGACGCGCTTTCAATGAAACCAGAACCACTTTGTAAAGAAACATCCTTATAATAATACCTATTTGCGGCCATTTGCCTGATATTGTAGCCTATAATTTTCCGATTAAACATAATCTTTCACCTTTGCAACACGAAACTTGTCAATTCTTCAATAGTCAGTAATGTTGTTCTATCTGTACGACGCGAGTTTTCAACAGATTTTCTGTAGGCCTATGTAAATAAGTAGGCAGCAAACGGAGAAGCAAGTAATCAAGGAAAAGAATTATGATAGGTTGGCGAGGGAGATAGATTGGTGAAGTTTTTGGCAAGGAGACAGATAACCTCAATTGTTACATTGTTATGTCTTAGTCATTTCATTTAACTTTTGATTTAATTTGCTTAATTTTATTGCTAGTTAGGCCTATTGCTTCGATGTATCAGAGCCACGTTTTATGCCCCGTTGTGCGTTTGCAACTGGAAGGAAAAAGAAAATTTGGCCTACTTACTTACTTAGGCTACTTAGTTACATTAATTATAAATGTTTATAGCTACAGTCACGTCGAGAGAGCTTAATCAGAGGGCTGTCCACGCCATTGTAAATTATGTTCAATATGGTTAAAAACAGACCAGTAATCAGTAATCAAAACAATTCACAGATAGGTGGAAAGCGACCAACGAGCTATCCTATTTATAGTATAAATTATAATTATTTGATGGATGGTATGGTCACTGGTGCTCAGTTCAGAATCTCATGACCAAGCTCAAGTTGCGTCGATAATGTAGACCGACTACAAGTGGAATGCAGGCAGCCACATTGGGCCCACAATCAATCGATCAATCAATCAATCGATCAATCAATCAATCAATCAATCGATTGATCAGAAATTATATAGCGCCCCTTCAAGATCTTTACTCAAATAGTCGGGTAGACTAGAAAAAAACCGGGGCAAAATTGTAACAAGCATAAATTTGGTATCATTGGATTCAGAATTTGAAGCTGATCATTTGAGTGAAAATCCCCATCAATCCCATGTCAGGGATTTACAGGGTGGCCAAAAAAAGAAACCCCAAAGCGGTTTTTTGCTAATATTTCGGCCAAACGTAAGATATTCTTAATCAGTTTGGTATCAATGGATTCAGAATTTAAAGCTGATCATTTGAGTGAAAATCCCTATCAATCCCATATCAGGGATTTACAGGGTGGCAAAAAAAAAACCCCAAAGCGTTTTTTTTGCTAATATTTCGGCCAAACGTAAGATATTCTTAATCAGTTTGGTATCAATGGATTCAGAATTTAAAGCTGATCATTTGAGTGAAAATCCCCATAAATCCCATGTCAGGGATTTACAGGGTGGCCAAAAAAAGAAACCCCAAAGCGGTTTTTTGCTAATATTTCGGCCAAACGTAAGGTATTCTTAATCAGTTTGGCATCATTGGATTCAGAATTTAAAGCTGATCATTTGAGTGAAAATCCCCATAAATCCCACCATGTCAGGGATTTACAGGGCAGGCAAAAAAGTTACCTCAAAACGGTTTTTTTGCTAATATTTCAACCAATCGTAAGACATTCTTAATCAGTTTGGTATCATTGGATTCAGAATTTAAAGCTGATCATTTGAGTGAAAATCCTTCAAAGAGTCAATTGATCTGGTTTGGAACCAAGCAACAGTTGCAAAAGCTTGAAATCTAATTATTGGCTTCATTATTCCCTGATCTAACCTTTTCGTCCAGTGAACTGGGTGTCACACTCGATAGGGATTTGACGTTTACTGAACACCTATCTCTCCTGACCAGCTCCTGTTGCTAGACACTATCAACTTTGAACACTTGAAGTGACTATTGTGACTACCTACTATATCAGCCATGTAAGACGGGAGATGCATGGGATATGTTACCTAGTACCCAGATGATCTTGTTGGAACAGACAAATAGGTGGCATGGGTATAAACACATTTCACTGATTAGCAAAGGCACTGGAAAGCAAGGAACCTTAAAATAAACATCAATACCAAGGAAACTATGGTCTGCTCTAAAATCTATGAGATATACTAAAGGTCAAGGACAGGGTTGGAAATGTATTGAAACAAACTAAAAGTATCTTCAAGATCTTATCCGCTTGGTTACCCAGCTTTCTCTCTTTTTCCCACTAAGCCCATGTGACAGGACAGGCATGGTCTCCTTGTCCTGCGAGCAAGCATTGCTATGGTCAAAACTCGAGCTTTTGAATTCGCCATTCCTGCACTTTGGATCAAGCTCTTTCTAGTGACATCTTTGCAATTAACTGGTGACAAAAGTGCAACTTCTCTGCTGTCTGAAACCACTTTCTTTCTGTTTTTCTTTGTGCTGAAGGAATTCTTCTATTAGTGTGCACTGTCAGTTCTACTTTATCAATTCATAGCTGAGTGTTTATTTTGGTCTGTCTGGTGCATTTTTTACAAACGGATAGATTCTTTTCTTCATTAAGTTTTTCTCTGTGTGGCCCGTGACTCTACTAGGTCCTCATGGGTGCCAGCACAATATGGTCTACCCCAGGGCTTAGTCCTTGGTCCCATACTTTATATTGTCTACGCCTCAGGTCTTGCCACACTCCTAACAGGTTTTTGGTCAGCAGTATGCTGACAACGTCCAGGCTTACAACCATTGCTTCCCTTCTAATGTTATCTCAGCGGTTCGGATAATGAGCGGGACTTTGGATGCTCTAGAAGCATAGATGTCGTCCAATAGACCCAACTTGAACCCATCTAAGACAAAATTTATTTGGTTGGGTACACGGCAGCAACTTGCCAAACTTGAACTCTCTTCTTTGCATCTGAATTTCCTGGCTTTGTCTTTGCAACCACGGCTCATGACCTTAGTGTCCAACTTGACCAAGGACTCACTTTTGCTCCTCAACTTTGCCGTCTTGCTAGAGACTGCTACAATCAGCTGTGCCAGCTTCGCACTGTCATCCGTTCTCTTACGACTGCTGAAACTCTTACTTTAGTGCATACCTTCATTAGATCTCGCATTTGACTATTGCTCTTTGCTTTACATTGGCCTCCCATCCAGCAGAATGACTCGTCTTGACCGGGTGCTGCACTCTGCTGCGCGCCTTATTGGGCAAATCCCTAAATATGGTCGCGTATCAAACTACAGGCTGGAGGTGCTTCACTGACTCCCTACTCGCTAACGTATAGACTTTAGGGTAGCTGCATTGGTATGGCGATGTTCTCAGGCCTCGTCCTAATTTACCTCTCCGAGAGCTATGCTGCCTTACGTCCGGAGGGGGAAGGTTATTTCCAGGGGTTAATGCCCTACACTCCTTGCAGAGGGTGTCAACTCGAATAATCATAACCCGAATTATCGAATATGCCGAATACACACAAACGCCCGCATCCCTGAATACTGTTTTATAACAGAAAACGGCCAACCCCAGAAAAGTGTTCAGAGTTGAACTGAATATATAGCACAATCGACCTATTTAAGTGTTGCTGCCACACAGTCTAGTGTCTAAAAATCGTTAGCTTTGTGAAAATCGACTTCAGTGATCCGGCCGAAATGCGTTTCAGTGATGCGATCGAGTTTCGGCGATTCGGGTTACACCCTTGCAGAGTATCTACTAGGAGGACCATAATAAATTATGTCCTTGTGCTCATAAACTGTCATAAAACATTCTCAGACCCTTGTCGGTTAAATAAACGAAAATATTATGTGATTTTTATTCAGTTTTGCCAGCAAGCGACAAGTTACGTTATGCATTGGCATCATTTGAGCGGAAAAATATAATCGCGCAAAGGACAACAACCTGCATTATCGCTCACTTGGATCGTTTTATAAAATAACTTCATAAATATTAAAGATTAAGATGGGGATTTTCAACAAACATTAAAACATTACCTTTACCACAGTTTTATCGCGAAACGGTGCTTGTTACAATTTTGCCCGGGTTTCGAAAATATTCACTTTATTCTACTACACTAAAAGGCGTTCCCGGCCCAGATCACGCGGGAAAAAACAATATCCCAATAAATTGGTGTAACTATGAACAGTTTGGGAGGTGTCGTAGATCTATAAAACTTAGTTCAGGGAAACCCCTTCCTGGTTGTAATTGAGTCAAACACAGGGAAGAAACGAAAAATAATAATTCATAGTAATACATGCTTTCCATTTGTGTGGAGCTGTATTACTCATATTATTTTGGTTTGTATTATTATAGGTTTCTCATGTGACGGCAAGCCAAACGGAAACTACGTCAATCCGGGCGACTGTACGTCATTCATCACGTGCTCCAATGGGATTGCACATGTGAATTCGTGCGGCTCCGGTCTTTACTACGATGACGTAGCCAACGTCTGCAATTGGCCAGCTAGTCTGTCCCAGGCTAGACAGGCGGAATGTGGAATCGTTTAAACGAGGTCTCGCATTCCGAAGGGCATCTACAAAACGTTGCAGTGTCGACTAGTTGCATTAAACCAACCCAGGGCTTTTTTAGTGTGCAGTTGTACACAAAATTGGTAGTTTTAAATGAATATGTGCAGCTGTAAAAGCACTTTTGTCAAGTCAAAAAATGTTCATTGCCATCAGATTGGGTATAATTTACCATTGAGGATGGGAATTGGGAAGGGAATGATAGGGTTTGTGCAGTTTAAAAAAACTTATTTGAAAGAAGCCCTGGACTGCACTAAGTAGAATGACAATATTATTAAAGTTCAGTATTATTTATGTTGGCAAATTCACTGTGGCACTGTGGAAATCTGATTAAACGGAATTTTAATGTTGCCCGCATTTTTTAGACTTAGTGATTGCATAGCCTAAGCAAATAAACATTTTTTAGAAATATAGTGATTGTATGAGCACAAAAACTGCTGCTTCTTTGTTATTCCTAAGCTGCTACCATTATAACTTGATTGTCGTAAATAAATGTCGCCGTGATTAGGCTATAGACAATAATTATTACAACTTGTTACGACAATTATTGTAAAATTAATTACCGTAAGCCTTTAATTTAAACAGCACTGGCACAATCACTATAATAGTAGTAGCTCATATAGGCCTACTAATATCGATATGAATTCAACGACTCAATAAATGTGATTTCATGTTTATTTGTCAAAATTAATATGATTTTTATTCAGTAGTTAACTTGACGTTTAAACTGTGGTAGTTAATTTAATCTGCAAAAATTATTATATTTAAACAGGCATAAACCAAAAACTTTTCTATCTAGGCTAGCGACCTAGCCTGGTCTTTGCGTTCCTTTCAGCGTCCTGTAATACACATTTGATCTAACCTGAGAAGGTAAAGGCTGTGAAGCTGTCACGTAGACCAAGACAACCTGCCAGAGTATACCTTCATGGTGTCAAGAAGTGCTAAAAGACAGCTAGGCACCTTAACATCAAGGAAACCCGGAGCAAATTTTATGGTTAAAAAGTCGTCGCAATGGTCACTGACCTGCCAGATGTTTTTACCTAGCGACAATTTACTTGAGACATAACTAGTCTACAGTTAACTGTGTAACAGTAGTGGTTAAATTATTTTAGAATTTTACAGGCTATGCCTGTTACAAAAAGTCTGGTACCGCTAAAAGATCTTGAACATAGGCCCCTGTTTTGCAACTTTTATCGAATAACACAGCTATTCATTAGCCCCCATTAATACCAATGTAAATATTTCCCAACAGATAAAAATGAGTCAGTAATAATGAAAACAAGCAACTAATAACTATTCGTCTCCAGCGATTACGGGATAACTTTCATCGAATAACACAGCTATTCATTAGCCCACATTAATACCAATGTAAATATTTCCGCAACAGATAAAAATGAGTCAGTAATACTGAAAACAAGCAACTAATAACTATTCGTCTCCAGCGATTACGGGATAACTTTCATCGAATAACACAGCTATTCATTAGCCCACATTAATACCAATGTAAATATTTCCGCAACAGATAAAAATGAGTCAGTAATACTGAAAACAAGCAACTAATAACTATTCGTCTCCAGCGATTACGGGATAACTTTCATCGAATAACACAGCTATTCATTAGCCCACATTAATACCAATGTAAATATTTCCGCAACAGATAAAAATGAGTCAGTAATACTGAAAACAAGCAACTAATAACTATTTGTCTCCAGCGATTACGGGATAACTTTTGTCGAATAACACAGCTATTCATTAGCCCACATTAATACCAATGTAAATATTTCCCAACAGATAAAAATGAGTCAGTAATAATGATAACAAGCAACTAATAACTATAAGTCTCCAGCGATTACGGGATAACTTTCATAGAATAACACAGCAATCCATTAGCCCACATTAATACCAATGTAAATATTTCCCAAAAGATAAAAATGAGTCAGCAATAATGAAAACAAGCAACTAATCATTATTCGTCTCCAGCGATTACTGGATAGCTTCTGACGCCTCGACTCGAACAATTGAGACCAACAGTCATAGAGTTCAACCTTTGCCAATGAATTCTAATTGGGACGTGAATTATTGCGCAAGTCCAGTAGGGCCTACCAGGTCCGCGAACAACAACACGCACAGGTTCAGATAATCGCCCAAAAAGACTTGAAGATAAACGGCAAACACAGACCGGCTTCACAATCAACTTTTGTTATCACACGTTTCATGCGGCGGCTCATCGCCTGGAATTCGTGCGTGGAAGGTCTTTGCTTTAGGGGCGGGCACAGCTGACGTCTAACACTTGTCACCCTTCACTGCCAAATGCAAACACAGACAGACCGTTACACTGCTACTCGTTCAGGCATGACTCACGGCGCCAACTCATAGCCGGGTCTGGACGCATCGTAATCGCGATCGAAATCGTCATCTCTGAACTTCTAATGCGCCCCTCGAAAGCCAAGCGCAGGACGCAAACGAGCTTCATAATAATTATTCATGGGCGCTGCGTCACGTCACAGGGTTGTCCAGAAATTGTCCAACAACGACCCGAATTCAATTATCATAGGGTCAAGAAAGAGAAGGCGTGATATAGGGCCTACTCTTAATCTGTTATATCCACGTAGTGTAGGCCATCAATTTCTTCCCGGCCAGCGTGTAGTCACCTCAAAATTTACCAGTAAGCTTACAGCCCTGCCTTTGTGCTCTGCATTGTTCCAAATTTTGCTCGCTGACAAATACAGTTCTACCACGAAAACGAAGGGCGGGAGAGCCACCAGACGGTCCAGACCCTACAGAAATTATGATATAATTAACATTTCTGAATGAGGCACAGATATGAATCGTTTACACTGAGAAATATGTATAAAATCGAAGTTTCTTAGTGGCTATCTCCTTTTATATCTGTGCTTAATCAGAGCAAATTCTCGAGGACTCGGGTATAATGCTCTATATCAGGGCTAAACTGATAGCATTCAAGTCAGAGTCAAGTCCAAGCTGAATAATAATTATCCAAATATTGAAGATATTGTGCAGTCTAAGTGTTACAGTGACTTATGGACCTGGTCTAGAATGAGCTTCAAAAGGCTCTTACACTTGCATTTAAACAACTAGGGCTTTTACCTGTGGTTGTATTTCTATTAGGATGATTAGACTACTGCGCCGTTAGATTTTCGAGATAGGAACGCGCTTGCACGGACGTGCTTATCGCTCTTGACTGGAGTTTGCAGACTAGATAATAACTCATGGACGACCGTCGCAAGAGCATCAAGCGTCGTATAAACGTCAAGTGAAGAGTACCAGGGCAACCGATGATAGCAGCGAAGATAAAGCAGCTTATGTTTCATAGGTAGACGTGAATATGGTTCGTTTTAGATTTGTACCTTGCTCTGTGGATGATATTGGACTCACCGCTGGCAGATTAATTTGTAATCTACCCTAACTAACACTGCTAATATTAAATAATGGTATTGAGGCCTAACTACGTCTATTATCAATCGGATGGAATTTTTGAAACATTATGACAATGTTACAATTATGTTGTTTGTTCTTAGAAATAATTATGTTCCTTATTTTTTATGACAATGATAAACTTCATGTTTTTACGGTGGCTTTGGAGAGCCAATAGCGTGGCACCAGCTTATTCAGGAGGGCTGACAAAATAAGTCATGAGTGCTTCCCTTGCTCAAAGATTGCCAAGTTACTGCTGAGCTGCTTCTGGGTTAGACAAATCAATCCGATCAAAACAAGTGACTTATGTAGCGACGCTATATGAATTCATTATAGAAAGTCATATTTATAGTCAGTTAAAGACATTATCCGATTAGTCAGAAGCTTCCACGTCGCATCAGAAGTTCAAGCAGCGCTGGTTCAAATCTAGACGTTCAGTAGCCTAAACTCTTCGTTTATCATCAATTGGGATGACAAAGCGCAACCCGTTACATTGCAAATAATACAACAACAACAACAACAACAACAACAACAACAACAACAACAACAACAACAATAATAATAATAATATAATAAATTTAAAAAAAATAATAATAATCTTCGTTAATTTTTCAGACTGACACAACGCAGTATGATTACAAGAAACAATCATAATTAACATCAATCTTAAGTTCTTAACTATAAGCCTTCTAACAGAACAGACAGCCTGAAATACAACGTCGCTAATAGAAGCCAACAAAACACGTCTATCCTACAGGGATTTCGAGGATCGAACTCAGCACCGCTGATCTCCATGCCAAAGTTTATTCAATGCGCCATCTGGCCCTCCAACAAGCATACCATCAATTTTACAGGAAGCTCAGAAGATGAGCTTTATAAGAAGTAGGCTAAATGTTAAAATGGAAAATTAGGCTACTTGTCTGTTCAACATTATAATATTATTATTATTATTATTGTTGTCAACTTGGTTCAGTCTCAGTCAGGCTTTCGAAAACACTAGAACATTCAGATATGAGTCGGCCTTTCCACCTCGGCCTGAATTCTGTAACAATTTCTAACATAGTTCAGGTGAAATTTATCAAGAGATTGCATTCCTCGTCACTACTTTATCTAAACGACCCATTAAATGACACAGTCATTTCGCAATATGATAACTACGCCAGACAGTTAAGAACTAGACCATCTTAGGTTAAAGAACATTGGATGACCATTATCTACATCTATAAAATATGAATGTACGTATTATGTCTGTATGCATGTATGTATGCATGTGTGTATGCAAATATGTATGCATATAATTATGTTGGCCTATAATAGGCTACTGATTACATTAAAATTGAGGACTAACTTCCTGGTAAACACCATTCGACTCTTCGTCTCTGGTTACAATCATCGTGATTCCATAGACAATTGGGAATAATATTTATTACATTTTATATTTACTATAGGCTATTATGCAATATTTATATATTTAATCGTAATCGTAATCGTAAACTCAAAATTTCTAACGCCACTCGAAAGCCAAGCGCGGGGCACCAGCTTATTCACGAGCGCTGCGTTGAGTCATGAGGGTTGTCCGAGAGAGTAGTCCGTGGTGGTCCGGGTCGAGTTACCATAGGATCAGAGGAGCGGAAAAGCAATTAATTTAATATTTATATCGATTACATTTAAATTGAGTATTGGCCTAACTTGCAAGTAAGCACAGTCTACAGACTCTATTCGACCATTCATATCTAGTCTAGATCGCAGCGTTCAATGTCAAACAACTCTAAATCGGGAATTTGTTTTTCGAGGATCTTGACCTTTGATCGAATTTTGATCACATTCTGGACACGTGGTGTAACTGTGGGTTCTGAGATCGCCAACACTGCATTAATAACCCAGAATAAACTACAAGAGATTGTGGGTCCATTAACACCTTGATTAATGAGGCTACAAAAGAATCTTGCCGTGTCACAACAATGAAGAGATTCTTGAGCAATCATCCAGGTCACGATTAGGCCTACTGAAATAGATTACACTAATAATTTGTCAGGTGTGACAAAGGAAAATCTAGTAGAACACATGAGATATTCATTCATTCAATCATTCATTCATTCATTTCTAGAATTCATATGGCGCCTCTTCAAGAAACATACTCAGAGGCGTTCCCAGCCCAGTCACAGCTAAAAACTAGGATTTTAGCGACTTCCAAAAAGCAGGTGAATTTAGCCTATGCATAAGTCGCAAGGTTAGTGGGAGGCCATGCTGCAACACTTCTCAGACCTGCTTATTCTCGCTTGACGGTTCACCCTACTTAAAAAACCTCTCATTTAATGTCTCAATACAATACAAAACAATACAATACAATACAATACAATACAGTACAATAAGTACAAGTCAATATAATACAATAGCCTACTGTACAATACAATACAGTACAATATAGTACAAATAGGCTACAGTAAGTCTACAATACAATACAACACTGCGTCTAAATGCAAATCTCATGGCTAGGATCTGAATCTTCAGACAAGTATTTAAGCAGTAGCTTATGATTCCGATGAAAACGTGGAAATTCTTCCCAAAAAACAGAAGAAAAACTTTTCTAATTCATCATAACGCAGCTTTTAACGTAGCGCCTTAATAGGGCCTAAAGGAGTAGTCCCTAGACGAATTCGGTAACGGTGCCGAATGCCCATTCAAGCAGTGGAGAGGATCCACCTGATAAACTCATCAATGAGAAGACATGTAGAGGTAGGCGAAACGTAAGCCATAGCATGTCGTGTAGCCTACATGCGCAATTTAAAAAAACGATTTTGCGGTTCAACTCTCATAAATATTTTGAACCAATTTCGATGCCACTTACACAACACGGCAAGATTCACATATTTCAAGCGAGCTCTTAGAATGCAGCTTGACGACAATAATTCGGATAATAAACAGAGATCACGAACTGCGGTAATCACTACTAGTAAGAAGCTGATAAGGAAAACTCGAGTGTAGTGAATGAAAGAAGTCTATTCATAGATGCTGCAGGTTCAAATACTCAAGCTGTAGATTCTCTTGAAAGATTCTAATCAGTCATCGCTTTACCGCAACTCTGAAGTGCAAGAATTCGCGCAAGTCTATCGCGATGTTCAGAAAGTGTTTATTGTTTGGCCGGAGAGATTAATCTACCGTTGAATGACGTCATCAACTAAAGATTATGAGCACTTAGCCCAACACAACCAAAACGTATAAAGGGTTTCCATCACATGCGCAGTTTTCATAACGACCACGACGTGAGCGAACGAAGAAAAGTCTTTGAGAAGAAGACCGTTTAACTTTAAGTAAAGAAGAAGCCTTCCTATAATTGTACTCGAGGTTAATTTCGTGGGAAGGTAATCGCGCTGCATACAAACAAAGACGTCATGAACCATTGGAGCATCTTGGCGCTGGTCGCCATTGCGAGCGCCGTAACTTATACGCAAGGTAGGAAAAATTAATGCCGTGCACTCTTTTTATCTGTCCATATTTACCACAACTTCACTTTGTATTTAGACTTAGCCTACTGCAAAATTTATTTATTGCAACTTGCTATGCGTCAAAATAAAGAGCGCTTTTGAGTATGTTGCGTCACCATCGAAACTTTATCAGGGTAAAGAAAAAGTACTACCCCACTAAGAATATCCCAGGAATAATGTCACTAATCACTAATCGTAGACCTAATCTTAAGTTCTAAATGATGATAGAGCTGATAAAAAGGCTAAGCGATGGCACCAGGTTATTTGTGTTGGAGTTGGGCCTTGTCCCAGGGACTGTCGACACTATAATTATTATGTCATATGAAAGAACCGGTCACCAAAGAGAGGAGAGCGCATAGCTTTCTCACTCTCTTTCTTTTTAGACTTTTATGCAATTAGCCTGCATGTACGAAGCTGCGGTTTGCAAGCCTGCTTGGTTCTAGTAAAGAAATATAAAATATAAAATTATGATATAAGCCAGACGGGTTACATTGAACACGAGAAAGCTTGGTAGGTGAATGAGTTAAATAGCCTAGATTACAGTCGGAATGCTCCACTTTTCGCTCCACAAGTTATTGAACCCTGGATGAAATTGGAGAATGAGCGGCAAAATTACATGTAGGCCTAGGCCCGACTACAATTTTTTAATGATGTTGTGTCATAACTTTCTGTACGCCACATATGTCATTTGGCTATGTAAGCTTGTACCATTCTCGATTGGACGTACCACCCGTAACATTTAATTTCTGTACTCCTATATGCGATCAACATGAAAGTTTACCTTTTTTACCCTTTACCGACCAAAGTGTAATAGCCTAAATGGTATGGGAAAGCCTCTAACCTCGGTCGGTAACGGGTCTTAAGTCGGTTTTGCTGCATATAATACGACATAGACTTCAATACTCTAATTAAGCTTGAATGAAGCGGTAATGTTGCAATTATGTTTTCACAGCTGAATACAGAAGAGTCTGCTACGTCTCCAACTGGGCGCAATACAGACCATCGCCCGGAACATTCTTCCCCAACCAGACCGATCCTTTCCTGTGCACCCATCTGATGTTCGCATTCGCAGTTCTAAATGAGGACAACACCATCAAGCCTTACGAATGGAACGACGACCTTCCAGGAGGACTGTACGTGTAATACTTTTCTCTCATTATGTATAAGCTTAATGATAGACAATGAAGCCATCAACTGGAGAGGGGGAGTTAGATACAGGGCCTCCGACAGGGGGGGCCACCGGGGCCATTTGGCCCCAGGCCTCACTTGATAAAGGGCCTCGGAATTTCGAAATTACGGAGTTATTTATTGAAACGAGGAATTACGGAATTAAGGAGTTATTCATTGAAATATAGCGCTATACAAATTCTTATTATTTCATGACGAATTCATCGAAATATAGCGCTATACAAATTCTAATTATTTCGTGACGAAATCGTTGACGGCGTC
The DNA here is from genome assembly GCA_945859605.1 of Lumbricus rubellus. Lineage (NCBI taxonomy): Eukaryota > Metazoa > Annelida > Clitellata > Crassiclitellata > Lumbricidae > Lumbricus > Lumbricus rubellus. The sequence goes on along the minus strand of OX243827.1, from coordinate 25,652,346 downwards.
AATTTGGCGCTAAATTGCAAACTGTAAAAATTCGTATATCTAATATGAGTCAATTTAGTTGTAAAATTGAAAAGTTGTCAATGTCAACACTCACCAAGACTTGGCAAGAGTCAACAGTCTAAACCAGTGGTTCCCAACCTTTTTTGACTGTAGGACCACTTTTTCTAGGTTGGAGGACACGAGGGCCACTTTTTCTAAGTTAAAAGGACATTAAGGCGTTGGAGGGGGCCCACAATGCTAAGGACATTAAGGCATTGGAGGGAGGGCCACAATGCTAAAATTTAATTTTAAAAAAGCATATAAAAATTGTTATAATTGATTCAAACTTTTCAAAGTAGAATGTTTGATGTTTATAGACTTGAAAATAAAATAATTTGCATTATAAAATAATTTTATATTCTATCCTGTCCAAATTTTCAATTTTTTTTTTAAAATTCTGTGAGAGATGAGGGTCATTTTTAGGCCTGGCGGGTCATTTTTTTAGGCCTCGCGGGCTACTTTTGGCGGGTTGGGAACCGCTGGTCTAAACTCTGTTATAGGCTAGCTCATTACTCGTAAGTCAAACACTCAAACCTAAATAATCTTTTAATATGAATATATTGTTCTTATCGTCCGATTCGCTTTGCAATGTTTAGCCTACACAGTATACACTGTACCAGCAATAAGCTTAGTCAATTTGACAAAATTGACCACATTGTCAATTTTATTGAAAAAAATGGATTGGCTATGTTAAGCATTAATTCTGATATCGCTAGAACTTTAAATTATTAAAGCATTATCGATAAATTCGTGGCTTTGAAGATTCGAAGGATGTTTTGAATCTTTCTGTTGAGTTTTCAAAAGATATTTGAAAAAGGCCTCGAAAAATAGTTGTGGCCCTGGGCCTCCAAATCCTGTCGGAGGCCCTGGTTAGATAATATATAACACTGTGGCTTGAAGTGCTTACGGTACGCGGTTCGAACCCCCGTAAGGGGCCTTGGACTTAGCTATTCCCTAGATGGCAGCCAGAGTAGTCTACACTGAACATGTGCCTTCTATGGCTCCAACTTTAAGATGCCTGCTTGTCTTCTATGATTTACGTTCTTGTGAATTGTTTTAACTGCATAACTGTGGCCTCTACTGTACTGTTATCTGTTTCGGTCTTTTGAATAAACGAAACTTATCGATTTTAGAACTTCGTACCAGAATGCGGGCATACATCCATAATATGCCTACATGCATACAACCAGATTCGTCCCAAGTCGTCCTCTATAATTCAAGGATGACCTTAATATTAAACCTGTATTCATATTCTTGATTTATTTTCCAAGGAATTGGCTGGTAAGTTCGAAACCTATGGTAAATTACAAGTGTAGCAGCAACTTCTAAGCATTAATATGGCAGCTCTTCAAGCAACCACAGTGCATTATAGCCGACAATGACTAGTTCGAACTGTTTGAAACTTTTGAGACACTATGTTTCCAGGTATGACCAGGCCGTTGCTCTGAAGGACAAGCAGCCCAATCTCAAGGTATCCATAGCCGTTGGTGGATGGAACTTTGGCATGGAGCAGGCCGTTCTCATGATGGCAACACCGGCCAACAGGTCGGCTTTCATCAACTCCGTCATCCCTTTCTGCAGACAGCGTGGCTTCGATGGAGTTGATGTCGATTTCGAATATCCAGGATCAAGAGGAAGTCCAGCGTCAGACAAATACAATTTCACCTTTCTGCTAGAGGTAATGACAATATTATTACTAATACTACATAGCTTCAAATATATCTCTCTATATATATACTGGCTCCCTGTCTCACAGCGCATCTAATACAGAATTGCTGCGCTGATTTGGCATTGTCTCCTTGGCTCTGCTCCGGCCTATCTACACGGTGTCCCAATTGAACTGATACCATTTTTGTTTTGGCGATATACTTGTCAATTTTAAATGAAACTCAATAAAATTTCCGAGAATGTAAAAGGGATAAATTATCAATGTTTCATGAAAATTTGATCCAATTCTACAAACAGAGTCCGAAGTTATGCACGTTCAAATTTGGGCAACGAAAATTTTAAGTTTCCAACATGTAAAAGATAGGAAATTAGTGTTTTCAACTGCACGCCTTACTTTCTAAATTAATTAATATGTCGTCATATTTCCGTCATTTCCATGTTTGGGGACAATAATAAAAATGGTTTTCAGCCAAGATGATTTGAGTTTAATAAAAAAAATGAATAGAAAAAAACACATTACAGTGCAAAAGGTTCTTAAAGGAATTTCCTAACAGAAACTGGCCCATTGCAGCCTTATGAAACTCGCAAGCGTGACGTTGACCAGTGACCACTTCAAACAGCGAAATGTGGACGAATGGAATCGTTTTGATCAATGGAATTTTGACAATGCAATCAATGAATGGCGAAAGCGCCTTAGAGCATGCATTCGAGCTAATGGTGCACATTTTTTAAAGATCAGCTTTGAAGAACAGCGCTAACACTAATTTCCTATCTTTTACATGTTGGAAACTTACAATTTTCGTTGCCAAAATTTGAACGTGCATAACTTCTGACTCTGTTCGTAGATTTGGATAAAATTTTCAAGAAACATTACTAATTTATCCGTCTTACATTCTCTAAAATTTGATAATGTTTCAATTAGAATTGACAAGTCTATCGCCAAAACAAAAAGGGGCTCAGTTCAATTGGGACACCGTGTATAATTATTGTCTATAATTATGAACTATGCTGTCCAGTATCTGTATCCTGGCTCGCAGAGCTCTTCGCTTAGCCTCTAGTGGGAATCTTTTATTCACGCTTGCTGAAACCTTCATCTGTCAGCGTCGTCGTGCTATCTCAGTTGTTGGTCCAAAGTGGAATAGAGTGAGCTGGGTAAACAAAATAGTAACCTTCCTCACCTAAACGTTTATGGTCATTATAATTATATTTTTGTTGTAGGAATTCCGCACTGCCATAGACAGCGAGGCTGCTTCATCTGGGAAAACCCCTCTCCTTCTGACTGCTGCAGTTGGCGCGGGAAAATCGACCATTGACGCTGGATACGAAGTACCGCTTATTTCCCAGTAAGGAGCTCAAGACACTGAGGAGCTCTCGTTCATCTAGGCTGCCTATTGAAGTAGTCAGCGCTCTTAGCGGTCTAAATCATCGTTGTTGTGCATTTCGGTGCCACAATCATGCAAAAGAGATATATTGTTCAGTTCAGACAGGAATTCTGCAAGTGTGATTATGGTGCCAGCTGACAAAATGGGAAAATACCTTCCAGCTTTTTTAACTGGCACTATATCACACTTTTTCAGCATTTCTTTCTGAACTCAAAACATCTTTCTTTTACATGCACAATGTTGCGCTAACAGCTCTGACTAAAGTATAATTTTAGAAGTGTCATTCATTTGTCTCAGAGATTTTCATAGCGCACCTTCAAGGCCTTCTATTCAGAAGCGCTCCCGTACCAACCCCGGCTAAATAGAATAGTCCTAAGAGTAGGCCTAGAGAAGAACGTGGTCTCAAGGGCTTTAGCCTCTAAGCACTAGGCTAATTCCTCAGGGAGCCCATTCCAGGTCGCAGGACCAGCGACAGAAAGGCACGACGCAGCATAATAGAAGTGCGCGCCTGGGGACAAGAATCTCAATTTCCTTAGAAGAACAGAGAGAGAGAGAGAGACAGACAGACAGACAGACAGACAGAGACAGAGAGACAGAGAGACAAAGACAGACAGACAGAGAGAGAGAGTGAGAGTGAGAGTGAGAGTGAGAGAGAGAGAGAGAGAGAGAGAGAGAGAGAGAGAGAGAGAGAGAGAGAGAGAGAGAGAGAGAGAGAGAGAGAGAGAGAGAGAAAGAGAGAGAGAGAGAGCCACGCTGCTAGACGCTTATTTAAAAGTGACGCTGTTACTCTTCTAATTGGTCAATAGGGACAATTTAGCACTTTAGCGGTGAGCTGTGCTAGTTTCGCAATCGCTTTTATAGTAGGTTACATTATGATTCTCACTGCTCCAAAGTGTTAAGAAAGTTACAGCTTTTTACCGTTACGTGTTTATTGTTTTTTTTTATAATGTCTCCAATGCGAGACAGTATTCATCGTCGCAGGGCAAACATTAAACTGTTCATAATATTGCTTTCACTAAACCAATATTTTTTATTTCAATTATTCCTTTCAGGTATTTGGACTTCATGAATATCATGACGTACGATTTCAACGGTGCCTGGGACTCGATTACTGGAATCAATTCTCCTCTTTACGCGCGAGCGGACGAGTTTGGCGCCTATTACGGTGAAACTGAGAGAAGCACACTGAACCTGGTTTGTATATTCTCATTGATGACTTCATTGGATATGCGATCAATTAACTGAGTATGGAGGGGGTGTGCACAATCATCAAACCATGAAGATGAAACAGAAGAGAATTCATTCTTATGGTTGATCCATTATTTCTTACTAATGTTAACACTACATGTATAGAATGACATCTATTTAAATTTGATATTTTCTCATTTTTATTAATTCTATCGCACTGGTATTAAGCGAGTTTAAATATATACATGTAGATAAGCTTAAGTCTCAAACTCAGACAGAAGAATATTAGCCTAAGTCAACGAAGATGATTAAAAAGCAATTCAATGATTTTTGGGGGATAAAACTAGAAACCACGCAGTCAAAAATGCTCATTTTTCTTGTCGCACCCATCCTTCAAATTCTGTACCCCAAACGTACACCCCCTTTGTCTGACCCTCGAGCTACCTACTGTTTTTTTGACCAGCTGACTTGGTCGTTGTATTTTCTTTTGACTAAGAGTGGATAAAGAGACTACAAATTATTACTGTTGAGTCACAACTGTTGCAATTTATCTGGAAATCTTTGTTTGCAGGACTGGGCAGCCAAATATTGGGTTGAATTGGGTGCCCCTAAAGAGAAACTAACACTGGGAATCGCTACTTTTGGTCGATGTTTCACTCTTGCGGACGCTGCACAGAACGGTCTTGGTGCTCCAATTGTCGGTCCATGCAAGAACGGAACCTACACCAGAGAAGCCGGCTTCTTGTCTTACTACGAGGTACGACACACCTTTATTTCATTTTATTAACAGCTTTCCAGGGCTTTTTCAACGTGCAGTTCTTGGCAAATTAATGTGCAGTTCGAAATGGATTTGCGCAGTTGTAGAAGAACTTCTGTGCAGCTAGGAATAGTAAACAATTAGGACATTGTCATCCGATTAAGCAGGGTCTTTTTAACGTGCAGTTGTACACGAAATGTGCAGTTGTAGAAGCACTTCTATACAGTTAAAACTGGCAAAAAGGTCATTGTCCTCCGATTGGAAGTAATTTACCATGGATGATGAGAAAGGAAGGAAGGAGCTGGGCAGTTCTAAAAATTCTTTTAAAATAGCCCAGCGATTGGAAGTCATTTACTATCGAATATGGGTAGGGACAGAAGGTGCGCAGTTACAAAATTCCTCTTTAAAACCCTGCAGCTTTCTTATTTGTTTTTGGAAATAAATTTTTCAATTAAGTTCCTTTCAAAATTTATAATGTATTAAATTGTTTGACTAGTGCGACACTTTTTCGTATAGTTATTGCATTGTCGCCAACCAAACGATTTATTCTCGTTGCCAGGTTTGCCAGGTGCTCAATGATGGAGCCACACGAAAGTATTCCGATGAACACAAAGCACCCTACGCATACAAGGGTGACCAGTGGATCGGGTACGATGATGAAGAGAGTTTGCTGCTCAAGGTATGTACATGTAATCTAGACTATGTAATGCTCAATGTATGCTATTGATATTAATACAGTGTGTACTTTTGTGGTCTGCCCACTTTGGTTTATGGCTGTTTTTACAGAATAAACCAATAAACTAATTTGGATTTGATTTGAAGGTACGGCTGACTATGCTGATATAAAGTGAAACCAGTTAGAAATGAATATGATTACCAGTCAGCTATTGACAGTTAATTGAGTGCTAATAACAATTCGTCTCTCTCTAACAGTAGGCTACTTATTGCTAGTTGTTGATTGACTGATTTCACAAACTGTCCTTTGTTCGAACAGGTTGACTACATAATGGAACACGGATACTCTGGTTGGATGGTGTGGAACGTTGACCTAGATGACTTCAGTGGGAACCTCGGATGCAAGGCTGGACCATATCCGCTTATCACAGCCGCTAACGACCGTCTTAAAGCATCGCCCGCAACACCGTAAATATGACCAAGATTTTAATTCAGTCCCTCTCACGAAAATTGTTTATTTTATACATATCACCTGGTCACCTGGTCACCTGGTGCCGTCAGCTTCTGGAGCTCTGGCGAAAGCCCTGATGTATTCTCTCCAACGTATTTACTCCTTGAATACACCATGACTATTTTCTTGGCAGAAGATAAGGGGTGGTTTGCCATTGCCTTCCCCTCGTTTGCCATCCGTGCCCGTTCGTTCACCCTTCCATACGGAAAGGTTACTAACAGGTCGCACCACGAGAAGGTGGGCATGGTGGACTTTGGTTCGCCAGTTCAGGTCGGTTCCGAGTCTACGCTCCAATTGGAGTCGTCGGTCGGGTCTCCTCCCCGCTTTACTCAATTGAATGAGTGACTGACAAACCTTTGCGACATCTCTTTATACATATAGGGGGTAAAATGGGTACTTAATCTCTGAAACATTTACACCTATATTTGTACTACCACTTTCTGATTTTTTAGCATATTTCTTCACATTAGCATCAAGGATTTTAATAATGCACAAAATAAAACTGAGAAACTTACATTAAATTAGAAACCTTCACGTATTTTTCAGGCTCTTGATCAACACATTTTATCCTGGCGATTGTTTTTACCCCTCACCAGTGAAACCTTTATAAATAGGATGATTTATAAAATGCAAATAGCAAGCGATCCAGATTTCATTGCTGACTAAAATCAAACAAATCAAAAATCATGAAGATTGCCTTAGCTTCTTTGACGCCATGTAGGATACATTTCTGACGAAATAATCATTATTTTGTATTAAACCTTTGTGTAAGCCAAAATGAGGTCTGCAATAATTTTGGTCGATTATTAATATAGGCCCATAAGTGTTTGCAATTTTCGTAAAGCTCTCCGCGATTAAACTGAAGAGGTCGTTTGCTCATATTATTTTGGAAGTAGTTCCCTCTTGTCACAAGCAACGATTCATACTTTCCTATAATTGATGGCACGAAGCACAAGGAGTGAAAATAACGCGTGATATTATGTGTTACAGGGAACCTACCACTAGAACGACCCCTGCCCCAACTCCTGCATCCACAACAACCACTACAACCACTACAACTAATACTCCAACCGCACCTCCTTCTACGACCACTACAACCGTTGCTCCTTCAACAACCACTACAACACCCGCGGACCTGACAACGAAACCTGCCACTCTTTCAACAATCAAACCGTCATCTACCACCTATACTCGTAAGAGATTTACGATAATTACTAACTGAATTTTGGTTAACATCGTGCTTAAACAATCGACTGTTACAATTATTGCAATAATTGTTTATATAGAAAAAGAAAAAATTGTCAATTTAGTGTATCTTGTTGGGGTCTAGTGCTTGCTGGTGGTCGCAATAGTAATGAGATCCCTTCTAGTTAGCCCGGAGGCTGCCAATGAGGATGAAATGTTAGCGACTTCAGTTTCAAGGCCTCGGCATATGAGGGCGGTGGCCAATCCTCTCCCTCACCGTCACATTATCCACTGACCGTGTAGGTCAGTGTACACCTCATAGCTGAGTCGGCTAGGATGGTACTTGTGGAACAGAAATCTCGATACAAATTTCTGCCCCGGCGGGGAATTGGACCCCCCGACCTCTCGGTCGACAGTCCAGTGCTAACCACTGTATTATTGTAGTCTATTGAGCACCGATCTGTGGTCGTAATTGCATACAAATAATTACTCTTCTTCTTTACAGCATTCACCTGTGATGGAAAGCCGAACGGTAATTACGTCAATCCAAGGGACTGCACATCGTTCATCATTTGCTCCAACGAAGATGCGTCTGTGGTCGAATGTTCTCCTGGTTTGTACTACAATGAAGTCATCCAGACTTGCGACTGGCCGCAGAACCTGAGCGATGAAAGACAAGAGGAATGCGGACTGAACTGACCTGCTAAGAAGAAGAATTATTGACCCAGAGGACGTTGAACAATTCGCCGAAAATGTTAAGCTGTTGTTTTCTTAGGGACATTGATCTGAGCGTATTTCGCGAACAACATTGTCCTCCGGTGTTTCGTTAAATTTATTAATAATAAGACTTAATCTGTTTGTGAATGATATCGCAAAACAGACGATGTATACAATAGGGACGTTTCGAAAATTTAATTTGATCGAAGCAGTGTAGACGTAGGTAGCCTATGCTTTATGTAAATTAAAATGTAAGATTTTTGTAACATATTATGGCTCTGTTTTTGCATTTTAAGTGATTGTCTATTGTAATATAATAGACATATGCATATACATGGAATTGTTTTCTTTTCAATTCGTATTCTTTTATTACATATGGATTTGTTTCAATACTTCAAAGTGATTTTTTCTGGTAACTTATGCATTTGTTTTAATATTTTTAATAAATTCTTTTGTTGAAACATCAATTGGTTGCTTCTTTCGATTATTTGAAATTGATTTGTTATATTGAAAGCGCACCGCACTTCCGGGACAATGGATTGAAAATGTGATAATCTGGAATTGAATTCCATCTCTTGTTGATGGCTAGCCAATGAGGAACATTCCTGTCACTCAAATCAAACAAATAATATGCTGAAACTAATATGCTCATACTGAAATAGCTTCACCTTAGAAAAGTAAATAAATTCCTAGCGTTTACTAGGATTATATTTTTCAACTTTAATAATAGCCGCCTACTTCTGCAAGCACTAGGCTAAGCAAGAGTTCGTTGATTTTGGCGCGAGCCCTAAACTCAGTAATATACTATATTATAATATAATTATACGCTGGAAGACATATAGCCTAATATTATAATATCATCATCTTATATTGGCCTGAATATCTTAAATATGCAGGATTTGCATTTAAGCGAAGGACAAAATTGCATTCCTCTTTACAACAGGCTCACCAGAGTGCAGCTGTTCTTTGGCGTCGCGATCTGACAATAAAGAGTCTCTAATCTTGACGGTTTCTTCCATTTATTTCTCTAGTTGCAACTCATGCATCACAGTCAGTTTTAAGTTGCAACTTCTAATCCACAATCCTCTAGTTAAAATGGGGATAAATGAAACACGAATGATCCAAATCACGGTGATCACACGATTATCAACCAAAACATCCGTTTTTTATGTCCCTGCTTAAAGTCCAGGATGAAATCTCTCTGATACACAATTATAGATTCTAACAAACACTGTTGATAATCCGGCCCTATTGCGAGTTCTATTGAAGCTTTTGCACAAAGAAAGTAGTAGCTATTAACTAACTCGATGACTACAGGACTGGTTTTGACAGTGTTTTTACCATCTTTCCCGGTTGCCATCGTAGCAACACGCTGTCTCCTCGACTTAACGTCTCCGGAATTTGACCTGGCACCGGAATGAACAGGGCAGTTTGGCTTTTGAGTCAGGGCCGGATTTACATGTAATCCAATTAAGCAACTGCTTAGGGCCTCCGGAATCTGGGGGCCTCCAAAAGTGAGCCAAAGAAAAACATTCAGTGGATTATACAATGTAATTGTAACTTATAAATATTGACAATTTGTACAGGATAGGCCTAGAAACTATAAATAACATGAGACATTCAATTTTGATTCAATTAGGTAAATAACAATTTTAGGCCTATACTTTTAGTTAATTGGATGTTAGCCATGTGGCCCCTTAATGTCCTTCAACTTAGAAAAAGTGGCCCTCGTGTCATCAACTTTAAAAAAGTGGCCCTGAAGTCAAAAAAGGCTGGGAACCACTGTGGTAGAGACTAACAGTAGCCTAGTTGATCCAACCTGGATTATTGGCACAATATGCATCAGAAATATATTTAGATCTATCAATATGCATTTTGTCTGTTTTTTATCCTTAAGTGGGCCTCATAATTGAAATTGCTTAGGGCATCACTCTGCTCAAATCCGGCCCTGTATTGAGCACTTGGTTTTCGATAATAGCGCCGGTGAATAAGCTGGCCTCTCTGACATAGGCCTACATTTTGTGAGTATACTGTGAAATCCTAAATGATTATCATTACGTTGCCTTACAATAAACCTAAATAAACGCCTTCCACGTTGTTCAGAGTGCTATCGCCCGTGCTGTCAACAATCAGTGCGCAACCTAGTCCCCGTGGACCTATGGAAAAATCAAGGTTATCATCATCGTGATCATAAACCAAGGACTTATCGCCCGTAGGTGTCCGACGCAACTTTCACTAAGTTCTTCCACCGTTGCCAGCACATGGAGCTGTGACTCAGTTCATGGAGTTAGGCTATGTAAACTTACCGAACCACTCAAATTTATCGTCCAGCCATTCTTTATGGGATGTTCTCTCTTGTTGGGCCATCCATCACAAATGTCTTGATCTTCCGATATTTATTCATTCTGCATAATTATGTGACCGAATAGGCCTAATCCTAGTTTCCATTTGAATTATCTTCTGTATGAAATTCACCTAAAAATGTATCCATCTGTAGTAGGCTATTCTGCACAGTTCTGCGTTACTGACTTTTTGTATCCATCCTATTCTCATATTTCAGCGGTGGCATTTTTTTTAAAGGACCGTACTCTTCTGTCGTCATCTTTCGTTAATCGATGGTTAATACCCTTGGCGAGGTTCGCATCCATTATACGATAAATTATAGGCCTATGCAGTTGAAAACGCATGTTTTTAGGACACTCAGTTTTGTCGCTTGCTTTATGACTTTCCTTTTCCAGATCTTGTCCACATCTTTGAGTGCTGTTGGCACAATTGCAATCATGACCATCATCTCTTTTATTCAGTCCAAGTCACACTAATCATATTAATCCAAGATAGGTAGGCCTAATCTTTGACATTTTCTAAATGAATATCGTCAACAACCGACTGCTTTATAAAATTATTTTCACAGAACACCATTGTTTTTATATTCATGGCGAGGTCATAGCCTACTATCGCTTTTCTTCTTTGTTCAGCGTTTGTACTGCATGCCCAAGTCGTCGCTCGTCTTCCTGAATCAGGTCAATTCCACCAGCAAAGCAAAGATTATTGATTCTTATACCGCTGATAAGTAGGTTACTAATAGTGCATGACTTCGTTCCACCCACATAACTTAATAAGCACATGTTAGTGATTTTACTATGTCAAGCCTGCAGCCAATTTCTCCGGTGTTCAACAATGCCTTCTTCACACAGCATATATAGGCCTATAGCCTATTCTGAGTAAAACGTTTCTTCCTCTTCCTCTTCAATAATGAATTGCAAGGATGATTGAGGGAATTTATAAATTTATTGACAATCACATTGCAGGGGGTTATTATTCTTGAGCGAAAACAAAAACCACCTATACAACTTCATGTAGGCTATAGGCCACTTTTGGATAGGCCCTATTGATCGAAATATTCACAAAAGCAAGGAAATTCTAATGGATATTTATCTCAATTGTAATGGCTGACGATTTTTTAAAAATCTTTTAAGTTTCCAGTTAGCCTATCCGTCTTCCAATCTCTGGCAATAATTAACACCTTTTCAGTAATCTATCGCGTTAGCCTTCTAAACTATTCGCCGTTGTATGGTGTTTAGCGCTGGTCGCAAACACGTTGGATTGATGATAATTATTCTCGCTAAATAAAAATTGGATTTATGAAAAATTACTTCAAAGGATTGATAAAAGTCACCTTGTCACCTTGTGCTGTCAGTTCGTTGAACTCTAGCGATCGTCAAGGCCAGCCATCTCCATTGCTTTCTTTCTGATGTCGCTTCTCTTAGTTGTTCCAGATTCATTCCTGTTGTTTCTTGAACATCGTCCAACAACCTTTTCCTTGGTCGCCCTTGTTTTCTCCTTCCCTCACCGCATGCCAGCATCATATCTTTCTCCAAACCATTTGAACGCATAACATGACCAAAGAAAACCAACTTTCTTCTTAGCACTGTTTGTTGTAACGACTCAAGGTCTTTTATCAAGGTCTTTTATCATTGATAAAAGACCTTGCCTAAAGTGGAGCTGAGTAGGCCCAGATGAAAAATGACTCTTATTTAAGCAGAACTTGGATCGATAAAACAATTGCTAACCAAATAGAAACTGGACTGATTAAACGAATTCTCACCTAAATGGATGCTGGATTTATAAAATGAACTCATGCCAAAGTAGAAGTAAGATTTATGAAAAATAATAATTCTGCATCTCAGGGGGATTAATTTAGACGTTAAAACCCACATTTTGATCTGCAGATTTTGACCTGCCAGAGACGATTCTTCTTCTTTAGCAGTTCGCACCAAGCCATGCCACCGCGGCGGGACCCTCGACAAGATGTAAAGCCTAGAGTCCTCCCGGAAAACGAAGAAGGCGGCAGAGACGATTAATAGCTAGTCAGTCAGTACGGTGACAACACATTTTACGATTTTAATTGGCATTTTGGTAACAAGTACAAAAGGTAGGCCTAAATAAGAAAGATCCGCTGCTGTGTAGGCTACTACGAAATATCTATTATACATGTACGAAATAATTATAGGCCTTCCGTATAATACGCCGAATAGACCATGCACTGCAGTTATTGTTGAATACGAAATACCCTATTGTCTATAAATATCGCTCACCGTACAAATTAGATTAAAACCACCTGCTGCAAATTTTTTAATTTGCTGCGTGACTTAACATCTAATTCTCTTCTACAACATGTTCGCCATACTCACACTAAAAATCAAATTGCACGATTTCTTTGCCTGTCCTTATGACTATAATTATATAATTGAATAGTGTAAGTTATGTAGCCTATATTCGTTTAATTCAAAAAACAACAGACAGAGAACGCTGTAGGTTTACATTAGCAAAACTGCTTAAAACTTACAATCAGTAGCCTACTGTAACATGTTGCGATCCAGCACTTGACTGTAAACTATGAAATGCGTCAAACAAAACGACGATTCTCGATGTCGTTGTGTCGCATTCTCTTCTTAACAATAATTGTAGGTCTACAGTAGTCTAATCGTGCATGCCATTACACCCACACAACTCGATAGCCATCATAATTACTTAAGTCCTTAAAATACCTGGGCAGCTATTATATCCGGCGTTCAACAATGCCTTCACACAAAAATTAATATTCGAAGCGGCAAGCATACTTCGTCTCCCTTTTCAATAATAATCAACCATACAATGATTGAACGAATTGAAAGATTGGATGACATTCACATGTCAGACGAAAATTCTTTACTGGCAATGACAGTGACCTCTACAACTTTCATTTGGAGGTCTAAGCTTATATACAAAGAAAGCAAATGGATTTCAAACTTAAATGTAATGGCTAAATATGTCTGAAATACTGAAAATCTCCAGTTAAATAGGACAACTTTGTGTGTTGACTAGACTAGAGGCATATTCTTGTGAGGCGCGGTGGTTTACTAGGATTTTGACATTTCCCTTGACACTATCTTGAAACTCATCAGTGTAAATGGGACCCCAGAAATATAATTGAGCATCTACTTGACATAGGCCTACACCCCTCCCCATATGTCAATTATAGTTCTCTAAGACCTGCCACGACAAATTTCTAAAATGCTATGAAAACAACGATGTTTTACTATCTTTGCCTGTTTATTAGAGGCTGACCATAATTATTTGGCTTAATTTTGATGTTTTATGATGATTTTGACCCTTTGATCCGTATTCGTCAAGTCAAAGAAACATATAAAACGACACTATTATGAAATATGACTTGAAAATCATCTTGAGATTACTAGCCACAGGACGCCATCTTGAAAAAGTTGCCATTTTTGAATGATAAGAATATTTCAAATGTCTCTCCTTCTTTAAACGTCCTCATCGGTCCCCAACTACAACTCGCGACCTTAGAACTATATAGTTCCATGTCCACTTTTTGCGAAACTGAGAAAAACGAATTTTAAGATTTGGTGAGGAAAATGTTTTTCCCTGTTTCATTGATGGCGAATAAATTTACATTTTCGGACAGCACTGTTTTTCCCTAGTATGATCTTAATATTTATTTTGATCATAATTTAAATTTCATACGAGTAATTTAGATATAAATATGGCACGGGTGACCATTTTTGTACAATTTTGCACATAGAGCAGTATAACATTAATAATGTCGCGATAATAGACACAGGAAATTATAAGATAACGTAGGCCTACTATGTCCACTAGCAACTTTGTTACGCAACAATTTTGAAGCGACGTCCTGCTGTTATATTTCCGTTTGGCTTGAACTTTTTCACAGAATAAGCTTACTATTATATTTCGTAAAAGCTATCCTTTTAATCTTGTATTCGCACTGCCGGTTAAAATAATCGTCTATACATTTCGGGTTTTTTGCAAGTTGGGTTTGTAAGCGTCACCATTAAGTCAGACAACAAGTCTGGGTCACGTGTTCTAATCTCTTACTGCTATTGGCTATGGACATAGAACTGTATAGAAATATCTCACACATCCATAAATCGCTGTGTATTTTTGAGGACATAGAACGTTGTCACCTAACTGCTATTGGCTATGGACATAGAACTGTATAGAAATATCTCACACATCCATAAATCGCTGTGTATTTTTGAGGACATAGAACGTTGTCACCTAACAACCTCGTGACACAAAGTACACTTTCTATTGGCTGTGGACATGTGCCTCTATAGCTTTGAAAAACGTTCCAAATTTATGGACATAGAACTATTTTGTACTGGCATAAGAGCTATACAAAGCGTTTCCAGTTAAGCTAGACGGCTGAGGACATAGCCCATGTAACCGCCATAACGGATATAGCGTTAGGTTGATTTTTCAAAAAAGTGGACATAGTACTATATAGTTCTAAGGTCGCGAACTGTGCAAAACGACAACCCATGTTACAAAACTGCAGCATACAATGTCATGTACAAACCACATTTGCGCTGAACCTCTTCCACAGATAATCGCTACAGCGTAACGTGTTGCCTCAGACGAATTTTCCCGATGATTCCATGGATACCAGACACCCTCTTCGCCATGAGATGTTTCTGGAGAGCAATGAAATAGGAGACTAAGTAGCATAGGCCCTACAAAATGCTAAAATTGCCCCTAACGAGTTGATGCTAGCAGCTAACTAAGTAACTGTCGCTATAGTATGTTCAAACTGTCGCCTCTGACCTAGACCGTGGGTGGATTAACATCTCTCATGCAGGAAGTATAGCTACTTCTTAATATGCTCCTTACCTTTGATCCAATTGCAATCGATCCATTCGATACTTGTGACAGCTGGTGACAGGGCCAGCTATTCATCACATCGACCGCCTCTGGCTGAGGTCTTCGCAACGCTGTACAATTATCATGTAGGAAGTAGGCTACACGTAGGATAAGTTAGCGCGTATAAGTTGCATGCCTCGTATGCTCATCAAGCTTCGGTTCACTACTTTTGATGTGACGGTAATCGCGTTTCCGAATGCCATTTCGTGTACGTGACTATGAAAATCTAATCTGCTGACATCACGATAAATTAGGCTATGAAAACAATCCGTAGCAATGTCACGACTAAAATAATAGAGATTGATTTGCTTAGGAAATTCCGAAGGTTCCGTCGTAGGTTCTACTCCTTTGGCACCCAGCAAGACCCGAGAAAGCATGTTTGAAAGTTTAAACAATAACTATGATGTAGTTTTGTATTACCAGTTTTGCCTATAGTAAAAGATTATGGATATGCAGAAACAAAAGTCTCCTAAAAATGAATGCTGCTAAATGTGATTGAAAGCTAACGATCAGAAAGACCAAGTTGAGTGTAATGAAATGCTTCGAATCAATCCAATCTTCTACTTCCTTTTCTTTTTCTTCTTAACCTTATTCTACTTCTTCTTGTTCATCTTCCTCTTCCTCTTCCTCCTCTCTTCCTCTTCTTCTTCTTCTTCTTCTTCTTCTTCTTCTTCTTCTTCTTCTTCTTCTTCTTCTTCTTATTCTTCCTCTTCTTCTTCTTCTTTTTTTTTTCTTCTTCTTCTTCTTCTTCTTCTTCTTCTTCTTCTTCTTCTTCTTCTTCTTCTTCTTCTACTTCAACTTTTTCTTCTTCTTCCTGTTATTCTTGTTCTTGTTTTTCTTTTTCTTTTTTCCTTCTTCTTCTTCTTACTATTGTTTCTCTTTTCTTCTTCTTCTTCTCAAAAAGAATAATAATAGCAATGACAATTTTTATGGCACCGTAACACGCTCTTACAAGGGCGCCTCGCATAGCCGACAATTAACAGCAAGATAGGCCTTTTGGTCTTCCTATTGTTTTTCTCGCCCCTTCATTTTACATTCGATAACAGTTCCTTTGCAACGAGTTTCCTCTCAGCGTGTGTCCTACAGATTCCCTTTGCCTCTTTCTAATTGTACTTTTGGGCTCTTGTTTCACCAGTCATTACCATCACTGATTCGTTTTTTCCTTATGATACGCCCTTCTAGCTTTATTCATTTTTCTACAAATCCACATTTCGAAAACCCAAGTAGGCTAGTCTATGTTTATATCCTATTTTCTCAGGGCTCATATCTCTGATCACTAAAACACAACACTACATGTCAGTATCTTTATCGTCCATTTCCTCAGATTTCTGTTTATCGCTTCTCTCAGTAATAGATTTCGGTTACTTTGGTTACGGTAACTATATTGGCTAATCTATTGACCAGGATGCTCTATTTAGTTGTTCCAATAATTTATACATGGAGTAGACACAGAGTGCGTTCAGATACATAATATTATGACACTGTCTCTTCGCATGACCATAGCTACCCATTTCTGCAATTTTGTTCTGACGTAGAATTGTCCATTGCGACGCATTAACCTATAAACTCATCGAAACTAATCAAGGCAGAGGCAATCGACACGGAAGCTGTGATAATGACTAATGCATGTGGAAATCACTGCATGCTATAATTGTACGGTATGCTGCTTTCGTTGTCTATTGCACGATCACGTAGATGGATGTGCTTCAAGAGAGCTTCTGCAGTGCTGCGTAGGCTAAGGGCAATTCAGTTGTGACATACCGTGACGGTCCTCGTGAGACGATCTGAGTGAAAGGCGATAAGGAAGCTGAGGTCGACTGAAGGTAACAAGACTTTGTCGATTGACAAAGAAGAAAGGAATGCGTTTCTGACGTCCTACTGGCTGATCAGCATAACCAGCATATTAAGCAACTTTACGTACGCTTTCTCCTCTGCACCAAAATAATCATGACAGCTGTAGATAAGGTATCTAGAGGGGCTAAGTTTGTAAAAAAAATTATCTGTAGCCATGGTCCAATGCAATTCCGAAGAATAGGTATCGAAAAACTATCATTCTGATATTCAAAACACTAGAGCTCATTGTCTCAAAAGATACGCTTATCGCTGCTTGTCAGCGTGAAGTGAAGGGATTGGAGGCATCGAAGTACTATAAAAACATGACCGACGTTAACACATCTCAAACAAAGAAAACAGGACGACAAGAAAATCTCTGAGAAACAGACGAGAGAAGAAGATTTTATATTCTTATATCGAGATACGTGATTACGACAACAGAACCTTGCTGTTACGAAGGAACTCTGCCGCGATGAATTACCAGAGTCTTTTGTTGCTGGTTACCCTTGTGGTGGCCGCCACATTCGCCCAAGGTAAGAAACATTAGGCCTACTATGCATAGAAAACAAATTCAGTAGTAGGCTATTGTATTTCTATTCGGAGAAACAAGAACAACATCAAACCTAAAACGGCCATAGTCATATTCCATAAAACATCTCTGCAGGGCAAAACTTTCGTCAGCATTGTGACAAGCAGCCGCGGCTACAAGGCAGCGACATTTGGTTTGTCCTGGCCTGCGTTGCTGATAATGATTGTAATATGATTTGCGGAAGAACTCCCTGAAGTTGTGGGTTTAACATTTGCAGTGGTTACTTTGGGTCGTGACAAGCTGGAGAACCTGAGACAGACCTATTATCTAATACTGGACGAGCAGCGCTCTTAAATCATCTACAGGGACTTCAACAGCATATTTAATTTAGACAATGTTCTTACTCCATGATATAGTATACCGGTAGACCCTACTGTACACAATTACATAGGTTATAATATTAATTGATATTATCGTGTGGTGTCATTTTCTAATGTTTGCCATTCTAGATCGAATAGGCTATAATAGATAATGAGTAAAGTAGGCTAAGTAAAGACATCCCAGGGCCGAAGGCCCGTTGGTGAGGCGCGCATCTCCTTTTAGTTAGTAGCTCTAGCATTATCGTTAACTACTGTAACAGTCTTGGCCACTACTTTTTGCGATCAATAAAATAGTACGCATTTCAAATCATCTATAGTTATGATTATGATATAATCACCTTCAATAGGCCTACCTTCATTAGGTCCGGCTGAACAAGACTTAGTTAGTATTATGTCGGAATTATGTTTTCACAGCTGAATACAGGAGAATCTGCTATGTCTCCAACTGGGCTCAGTATCGTCCGCAGCCAGGAACATTTTTCCCTAAACAAGTGGATCCTTCCCTCTGCTCACACGTGATGTTTGCATTCGCTGTTCTTGATACTCAGAGCAGGATTATGCCGTACGAATGGAACGATGACCTTCCAGGAGGACTGTACGTATTACAATAGTAACAATTTATAATAATGATACCATATATATAATATTATATATATTTATATATATGCTGTACGTATTACATACATCAATTGCTTTCTTCTTAGTAATCGACGATGAAACCAGCTTTGCATTATTTGGTAATAACAATTTAGCACTTCAAGCTCAGTTTAAACAGCGACAATATTAAGCTCATAGCTTACAGCAGAGTAGGCAACTTTTTTGGACTGCGTGCACTGAGAGCGCCACTGAAAGTTATAGCTTTAAAATGACCAGGTACAATAGAATACAGTTACCGATTATAGCACAAACTATGGTAGCAACCTCGTGAATTTATATAATATTTTTATATAAACTTTTGACTTTAGGTATGAACAGACAATTGACCTGAAATTAAAAGAGCCGGGGCTGAAGGTGTCCATAGCCGTTGGAGGATGGAACTTCGGAATGAATCAGACAATTATCATGTTGTCAACACCGGCCAACAGAAAGACGTTCATAGATTCAGTCATCCCATTCTGCAGACAGCGTGGCTTCGACGGAGTTGATCTGGATTTCGAATACCCAGGATCAAGAGGAAGTCCACCAGATGACAAATACCGCTTCACCGATCTGCTAAAGGTAAAGCTTAGACGAAATATCACGCAGTTCAAAATGTCGCAATAAAAGATTTCTACCTCAGTTAAAATAAATCAAATAAAATAAAGATCTGAGATTTTAGATTTGAAAATGAAATTTACTCAAGCCGACAACAATCAATGAGACTCACTCCAAGTTATGTATGTAAATCTAAAATCTCACTACATCATCATGATGGCAGTGGTGGTGTTGATGGTGATGATGATGATAACGATGATTACGCTGATGATGGTGGTGATGATTATGATGATGATGAGCAGGAAGATGCTGATTGTGGTGATGATGTTGATGATGACGATGATGGTAATGCTCCAGATGCAATGCTATAATTATACTCGCTGTTTTGCTGTAGGAATTCCGCACGGCCATAACCAACGAGGCTGCTACGTCTGGCAGAGCTCCTCTACTTCTGACGGCTGCAGTTGGAGCAGGAAAACCGACGGTGGACGCCGGATACGAAGTAGAAGAGATTTTCAAGTAAGCAGCACTTGTCTTGTCACTGAAAAATTATCATGTGATGACATTGTTGTTTAAATGACCATTTCCTTTCTGGAGACACGTGATTCAAAACTATCTCTTGATATAGTAAGGAGATTTTTCTGGTTTCAGTCCGGGTTACGAAAAGTCGCTGGTCTTTTGCGCATTTGCGCTTGCTTCCTATCAGCGACCCTGCGAAAATTAAGTAGCCTATAACTCAAAGACATGTTAGGCCCATTACTTTGTTTCCAGCTTAATTAGTATGTATTAAACACGTTATTGCTGTTAATCTAATTTTAAAGGGTAACTAAATAGCCTTTCCTACATGTTCACTGTGTATCAACTTTGTGCGTGAATGTTCCTTGCAGGTACTTGGACTTTGCAAATGTCATGACGTACGATTATAACGGAGCTTGGGATGCAATAACTGGAATGAATTCTCCTCTTTACGCGCGAGCGGACGAGGTTGGCGAGTACTATGGCGAAATGGAAAGATCGACACTCAATCTGGTTCGTACATTTTAACTGATTACTTCATTCGATATGGAGTTTAATTTGCGCCAGATGTTCAACAAAACAAG
The DNA here is from genome assembly GCA_945859605.1 of Lumbricus rubellus. NCBI lineage: Eukaryota > Metazoa > Annelida > Clitellata > Crassiclitellata > Lumbricidae > Lumbricus > Lumbricus rubellus. Next base: position 25,631,964 of record OX243827.1, on the reverse strand, counting down.
GCGTAAATAGGCTATAACCAAATTGATGAAGATCAGACCGCTAGCACAGAATTGTTTAACTTTAAACGTCTCTCTCATTTGATACGAACACTCGTCGAACAGTGCTTACAGTGTAGAAAAGAGAAGTGCCTGGCTGTGCTTGTACTAATGAGTGGCAGGACGGTGCGCAAATTTCAACACGAGTGCATGGACGCCGCCCATAGCCGTCCAGCCACACTGTATGCGCTGGATGCGAATCTCCAGGAACACTTAAGAATTAGCCTATACGGAATATTATTGTCAGCCTTTCTCCATTGAAATTGAAGAAATTTTCTTGAAAGAACTGATGTGAGTTTGGAGATAGCTAGAAGTCAACAACTGCGTTTTCTCTTGGACGCTATGGCAATTTTAATTTCAAGTGGACCTACCACAGTATTCCGTCTGACAGACAGTCATGCGGAAATGACATTGTGTGCTAAGCTTACATGGAAACTAACATACTTTCTCGTTTCGACCAACAGCGGAATGTGACCTCATCAATCTATCGAATAGCTTTGACTAATTTCCTTTGAGATACGTTTATGATGGTGTATCCGAGTGAACTCATTTGATTAATATCATTAGCCTTTTAATGAAATTTCGACAGTATATAGGACACCGTTGATAGTGACTTTATATAAAACTCTAAAAAAAATCTTTTACTCTTGTAGGACTGGGGCGCCATATATTGGGTTTCATTGGGCGCTCCGAAAGAGAAGCTCGTCATCGGAATCGCTACTTTTGGTCGATGCTTCACTCTTGCGGACGCTGCTCTGAACGGTCTTGGTGCTCCAGTTGTTGGTCCATGCAAGGCGGGAACCTACACCAGAGAAGCCGGCTTCTTGTCGTACTACGAGGTATTAGACCATCAGTATTTTTCTATTTAGTGGCAGCTCTCTTCTTTTTGCTAGTGTGTAGCCTATGTTTAAAAAAAATAAATATTTCATTTAGGTCCAGTTTAATGTGTTGCATTTCGCATTGAAGAATGTGCTTAGCTGAAGCTATTGCTCTTCATTGATAAGTTTCATCGTCTATTATAATAATCACAACATTTTTCTTGTCGACAGATTTGCACTACGATTAATGAAGGAGCCACGAGTGTCTATCACGAGGAACACAAGAATCCTTACGCATTCAATGGTGACCAATGGGTTGGATATGATGATGAGGACAGTATTCAGCTCAAGGTATGCGATCGAATAAAATATTAAGGCCTATCTATTATGCGAAATTCTCTGGCAACATTACTGAAATGCCTCAGATATTTTTCGATTCACTTTGACTCGGGTACAGTCGTAATAAGAAATTCACGTTTCAAGCAGCCAGACTGAAAAAACACAGATGAGCCCTATAGGAAATCAGCAGCAGTGTGCTGTGAGTATGCAGTTTGCATAAAAATGTAGGGCCCTATTATAAAGAAAAGACAAGAAAAAGATCCACGAGATTAATTTTGGTTTTTTAAATGTATCTTTGATGGCCAAGAGTTGGGAGTATTTCCGAGTAGCCATTGATGAAGGGCTATAGAAATTTTGGAACGAATGAATGAATGTTGTATTGTACTGAAAATACGAGTGACTGTTGTGATGCAGTTGGAGGCTGCAACTGATTGTGTGATTGTTCACCAGGTGCTTTCGTTTGATTGTTTATTCGTTGATTGTGATCGGTCGTGTAGTCTAGGACTCTATCGTTGTTTGAACAGGTTGAATATATTGTGGAAAACTGTTTCTCTGGCTGGATGGTATGGAACGTTGATCTGGACGACTTCAGTGGCAACCTCGGATGCAATGCTGGACCGTATCCTCTCATCCGTCGTGCTAATGAAGTACTCAAAACTACACCGTAAGTGTTAGGCTACTGCCATTTAATTGATCTCATCACAATCATGAAAGTAGCCTATTGGTCTGGGTTTTTTGCTGGTCCAGCTTTCATTTGTTTATTGAACTCAAGAGCGCCTCTGAGTAGCTCTTCGAAGAGGCGCTAGATAATTGCGCTGAATGAGTGAATGAATTGAACCGCGGGCAAGGTGGGCCTATTAATCTGCACATGGGGATCGAGATTATAGCGTGCAAACATCTTGTGGTAGCATACTGGGTTCATTCAATATGTTAGAACCTGTGATCATCTTACTGGCAGACACCGATCACTGACCATAGCGCTCCTTGGATGAATGGATGTGCTGTTTAAGTGATGACAAAGGCTGCAAGGGAAATGTTTCTAAACTTATTGATAATCTGATGAGTGCTATATTATAATCGGGACAACAATGACATGGTGATATCTACTCAATTCTGCACATAACACACGAATCAAACTCTCTATAGCATCAAACTTATCCTGAAGCATTTATTTATGTCATGAGTACAAAGCAAAAAGCATCATTCACATTAAACTCACATATTCCATGTGGCTGCATTACTGGGTTCATTCAATATGTTATTTATTTATTTTTAGCTATTTATTTTTTCTGTGAGCAATCTAGTTTAAATAGCCTATGCTAATATGCCAAAGAAAGATTCGAGTTATTCAGGACTGTTCTTGGATATTACATGAAAAAATAATTGGTTTAATTCGAGGGCTCTCCGTATATCCCTATACGAAAATGCGCTTGTTAATTAAGATAGGACTTACGCCAAAACATTTTCTGGTCAAAAGCTTTCCACATCCAAACAAGATATCGTTTGTAGCAAAACAGAACAATAGAATAGATTTCCAGACTATTGATCGCACGAAAAATATGAAGTGGTTCGTTCTTGTATATTACAGGGAATGCAGCACGACCCCTGCATCAACTACCACGACAACCACTACAACTACAACTCCACATCCGACTACCACGCCCACAACAACCACTACAACTACTACTCCGCCTCCGACTACCACGCCCACAACAACCACTACAACTACTACTCCGCCTCCAACTACCACGCCCACAACAACCACGACAACTACAACTCCACCTCCGACTACCATGCCTACAACAACCACTACAACTGCCCCTGTTCCAACTGGAACCAAGATATCAACAATAGAGCCAACCGCTCATTCACCCACGACAACCCCTACAACTACACCTCAGACTACCACGTCCACAACAACCACTACAACTACTACTCCACCTCCGACTACCAAGCCCACAACAACCACTACAACTACTACTCCACCTCCGACTACCAAGCCCACAACAACCACTACAACTACTACTCCACCTCCGACTACCAAGCCCACAACAACCACTACAACTACTACTCCACCTCCGACTACCAAGCCCACAACAACCACTACAACTACTACTCCACCTCCGACTACCAAGCCCACAACAACCACTACAACTACTACTCCACCTCCGACTACCATGCCTACAACAACCACTACAACTGCCCCTGTTCCAACTGGAACCAAGATATCAACAATAGAGCCAACCGTTCATTCACCCACGACAACCCCTACAACTACACCTCAGACTACCACGTCCACAACAACTACTACAACTACTACTCCATCTACGACTACCACGCCTACAACAACCACTACAACAACTACTCCACCTCCGACTACCACGCCCACAACAACCACTACAACTACTACTCCGCCTCCAACTACCACGCCCACAACAACCACGACAACTACAACTCCACCTCCGACTACCATGCCTACAACAACCACTACAACTGCCCCTGTTCCAACTGGAACCAAGATATCAACAATAGAGCCAACCGCTCATTCACCCACGACAACCCCTACAACTACACCTCAGACTACCACGTCCACAACAACCACTACAACTAGTACTCCACCTCCGACTACCAAGCCCACAACAACCACTACAACTACTACTCCACCTCCGACTACCAAGCCCACAACAACCACTACAACTACTACTCCACCTCCGACTACCATGCCCACAACAACCACTACAACTGCCCCTGTTCCAACTGGAACCAAGATATCAACAATAGAGCCAACCGCTCATTCACCCACGACAACCTCTACAACTACACCTCAGACTACCACGTCCACAACAACCACTACAACTACTACTCCACCTCCGACTACCAAGCCCACAACAACCACTACAACTACTACTCCACCTCCGACTACCAAGCCCACAACAACCACTACAACTACTACTCCACCTCCGACTACCATGCCTACAACAACCACTACAACTGCCCCTGTTCCAACTGGAACCAAGATATCAACAATAGAGCCAACCGCTCATTCACCCACGACAACCCCTACAACTACACCCCAGACTACCACGTCCACAACAACTACTACAACTACTACTCCATCTACGACTACCACGCCTACAACAACCACTACAACTACTACTCCACCTCCAACTACCACGCCCACAACAACCACTACAACTACTACTCCACCTCCGACTACCACGCCTACAACAACCACTACAACTACTACTCCACCTCCGACTACCACGCCTACAACAACCACTACAACTGCCCCTGTTCCAACTGGAACCAAGATATCAACAATAGAGCCAACCGCTCATTCACCCACGACAACCCCTACAACTACACCTCAGACTACCACGTCCACAACAACCACTACAACTACTACTCCACCTCCGACTACCACGCCCAAAACAACCACTACAACTACTACTCCACCTCCGACTACCACGCACACAACAACCACTACACCTACTACTCCACCTCCGACTACCACGCCCAAAACAGCCACTACAACTACTACTCCACCTCCGACTACCACGCCAACAACAACCACTACAGCTACAACTCCGCCTCCAGAAACCACGCCCACAGCAACCACTACAACTACTACTCCACCTCCGACTACTACGCCCACAACAACCACTACAACTACAACTCCACCTCCGACTACCACGCCATCAGCAACCACTACAACTACTACTCCACCTCCGACTACCACGCCAACAACAACCACTACAACTACAACTCCACCTCCGACTACCACGCCCACAGCAACCACTACAACTACTACTCCACCTCCGACTACCACGCTTACAACAACAACTACAACTGCCCCTGTTCCAACTGGAACCAAGATATCAACAATAGAGCCAACCGCTCATTCACCCACGACAACCCCTACAACTACACCTCAGACTACCACGTCCACAACAACCACTACAACTACTACTCCACCTCCGACTACCACGCCCAAAACAACCACTACAACTACTACTCCACCTCCGACTACCACGCACACAACAACCACTACACCTACTACTCCACCTCCGACTACCACGCCCAAAACAGCCACTACAACTACAACTCCACCTCCGACTACCACGCCATCAGCAACCACTACAACTACTACTCCACCTCCGACTACCACGCCCACAACAACCACTACAACAGCCCCTGTTCCAACTGCAAGCACGATACCAACACTAGAGCCACCAACTGCACCTCCGACTACCACGCCCACAACAACCACTACAAATACTACTCCACCTCCGACTACCACGCCAACAGCAACCACTACAACTACTACTCCACCTCCGACTACCACGCAAACAACAACCACTACAACTACTACTCCACCTCCGACTACCACGCCCACAACAACCACGACAACAGCCCCTGTTCCAACTGCAACCCCAATACCAACACTATAGCCACCAACTGCACCTCCGACTACCACGCCCACAACAACCACTACAAATACTACTTCACCTCCGACTACCACGCCAACAGCAACCACTACAACTACTACTCCACCTCTGACTACCACGCCAACAGCAACCACTACAACTACTACTCCACCTCCAACTCCTACAACCACGACATCAACTACCACTACAACTCCACCTCCAACTCCAACAACCACGACATCGACTACCACTACAACTCCACCTTCAACTCCAACAACCACGACATCGACTACCACTACAACTCCACCTCCAACTCCAACAACCACGACATCGACTACCACTACAACTCCACCTCCAACTCCAACAACCACGACATCGACTACCACTACAACTCCACCTCCAACTCCAACAACCACGACATCGACTACCACTACAACTCCACCTCCAACTCCAACAACCACGACATCGACTACCACTACAACTCCACCTCCAACTCCAACAACCCCGACATCGACTACCACTACAACTCCACCTCCAACTCCAACAACCACGACCTCGACTACCATTACAACTCCACCTCCAACTCCAACAACCACGACATCGACTACCACTACAACTCCACCTCCAACTCCAACTACCATTCCAGAATGTTCAACTGGTCCAACAAATCCGGTTCCATCTTCCGGTACCACTCAACCAGGCACTGGAACAGGAACAACCGTTGGTGAGCGTCCTTGAATTACTGCATTAACGGAATTCGATTCACATGCAATTTTAGTTAAAATTAATCTTTATCTATAAGAAAGGATGTATGTGTGACATTGAACGTGTTGTGTGAATTTAGCCTGTGCCTGTATGTACGAAAGTACAATATGCAAGCTGTTGCAAGGAGGCCAACATGCATATATTAGCCCTCTGCCCTAGATTACAATAATATTAGTATCGTTTAGGTTATCAATCTGAGTATGTCTAGAACATGGATTCTATCATAGATGTAAAAAACGATGGAAACAGAATAAAAAACGGTAAAAAACGTCGTTTTTTTCGGAAAAATAAAAAACGACAAAAAACGATAAAAAAACCGAAACGGAAAATAATTTGACTTTGCTACATCTAAAACCGTATTTTAACCTTGAAAACCTTGATTAGGGACCTACTACATGCAGGCTATCTCTTAAATAATGATGTTAAACGATGAAATAATGACTTTAGTTAGCTGACTTCTTGAGTGTTGGCGGAAAACATAAGGAATTTAAAAAAAATTAAAATTAAGGAAAATAATAACAGAAATTAAATGAATAAATAAAGATAAAGAAATAATAAAAAACAATAAAAAACGATGGGAAAAATAAAAAACGAAAAAAAAGACGTTTTTGGGAGCGGATAAAAAACGGAAAAAACGTTTTTTACAACTATGGATTCTATGAAGCAATATTAAAGATTACTCTCAGTTGCAATTCTGACTGCAAATATAATCTGGAATATCCACCAAATCATAAATTTCATCTCGATAATTTAGAGTTTCTCTGATACCCGTGCGCGTGCAGTGAAACTGAGCTACTTCACATTTTACTTAAACTTAAATTAGATTGGCATTCACAGTGCTCTATGATTTCTGCCAAAGTGTCATGGTAATATGCAATACATAACTTTCTTTAGCGAATGCAGTTCGCACCAAGCCATGCCACCGCGGCGGGACCCTCAGCAAGATGTAGAGCCTGGAGTCCTACATACATAACCCTACGCACACATACAAACCTATTTACACACAACACATAATTATATGGGTCTAGACACATGCGCATATGAGCCCATTGCTGTTATCATAGTTTAGATCGTTTTGTCAATGCACAGTTTGAGTTCTGCCATAAGTAAAACAATTATTTTCAGATGTACAAATAATTTCAGTAGGCCTATAAAAATGATAACCGCAATTATGCAATATTTGCAGTTGTCGTTTTGCCTGTGGTTCTAACTGCATGACATTCTGTTGTTTATTCCTTACAGCTTTCACCTGTGATGGGAAGCCTGAGGGGCCATACGTTAACCCAAACAACTGTACAACCTACATTGTGTGTACTCACGGATCTCCAATCGAAATGCCATGTCCATCGCCACTCTACTACGACGAACGACTCCACGTCTGCAACTGGTGGAGTCAGTTGAGCGATGAAAGAAAAGAGGAATGTGGAGGCGTCCGACATAGGCCAGACAGAATTCGACCTAACAATCGACCTGCAAATAAATGGCCTTTCCGACGATGAACTGCCTCTACTGCTCAACTGATTATTCTCTTACTTGTTGACTAATTAATTGTTTTCCTAATTTAGGCAATTCACAGACAACTTCGTCCTCTTCTGATTTAATCGAATATTGTTTTAAAATGATACTAAACAGACATGCTGTCGTACATCGATGCTGGCCCACACTGCCGTCTCATTCGTAGGACCTTCCTGATGGAACAGTTTCCGCTAACAATCTTCATTATGTGCTCCAACGAAGATGAAACTACATAACATAACATTTTATTCGGTAAACCAACATCAAACAGGTCGTAAATTACATCGTGATTTCGAAGTTATATCAGTTTACACAGGAGACCCAAAAGGGGCCGAAGGTCCCGCTAGTCAGGTCCACCTAAGTGCATTAGGTTTAAAGATGTAACACGGCCAATGAGTTGATGGGTTATTCTACGATGACGTCATCAATCATCGAGACTTGCTACTGGACTAGTACTGGTCACAAAATCTTGAGCGATGAAAGGCAGGAGGAATACGGACTCGTCTGAGTTGGCCTGCTAAGAATTAGAATGTCAGACGTTTTGCAATTCGCCGATAAATTTTAGCTGTTTTCATAAGGACACTGATCTGAGCGTATTTTCAGTACGGAGTCTATGAACATTTCGAATGTTTAATCTTATCGAAGCAATGCAAACGCCTGTGTTAATTAGCAAATTGACATGTGAGATTTGTGCAACATTTAGCTTTGTTACAGTATTTTACATTGCTTTTATCCTGCATTATGCCTATTTTAAAATATTTGTGTATTGTAAAACGCTTTCTGATGTAAAATAAAGTCTTGTTTTACTATTTTAAGCGTTTTTTCTTGTAATAGGTCTATATTAAAGTGATGTTTTGGTAACAGATGAATTTGTTTAAAATTTTTAGATATTTAATAATTATTATTATTTTTATCTTAGGCCTATTTCAAATTGTTTTGTCACCTTAATAGTTAGACTCAGAAGTGCACGGCACTTCCATGACATTAAAAGCACTGTCCGCTGGTTTTGCTAATAATAATAATAATAATAATAATAATAATTTTCGGCTTGAGTGTTTTTTCAATAAATGATGAAGTTATAATAATAATAATAATAATAATAATAATAATAATAATAATAATAATAATAATAAGAAGAAGAAGAAGAAGAAGAAGAAGAAGAAGAAGAAGAATAATAGTAAAAATAATAGTAATAATAATAACAATAATAATAATAATTATAATTATAATAATAATTATAATAATCTATCTGCCGTCAACGGCTGTCACGGCTGGAGCAGCAGCAGAAATCGCAGATACCAGAAAGGAGAAAAAATATCTGTCAATAACAACCTCACATGACTTCATTCCGCTGGCCCTGGAGACACTAGGTCCCATCAATTCTAGGGGAATTGATATGTTAATCGATTTAGGTCGGCACTTGTCACGGGCGTCTGACGATCCGAGGGAGACGTCGTTCCTATTCCAAAGACTGTCAGTACTTATTCAGCGTTTTAACGCTGTGGCCTTCACGGGTTCTTTCGCTAACAGTATGCCCGATTTGGGAGAGGGAGGCTATAAATTGGCATAGTAACCTATTATAATAATAATAATAATAATAATAATAATAATAATAATAATAATAATAATAATACTTAGATGCACCCCTTGCCATGATCACCCTCGTTTACACGATTACGACGAGCTGCTAAGGGGTGGGCCTGAAAGGATAATAAACATTACGCTGACCGACGTCCAATGGATGCAGGCTTCCCTTCCAATCAGATTAGGGGGACTGGGAGTGAGGAGGGTGTCTTCGTTGGCACTTCCAGCCTTTTTGGCTTCTGCCGCTGGCATCCTCTCCATCCAGTCCCTCATCTTGGGAACGACCTGGAGCATCGACGACGATTCATCCGATTCCGCGCGATCCGAGTGGATGCGGATTACTGAGACGGGAGATCCAACGGAATATCCAGGTCACAAGAAGTCACTTTTGGACAATCCGCTGTTGCTTACGACCGTGCTTTCCATCGAGTCTAAGCTACAAGACCCATACGATCGGGCACGACTAAAGGCCTCAATGGCACCACACGCTTCCGACTGGCTATACGTCCTTCCGCTGACCGCGCTCGACCTCAGATTGAGCGACGAGGCAGTTAGAGTTGCGGTTGGCCTCCGTCTTGGTGCGGCCCTCTGTGAGCCACACACGTGTGCATGTGGCGCCCCTGTTTCAGCAAGGAGCTCACATGGGCTTTCATGCTCCCTTGGATTCGGTAGACAGGCAAGACACAGCACCATCAATGACCTAGTTTACCGTAGTCTTAACAGAGCTGGAACTCCGGCAATCAAGGAGCCGTCAGGCCTCGCCGGGACTGACGGGAAAAGACCGGACGGCCAGACCCTAATCCCCTGGAGTAACGGGCGAGCGTTAATTTGGGACGCGACCGTGGTGGACACGGCAGCTGCCTCGTATGTTCTCGAAAACGCGACCGAAGCCGGGAGATCGGCGGAGAAAGCCGCCACAAGGAAGCTTGCAAAATATTTGGATCTTCAATGGACATACCTCTCTGTCCCGTTAGCCGTGGAAACTATGGGCCCCATCAACAACGAGGGTCTCGCCTTTATGTCCGAGATCGGTCGTCGGCTGTCGAGGATCTCTGGAGATTTGCGCGAAACAGGATATCTGTTCCAGAAGATCTCAGTTACAATCCAACGCTTCAACGCAGTTGCCTACCAGGGCACCTTATCTGGATTGCCCGGGGCCACGGTCCTGCAGCCATAAGAAAACTGAGCTTGACCTTTGAAATATTCATCGAAAACTAAAACTTACATTCCCATAGTAGTAGTAATAGTAGTAGTAGTAGTAGTAGTAGTAGTAGTAGTAGTAGTAGTAGTAGTAGTAGAAGTAGTAGTAGTAGTAGTAGTAGTACCGGTAGTAGTAGTAGTAGTAATAATAATAATAATAATAATAATGATAATAATAATAATAATAATAATAATAATAATAATAATAATAATAATAATAATAATAAAAATAATAATATACGGAATAATCTGGTTGACAGGGCGCAATATATATATATATATATATATATATATATATATATATATGCTTAAATAACACATACAGGGTGCGCCAAAAACAGACCCCCCTAAGATTTTTGCCATTATCTTGACCAAAAGTAAGAATTTCGAGACGAAATTTTACTGTCTTAAAGACAATTCATATTTACACATGATGGCCAGATTTCATCAAAATATTTCAAACAGAACAAAAATTATAATACTTTTAGGGAGGTCACCCACCGTTTTTTTGACGATTCAAAAACGCGACGCACCAAAAAGTAATAAAAATTCAATCTAATTATTCGGGCCAATATCTTGGCCAAAAGTAAGAATATCGTAATGAAATTTTACAGGCTTAAAGACAATTCATATCTGCATATGATGGTCAGATGTCATCAAAATAGTTCTAAAACAACAAAAGTTATACCACTCTTAGTAAGGCCACCCCCCAATTTTTGACAATTCAAAGACGTAACGCAGCAAAAACACGATTTTATTAAGTCTCATCTCAAATAATTATTATAAAATTGCCTTGATATTGACAGATGATCATTATTATTACTATTCAGGCGCGGATTCAGAGGGGGCGGAGCCGGCGTATGCCCCCCCCTAAACCTGCCGAACTGACCTAATACTAATATAATTGCAATTTGTGAATAGGATGTTTGAAGTAGCTGGACCGGCAGAATGGAGCTCTCTTACCGGAGCTCTCTTACCTACTTACCTGAGTTGCTAGCAGACGTTGCCCACGTGACCAATGACGCTTGCCGTAACGTCATTCACAAAGTTCATGCAAAGACAAAATTTACGTAAATAGAAATTGGTCAATTTAAGAATAATTTTTATGTCGAGCGGTCCTCCGTCAGAACGGCTTAAACAAGCAGTTTTATCATTCGCGAATAAGCCGACTGCCGTTGGTAAGACATAAGCCTATCTTAGGCCGAAAATCTCAAAAGATGGCATATGATATAAATATCATAATAATTTTGAAATTCGTCGTGCTGATGATAGCCGCCGAAAGATACTCTGCGCGGGGGGTAAGAGGCAGTGATGTAGTCGAGTCCAACTAAGCCGAGTCCGAGACCGAGTCCGAGTCCAGCTAAGCCGAGTCCGAGTCGAGTCCGAGTCCAAAGGGGTTCGAGTCCGAGTCCGAGTCACGAAGGGTCGAGTCCGAGTCCGAGTCCGAGTCCAGTAACACCAAGATCCACTGCAACACTCAATAGGCCTATTGTGGCATAGAAAAAATATCGATACAATATATGGCAGTGGTGCACAACCTTTTTCAGCCAAGGGCCACTAATCGATTTCTTAAACCCTTCGCGGGCCAAACGTCAACCTTTCGCTTCTGACTTTCGGTCATTTCGTATTTGCAACCGTTATGAAAAAGGTAATATTATTAATCACCCAGCCAATAAAACGGAAAGATATAGCAAAAGACAATAAAGATGACGGCGAAAGTTGTGTGCTTCTGCCTGAAATTAGAGGTTTGCGCCACTGTAGACTTAATGTCACCCCCCCCCCCCCAAGTCCGACCTGCACCTCAGAGCGGTGGGAGGGTGAATAGCCAAGTAGGGGAATGCTTGGTGAGGTTATGCCATCAGGGGAGAAGACCTCGGCTGAAGGACCTCTTAGGACTTCACGCAAGATGAACAGGCTCACCAAGAACCCTGAAACAGCTGGCCAACGCAGGAGCCAGGTGCTGGAAGAACACCTAAGGGCGGAAGAGGTCCGATAGGACCCAACGGCCTCCTTACCCTACCAGGAGAGGAATGGTCACCGCCTGGTAAAAGGACCAAGAAACTTTCATATGACGATTAACGTCATGTAAAGGACTCATCGTCGGTGCATGCAACCGGACGGAGGAGAGAAAAGAAGAACATACTTAATGTTAATTTCGGCTCTTAAATAGTTGCTTTTCCTCTTGGTCATCGCGGGCCACATGACAACCCGTCGCGGGCCGGATGTGGCCCGCGGGCCGGACGTTGTGCACCACTGATATATGGACAAAACTGAATGTAATTTTATCCACATTGAACTTTAAAAATATTGAATTTGATAAAGTTTTATTCGATAATCTGGCGAAAAGGAATAAATACAAATTCTTCCACTGCCAAACAAGTTCAACAGTGGAGTCTCATATGTTGAGATTTGCGACCAAAACTGCCACCCATCAGCAAGCAATGCCTTTGCTTTTAAAGTACCGGTAGCCTAAAATTATAATGTTCGAAGTCTGTGATACGGGGAAATGGCGGTCTATCCAATGTGTCAATAATAATACCCCAGCACAGACCAACTACGTGCTATGGCATTTCCTACATGCTGCAATCGACCAATTGTGTAGTATCTGCTGATCTATTAATGGAGACTTAAATAAACCTCAAATAGACACATTCAACCACTATCCTCATTTGTCTTATCCATGAACATCTAGATAAATTAGAAATCTATGTCCTATCTGATCCGCATATCAATGCTAAGTTTATTGTGATGTCAAAATATCAAATTTTATTTCCACCGTATGCAATTATGCAATGTATATGCATGCCATGGACGCCTGGTTATGTTTGTGTTTAAGCATCTATAGGGCCTACTCTATAGACTCAAATTCAAATATTTCCAATCGCCCCTCCCGTAACCCCACACCGACCAAACATCAAATAGCCTACACCTGTAATTAGCATCGCTTGCCTTGTGGTCAGCGGTGCCCAGTCATCCGTCACATTACTTCAATGTCCTGGTTCAGGTTACAAAGCAGGTACAAGGGCTCCTTTGTTTGAGTTGAGTTAGGGTTACCATAACTGCTCAGATGAAAAAGAGGACACACAAAATGTTCATCCGGTTACCATCTCGTAGCGCACTCCTAGCTTCATAGTGCTAAACCAATGTCAAGTGTTGTACAACAAAGGTAACATTAAACTCCACAAAATATTGTTCTTATCGTACATGGTTGACTCAGTGTTCAGTAGGCCTACTTCCGTTCAGTACACATTACATTACTGTCAGTCTGTCACTGACTGTACACAGAAACAACACAGTGAATTTCTTATTTACGCACTTACTTACCATAGACTGAGCTTGGAGCTCAGCCCAAAAACTGATGGCCTTCAACAAGTTAGGCTGACTGCTGAGAAAACCTGCGCATTGGGTTTTCAGTGCGTCTGTAAATAGGCCTACTCACATTTCGGCTTTTTCATTTTTTCGTGAATTTGAATTGGCCTATATTAATTATTATGTTTTTATTTACCATTATCATTATGTACATTGTACAGTGTAGGGCTGTAGGCCTACCTAGCATTATATTTATGCGCTTGAAAAACCCGTCTCAGGAACCAAAAGTCCAATGGTATCCATACGGACCATGCCATTGACCTAAATATTGCTGGAACGCGCCTTTAGTTCACGGAACGGAATAGTATTATAACACGGAAAGGACTTACTTTCCCGAATATTATGTAAGATAGATCGATCAGGGAACAGGCGGGGGAAAACCCGGACAAAAGCCATATTTCTCGAAAGCAGCCCGGACGCCCCGGACAGAGACCAAAAAAGAGGACATGTCCGGGGAAACCCGGACGCATGGTAACCCTAAGTTGAGTGATGAACAAAGCAGACGAAATGTGTGAATTGGTTGTGGCAATATAGGTTCTGGCTTGTTCCACGGAGAATTCGTGACTCGGAAGCCGAGTCACCGAGTCAAATTTCGAGTCCAGGGCTTCGAGTCCGAGTCCAAGTCCGAGTCCGAGTCCGCAGAATATCGGTCTCGAGTCGGACTCGAGTCTTTTGCCGGACTCGAGTCCTACATCACTGGTAAGAGGACTGAGGTCCGGACCGGTGTGAGTCCGGGCTGGCGGAGAAAGGGGCTGAGGTTTGGCCCGGTGTGGCGGGAGAAGGGTGTTGAGTCCGGGTTGGCGGAGGAAGGGGCTGAGATTCACAAGGACAGCAATTTTGAATTTTGCTACAATTATAGCACGTCGATGCTTATGCTAATAGTATGGGTTTTCTGGATTTTTTTTATAAGGAAGCCTGGGTTTATTAATTTTTCTGAAACGTCAGGTCTGCCGTAGCGGCCCGTAGGCTTAATTATGCTTGCCGACATTTCTTTTCTTTTGACGACGTACGTAATGCTGACGTCATCTCTAACCGTAGAGACGTCACGTGGTCTATGGCGATAATAACATAATGTAGTAAACTGATTTGCAATTATATTTACGAAGTGACTAGCGGACCGCCAAGCGGCCGTCGAATCTCAAATACTAGCGGACCGCCAGTCACGTGTAACCTGTCACATGACGAGTCTTGATTCTTGAATATTGTTACAATGGCGGCAGTTACCGATAGTTGGGTTTATGTCGGACAAAAGTTTTCTTGTTTTAATGACTTAGAAAATTACTAGAAACAGAGTAAGCAACCATTTTTTTTCGTGAGTGTTGGTTAGGTTCAGGTTAGGCGTCGTGAGGGTCGGTTAGGGTTAGTTTTAGGGTTTGTTTAGCCATTAGAAACTCTTGTGGATTGGTGTAAATAGAAAGCCTGGCGGCTTGCTAGTATTCCGTATTGGACGGCCGCCAGTCATGTGACAGGTTACACGTGACTGGCGGTCCGCTAGTATTTGAGATTCGACGGCCGCTTGGCGGTCCGCTAGTCACAGCCTTATATTTATTAAATAACGATGTCAAATGTGAGCTGAATATCGGAAGGTTAGAAATACAAATGTAAATCGGTTTTTATATAGCGGCATTTACCGTTCATTTTTCAATGAATTTGATCGGGTGAGACTCTCCACCGCTCTCCCGTTTGAATGGTCCCCGTAGACGGACCGTTTAAGTCCCCGTGGACGGACCGTGCTAGCAGCTAGCCCGATATTCTTAATCTATGAAATGGCCACCTTCGGACTGGGGGAGGGCAGCGAAACCCCTAACTCCCCCCCCCGTGCGAAGCCGGGCTCCAAAATCTAGTAATATTATAAGTCTAATTATGAATTGCAAGGGTGATTGAGTGAATTAATACATTTATTGACAATCACATTGCAGATGGTTATTAGCCTATTCTTGAGCGGAAACAAAAACCACCTCTGCAACTTCATGTAGCCTATAGGCCACTAAGTTTTGGATAGGCCCTATTGATCGAAATATTTGCAAAGGCAAGGACTGTCTTCCAATCTCAGGCAATAATTACCGGTAACACCTTTTCCAGAAATCTATCGCTTTAGACTTCTAAACTATTCGCCATTGTATGATGTTTAGCGTTGGTCGCCATTGCGTCGCCTGAAAATTATCTTGTCGTATGTCCATTTTTTTCAAAATCGAGTTTAGACTTGTTTTGTAGCAAAAAATTGTTTATCTTTCTTCACTGTTAACCGTTAGGAGATACGACAAGTCGTTTTAAAGATATTCAACAAAAACTACTTGTTGTATGTCCATGATACAAGATTACCTTGTCGTATCTCCAATTTAGTAAGTAATTTTTTGTTGTATCTCCAGTACCGCATTCACGGTTTAAAAGTGCATTGTCGTATGTCCAGAGAAAGCTCGTCGCTGATTGGACGATAAAGAGATACGACATTAATACACTGCACACTTCGTGGTATCATAGTGTCGTATGTCCAGAGAATAAAAAACATTCTTTTATTTAAAAAGGGTATTAAACTTGCGAAAATTGAAACGAACAAAGTCGCAATTGATTGTATATTGCTTTCTTTATTATTTCATATTTTTAAAAAAAAATTCTCACGTCGGGATGACTTGCAATTGATTTAAATCCATTTTTATACAACATTTTCCAAAATTTCACAAAAACCATTCTAAGTTTCAGTTTAATTTTTGTGCAACATTCTTTAATTAATGTGATGCTTTAATATGAAGTCTTTCCTTGAAGTTTTATTGTACTGGATATTTTATTTTTTGCGTCCAAAGTTGCGAAACTTAAAACTCGTTTTTCTCGGAATTCACAAAAGTGGACATACGACACGATAATTCTCAGGCGACGATTGGTGGAGACTTGCGGGGGACGAACGAGTGGCGCCGAAGGAAGGACGCGAGATTTTGGGCGGACGAATGGTTGAGGCGCCGACAAATTTTTCCACTTTTGCCGACCAAAATTTCTGATGACCTGATTTTAGTCATCTGGCAGAAATTTCCAGGCAAAATATCCATTTTCTCTGCCGAAAAAGTTGATGACCTTTGTTTAGTCATTTATTCGCCAGTGTGTGCAGTGTGTATGTCCTGACACTCAACAATTGGGAAGGACAAATGCATGGGCCGTCTCCCAACACATTCATTGACCCCTAAGTCTCCGCCCATGCTGGTCGCAAACAAGTTGAATTGATGATAATTACTCTCGCTAAAAAAAAATTTATTTATGAAAATATTAGGGCCTACTTAAGTTCAAAAGATTGATAAAAGACCTTACTTAAATTGGAGCTGAGTAGGCCTAGATGAAAATTGACTCATATTTAAACAGAACTTGGATCGATAAAATAATTGTTGATCAAATAGAAGCTGGACTGATTAAACGAATTCCTACCTAAGTGGACGCTGGATTTACAAAAAGAACTCATGCCAAAGTAGAAGTAAGATTGATAAAAATTAAAAAATAATAATCCTGCATCGCTGGGGAAATAATTTAGACGTTAAAACCCACATTTTTTACCTGCAGATTTTGACCTGCCAGAGACGATTAATAGCTAGTCAGTCAGTACTCAGTAGCCTACGGTGACAACACATTCTACTATTTTAATTGACATTTTGGTAACAAGATTAGTGCAGAAGGTAAATAGGCCCTAAGAAAGATCCGTTGCTGTGTAGCCTACTACGAAATATCTATTATAGGCCTACGAAATAGTCTAAATTTAGGCCTTCCGTATAACACGCCGACTAGGCCATACTGTAACACTACAGTTAGTGTTGAATACGAAATACCCTATTGACTATAATATTATCGCTCACCGCACAAAAATAGACTAAAACAGGCTGCTGGAAATTTTAATTTTACAGCGTGACTTGACATATAATTCTCTTCTACTACATGTTCGCCATACTCACACTAAAAATCAAATTGCTCGATTTCTTTGCCTGCCCTCAGGCCCTATGACTAAATTGAATATAGTGTTGCGATCAAGCACTTGACTGTAAGCTTTGAAGTGCGTCAAACAAAACGACGAATCTCGATGTCGTTGTGTCGCATTCTGATGTCTCTTCTTACCAATATTTTAGGTGTAACAGTAGCCTAATCGTGCATGCCGTTCCAACCACACAACTCGATAGCCATCATTTTACTAAAGTCCTTAAAATACCTGGTTAAAGTCAAGCATGCAGCTATTATCTCCGGCGTTCAACAAATTAATGCCTTTACACAAAAATTAATTTTCGAAGCGACAAGAATACTTCCTCTCCCTTTTCAATAATCAACCACAGAATGATTGAACGAGTTGAACGATTGGATGACATTCACAATCATGTCGGACGAAGTTCTTTACTGGCAATAAAAGCGACCTCTGTAACTTTTATTTGGAGGCCTAAGCTTATAATACTATTATACAACACAAGTTAATTTTAATCTTGAATGTGATGACTAAATATTTCTGAAATGCTGAGAATCTCCGGTTAAATAATGCATCTTGGTGAGAACTTTGTGTATTGACTAGACTATATAAATAAGGCCTAATTTTGATGTCTTTTAATGATTCGGAACCATTGATCCACATTCTTCAAGTCAAGGAAACATATAAAAACGACACTAGTTGCACTATGACTTGACAATCTGTACGAAATTCCTATCCACAGGACGCCATCTTGAAAAAGTCGCCATTTTGAATTATAAGAATATTTCGAATGTCTCCCCTTCTTTAAACGTCCTCATTGGTCCCTAACTACAACTGTGCAAAGCGGCAACCGGTGTTCAAAACGTGTAGACAAATTTACGCTGTACCTCTCCCACATATACTCGTTACAGCGTCACGTGCAGCAGCCTGAGACGAAATTCCAGATGACTCCATACAATGCATCCTCTTCGCCATGGATGCTTGGAGAGTCAATAAATAGGCGATTAACTAAGCTTATACGGCCTACAAAATGCTCAAACTGCCCCTAACGAATTGATGCTAGCTAAGTAACTGTCACTATCAAACTGGTCGCTTCTGACCTAGGTCGTGGGTGGATTAAATATCTCTCATGCAGGAAGTAGAGCTACTTCTTAATATGCTTCTTACCTTTGACCCAATTGCAATCGATCCATTCGATACTTGTGATAGCTGGTGACAGGGCCAGCTATTCATCACATCGACCGCCTCTCACTGAGGTCACAGCAACGCTGTACAATTATCATGTAGGAAGTTACTGTAGGCTATACGTAGCCTGACGTGGGATAAGTTGCCGTTGATGCTCATCGAGCTTCGGTTCACTGCTTTTGATGAGTCGGTAATCGCATTTCGTGTACGTGACTATGAAAATCTAATCTGCTGACATCAAGAAGAATATTATTAGGTTATGCAAAAAGTAGCAATGTTACGACTAAGTAGAGAGTGATTTGCTTGCGAAATTCCGAAGGTTCCGTCGTAGGCTCTACTCCTTTGGCACCCAGCAAGACCCGAGAGAGCATGTTTGAAAGTTTAAACAATAATTATGATATATGTGGTCTTGGATTACCAGTTTTGCCTCTAACAAACGATATTGATATCTAGAAACAAAATGTCTACTAAAGGTGAATACTGCTAAATGTGATTGAAACCTAGCGATCAGAAAGACCAATTTGAGTGCGAAGAAATGGGAAAAAATCAATCCTATCTTCTACTTCCTCTTCGTTTCTTCTTAATCTTCTTCTACTTCTTCTTGTTTTTCTTTCTCTTCCTCCTCTCTTCTTGTTCCTCCTTCTCTTCTTCTTCTTCTTCCTCCTCTTCTTCTTCTTGTTCTTTTTCTTTTTTCCTTCTTCTTCTTCCTACTATTCCTCTTTTTTCTTCTTCTTCTCAAAAGGAATAATACTAGCAATGACAATTTCTGTGACGCCGAAACACGGCCTTACAAGGGCGCCTCGCATACAATTAACAGCAGGATAAGCCTTTAAAAAAATAAACATTGAGTCTTGATTTGATGGAGTCAACTGAGTCAGACGCTCCTATGATGCTCTGGTTTCCCACGGTATGTTCAAATGTCCGACGCTGTCACTCCCTCCACGTGTTTCTCCCAAGAGCTTTCCACGTCCATTGGCATTATCCAGTCCAGCATCATCTATCTTGGTCTTCCTATTGTTTGCTCGCTCCTTCGTTTTCCTTCGATAACAGTACTGTCCTTAGCATCGAGTCTCCTCGCAGCATAATTTTGTCCTTTTGCATCTTTCTCACTGTGCTTGTTGGTGGCTCTTACTTCACCAATCATTACCATCAATGATTCATTTTCCCTAATGATCCGCCCTGCTGATTTTATCCATTATTATCCACACCAACAGATCAAAAGAGCCAGTATTTTCACATCTTCTTTTCGCATGGCTCATATCTCTGAGCACTAAAACACAACACTCCATGTCAGTATCTTTATCGTTCATTTCCTCAGATTTCTGTTTATCGAACCTCACAGTAATGGATTTTGGTTACTTTTGGTTAGCCTTATGGCTACTTGATCAGGATGCTTAATTAATTTAGTCGTTCCAATTTACAGATGGAGTAGAAGCAAAGTGCTTCCAAATGCATTTGGCACTGCCTCCTCGCATGACCATCGCCACCCATTTCTGCAATTTTGTTCTGACGTAGAATTGTCCATTGCGACGCATTAACCTATAAACTCATCGAAACTAATCAAGGCAAAGGCAATCGACACGGAAGCTGTGATATGACTAATGCATGTGGAAATCACTGCATGCTATTGTACGGTATGCTGCTTTCGTTGTCTATTGCACGATCACGTAGATGTGCTTCAAAAGAGCTTTTCAGTGCTGCGTAGGCTAATGGCAATTCAGTTGTGACATACCGTGACGGTCCTTGTGAGACGTTCTGAGTGAAAGACGATAAGGAAGCTAAAGTTGACTGAAGGTAACAAGACTTTGTCGATTGACAAAGAAGAAAGGAATGCGATTGTGACGTCCTACTGGCTGATCAGCTTAACCAGCATATTAAGCAAATTTACGTACGCTTTCTCTTCTGCATCAAAATAATCATAACAGCAGAATGATAAGAGGTATAGCCTATCTAGAGAGGCTAAGTTTGTAAAAAAAAAATTATCTGTAGCCACGATCCAATGCAATTCCGAAGAATAGGAATCGAAAAACTATCATTCTGATATTCAAAACAGTAGAGCTCATTGTCTCAAAAGATAAGCTTATCGTTTCTTGTCAGCGTGAAGTGATGGGCTTGGAGGCAAAAAATCCTATAAAACAGACCAACGTTAACACAATGTCATCTCAAACAACGAAGAAAGAGAACAGTACGACAAGAAAATCTCTGAGGAACAGACGAGAAAAGGAGCTTCGCATTCTTATATCGAGTATACGTGATTACGACAACAGAACCCTGCTGAAACGAAGGAACTCTGCCGCGATGAATTACCCGAGTCTTTTGTTCCTGGTTACCATTGCGGTCGCCGCCACATTCACCCAAGGTAAGAAATAATGTAGGCCTATAGGCTACATGCAGAAAACAAATTTAGTAGTGTTGTCTTTCTATTCGGAAAAACAAGAACAATAGCAAACCTAAAACGTCCATAATCATCTTGCATAAAACATTAATTTTGTGCAGGGCAAAACTTTCGTCAGCATTGCGACAAGCAACGGTTACTATTAACAGGGCAGCGGCATTTAGTTTGTCCTGACCTGCGCTATTGGTAGGCCTAGTTATTGTAAAATGATTTGGGGAAGAAATCCCTGAAGTTGTGGGTTTAACATTTGCAGTGGTTACTTTGGGTAGTGAAAAGCTGGAGATTGATTATATGATTATAATAATTATAATCACCTTCAATAGGTCTACTTTCATTAGGTCCGACTGAACAAGTATAATGTCGGAATTATGTTTTCACAGCTGAATACAGAAGAATCTGCTATGTCTCCAACTGGGCCCAGTATCGTCCGCAGCCCGGAACATTTTTCCCGGACCAAGTGGATCCTTCTCTCTGCTCCCACGTCATGTTTGCCTTCGCTGTTCTTGACAATCAAAACAGGATTATGCCTTACGAATGGAACGATGACCTTCCAGGAGGACTGTACGTATTACAATAGTAATAATTTATAATAATGATACCATATATAATATTATATATATATGCTGTACGTATTACATACATCAATTGCTTTCTTCTTAGTAATCGACGATAAAACCAGCTTTGCATAATTTGGTAATAACAATTCAGCCCTTCAAGCTCAGTTTAAACAGCGACAATATTAAGCTTATAGCTTACAGCACAGGAGGCAATTTTTTGGACTGCGTGCACTGAGAGCGCCACTGAAAAGTTATAGCTTTAAAACGACCAGGTACAATAGAATACAGTTGCCGATAATACAATAAACTATGGTAGCAATCTCATGAATTTATATAATATTTTTATATAAACTTTTGACTTTAGGTATGAACAGACAATTGACCTGAAATTAAAGGAGCCGGGGCTGAAGGTGTCCATAGCCGTTGGAGGATGGAACTTCGGAATGTATCAGCCGAGTATCATGTTGTCAACAGCCGCCAACAGAAAGACGTTCATAGATTCAGTCATCCCTTTCTGCAGACAGCGTGGCTTCGATGGAGTTGATCTCGATTTCGAATATCCAGGATCAAGAGGAAGTCCACCACAAGACAAACAACACTTTACCTATCTGCTTCAGGTATTGTATTGTATCTATAAATTTATAAAGCGCCTCTCACAGTGCACACCAATTAGAGGCGCTCCCAGTAATGCTTAGCCGAAATATATATGTCACAATAAAAGATTTCTATTTCAAATAAATAATTAAAATAAAATAAAGATCTGAGATTTTAGATTTGAAAATGAGATTTAATTCAACCGATGACAATCACTGAGACTCACTCCAAGCTATGTAAGCCTAGGCCTATGTAAATCTCAAATCTCACTACATCATCTGATGGCAGTGGTGGTGATGATGATGATAATGATGATGCTGATATTGGTGGTGATGACGGTGATGATGACTATGATTATGATGATGATGAGGACGAGGAGGATGCTGATTGTGGTGATGATGCTGATGATGACGATGATGGTAATACTCCAGATGCAATACTATAATATTATACTCGCTGTTTTGTTGTAGGAATTCCGCACGGCCATAACCAACGAGGCTGCTACGTCTGGCAGAGCTCCTCTACTTCTGACGGCTGCAGTTGGAGCAGGAAAACCGACGGTGGACGCCGGATACGAAGTAGAAGAGATTTTCAAGTAAGCAGCACTTGTCTTGTCACTGAAAAATTATCATGTGATGACATTGTTGTTTAAAATGACCATTTCGTTTCTGGAGACACGTGATTCAAAACTATCCTTTGACTTAAGGAGATTTTTTGGTTCAGTCCGGGTTACGAAAAGTGGCTGGGCTTTTGCGCATTTGCGCTTGCTTCCTATCAGTGACCCTGCGAAAATTAAGTAGCCTATCACTCAAAGACATGTTAGGCCCATTACTCTGCTTCCAGATTAATTAGTATGTATTAAACATGTTATTGCTGTTAATCTAACTTTAAAGGATAACTAAATAGCCTTTCCTGCATGTTCACTGTAGCCTATATCAACTTTGTGCGTGAATGTTTCTTGCAGGTACTTGGACTTTGCAAATATCATGACGTACGATTATAACGGTGCCTGGGATACAATAACAGGAATGAATTCTCCTCTTTACCCGCGAGCGGACGAGTCTGGAGCGGATTACGGCGAAATGGAAAGATCCACACTCAATCTGGTTTGCAAATATTTACTGATGACTTCAATAGATAATTATGGATTTTAATGTGCGCCAAATGTATTAGCCGATGGCACCTCTAAAACAAAGCTCAATTCGGTTATAATAACGAAATTGCTGACAATCAGACCGCTAGCAAAGAATAGTTCAAACCTTTCTTAATTTGATACGAACGGTGCTTACAGTGTAGAAAAAGAAGTGCTAGGACGTCCTTTCCTTTTCCATGATGTGCTTGTCCGAATTCGAATAAGTGGCAGGACGGTGTGCAAATTTCGAAAATCAATGTATGGACGCCGTCCATGACCGTCCAACCACAATTTAATCCCTACTCCATTGATGTTATAGAAATTCCCTTGACAGATCTGAGTTTTAACATAGCTAGGAGTTGCACTCTCGATGTCTGCTTAGCCTTAGGCTAACGCGTCTTGTCTTTATCGCCGCTATAAATTCAGGTATCACACAATGTCATATCCGTATGACTGTCTAACTGCCTCACTTTTGTTTGTTTGTTTGTATGTGCACTTGTTATAGCGCCCCTTCAAGCTCTCTCTACTCAGAGGCGCTCCCGATGCAGAGCGGACACTGCATCGGAGTTTCACGCCGAAGCGCTGAGCAATTGTGAGTGAAGGACTTGCCCAAGGTCCTTACGCGGCCAGGTGGATTCAAACCTCGGACCTTCCGGCTCCAAGGCAGCGACGCCACCACCGCGCCCCACTTTGATCTTTCGTCTTACTTTTTCATTTGTGTTTCGAGTAACAGCGGGATGTGGCCTCGTCAATTTATCGAAGCTTTGACTATTTTCCCTTGAAATACGTTTATGATTGTGTATCCGTGTGATTAGGTATTGATGAAATCTCGACAGTCGGATACCGTTGATTGTTACTAAAAATATTTTTTGCTTGTAGGACTGGGGAGCCAGCTATTGGGTTGATTTGGGTGCTCCGAAAGAGAAGCTCGTCATCGGACTCGCTACGTTTGGTCGATGCTTCACTCTGACGGACGCTGCTCAAAATGGTCTTGGAGCACCAGTTAACGGTCCATGCAAGGCGGGAACCTACACAAGAGAAGCCGGCTTCTTGTCTTACTACGAGGTATTAGACCATCAGTATTTTTCTACCTAGTGGCAGCTCTCTTCTCTTTACTGTATGTTTTTTTTATATTTTATTTATTTTAATGTGCTGCATTTCGTATTAAAGAATATGCTTAGCTGAAGTTAATGTTCCTCATTCGCAATTTTCATCGACTATTATAATAACCACAACATTTTTCTTGTCGACAGATTTGCACTACGATTAATGAAGGAGCCACCAGTGTCTTTCACGAAGAACACATGAATCCTTACGCATACAAAGGTGACCAATGGGTTGGGTATGACGACGAGCACAGTATTCAGCTTAAGGTAGGCTATGCGATCAAATAAAATATTAGGGACTATCTATTATGCGGAATTCTCTGGCAACATTACTGAAATGCCTCATAATTATATTTTTCGATTCATTTTGACTCGGGTACAGCCGTAATCAGAAATTTACGTTTCGAGCAGCCAGACTGAAATAAACATAGATAAACCTTATAGGAAATCAGCAGCAGTGTGCTGTGAGTATGCAGTTTGCATAAAAAATGTAGGGCCTTACAATAAAGAAAAGACAAGAAAAAGCTCCACGAGTTTAATTTTGGTTTTTTAAGTGTATCTTTGATGGCCAAGAGTTGGGAGTGTTTCCGAGAAGCCATTGAAGAAGGGCTAGAGAAATTTTGGAATGAATGAATGAATGAATGGTGTATTGTAGTAAAAATACGAGTGACTGCTGTGATGCCGTAGGAGGCTGCAACTGATTGGTGATTGTTGATTATTATTGATTATTCATCAGATGCTTTTGTTTCATTGTGTATTGTTTGATTGTGATCGGATATGTAGAATCTATAGTTTTTGTTTGAACAGGTTGAGTATATAGTGGAAAACTGTTTCTCTGGCTGGATGGTATGGAACGTTGATCTGGATGACTTCAGTGGCAACCTCGGATGCAATGCTGGACCCTATCCTCTCCTCCGCCGTGCTAATGAAGTCCTGAAAACTACACCGTAAGTGTTACTGCCATTTCCATGTAACTGATTTTATTAACGAGTGCTGTATTAGGCCTATAGCCGCGACAACAATGATAATGTTGATATCTACTAAATTCTTCACATAACACACGAATCCAACTCTCTAGCATCAAACTGACACTGAAGCCTATCTATGTCACGAATACAATCCAAAAATGTATCATTCACATTAAACTCGCGTATTTCAAGACATTAGCGTGCGAAAACCTTCCACGTAGCCTAGTTGCATTAGGGCCTACATGGTCTATGCTATTTATTTTTTCTATGAGCAATCTAGTTTAAATATGCTAATAGGCCAAAGAAAGATTCGAGTTATTAATGACTGTTTTTGGCATATTACATACATTGTAAACCAATAATTGGTTTTATTCGAAGGCTCTCCGTATGTCCCTATACGAAATGTGCTGCGCTTGTTAATATTTTCTGGTCAAAAGCTTTCCACATCAATAAAAGTTTGGGAAACATTGCACCATTGTTTGAGAAATGAGGCTATTATACTGCTGGATTATCAGCAGCTCACTTCTCTGTGTCCCTGCGACTAAATCTGTGATTAAGATTATGTAACGCCTTTCACGATAGAGATAACGAGGTAGTTTGTACACAATTCTACAGTGTTCGTGGTGTCGTCTGCAACAAAAAATAATAATACACGGTGTCCCAATTGAACTGATACCCTTTTTGTTTTGGCGACATACTTGTCAATTCTAAACGAAACTCAATAAAATTTCAGCAAATGTAAGAGGGATAAATTATCAATGTTTCCTGAAAATGTTATCCAATTCTACGAACAGAGTCCGAAGTTATGCACATTTAAATTTGGGGAAAAGACATTTTAAGTTTCCAACATGTAAAAGATAGGAATTTATTGTTTGCAACTGCACGCCTTACTTTCTGAATTAATAAATATGTTGTCATATTTCCGTCATTTCCATGTTAGGGGACAATAATAAAAATTGTTTTCAGCAAAGATCATTTGAGTTTAAAAAAAATCTAATAGAAGAAAAACATTACGGCGCCAAAGGTTTTTAAAGGAATTTCCTAACAGAAACTGGCCCACCGCAGCCTTATGAAATTCGCATGCGTGACGTTGTCCAGTGACCACTTCACACAGCGAAATGTGGAAGAATGGAATCGTTTTGATCAAGGGATTGTTGACAATACAATCAATGAATGGCGAAAGCGGCTTAGAGCATGCACTCGAGCTAATGAAAGACATTTTCAACATCAGCTTTGAAAAACAGCGCATAACACTAATTTCCTATCTTTTACATGTTGGAAACTTGCAATTTTCGTTGGCTAAATTTGAACGTGCATAACTTCGGACTCTCTTTGTAGAATTGGATAAACTTTACAGGAAACATTGATAATTTATCCCTCTAACATTCTCCGAAATTTTATAGAGTATCATTTAGAATTGACATGTATATCGCCAAAACAAAAAGGGTATCAGTTCAATTGAGACACCGTGTAGAATAGATTTCCAATCTATTGATCGCAAGAAAAATTTGCAGTAGTTCGTTCTATGTATATTACAGGGAATGCCACACGTCTTCAACCTCTGTCTCAACTACTACGCCCACAACAACTACAACTACTAACTCCACCTCCGACTACCACGCCCACAACAACCACTACAACTACTACTCCGCCTCCAACTACCACGCCCACAACAACCACTACAACTACTACTCCACCTCCGACTACCACGCCCACAACAACCACTACAACTACTACTCCACCTCCGACTACCACGCCCACAACAACCACAACAACTACTACTCCACCTCCGACTACCACGCCCACAACAACCACTACCACTACTACTCCACCTCCGACTACCACGCCCACAACAACCACTACAACTACGACTCCACATCCGACTACCACGCCCACAACAACCACGACAGCAGCCCCTGTTTTAACTGCAACCACGATACGAACAATAGAGCCAACCGCTCATCCACCCACGACAACCACTACAACTCCACCTCCGACTACCACACCCACAACAACCACTACAACTACTACACCACCTCCGACTACCACGCCCACAACAACCACGACAGCAGCCCCTGTTCCAACTGCAACCACGATACGAACAATAGAGCCAACCGCTCATTCACCCACGACAACCACTACAACTCCACCTCCGACTACCACGCCCACAACAACCACTGCAACTACTACTCCACCTCCGACTACCACGCCCACAACAACCACTACAACCACTACAACTACTACTCCACCTCCGTCTACCACGCCAACAACAACCACTACAACTACTACTCCACCTCCGACTACCACGCCCACAACAACGACTACAACAGCCCCTGTTCCAACTGCAACCGCGATACCAACAATAGAGCCAACCGCTCATTCACCCACGACAACCACTACAACTCCACCTCCGACTACCACGCCCACAACAACCACTACAACTACTACTCCACCTCCGACTACCACGCACACAACAACCACTACAACTACTACTCCACCTCCGACTACCACGCCCACAACAACCACTACAACTACTACTCCACCTCCGACTACCACGCCCACAACAACCACTCCAGCCACTACAACTCCAACTCCACCTCCAATTCCAACAACCACGACATCGACTACCACAACAAATCCAGCTCCAACTGCAACTACAACTCAACCAGACACTGGAACAGGAACAACCGTTGGTGAGCGTCCTTGAATTACTAACGGAATTCGATTGACATGCAATTTTAGTTAGCTTAAACAATAATAATATAATTGTCATTAATTTATTTCTCGTACTCGTATATTCGTATGTATATGTATTTATGCATACGTGATATGCGCATCTATTAAAGAAATATGCTGCTCATATATGTATGTAATTACGCGTGGTATAATGTAGCCTATGTTTTGTAAGCCCTTATGTGCGTTGGTTTCTACGTATGTAGCCGAATAAGCCTATATTAGGTTATTACGATGTTTATGTAAGCTTATGAATGTGTAGTATGAATGTATGCCTGTAGGCCTAAGTGAGAAAGTATAATATGCAAGTTGTTGCAAGTGTAGGCCAACATGTATTATGAGCTTTCTGCCCTAGATGACAATTAGCATCGTTTAGGTTAGCACGCTGAGTATGTGTCTAAATGACTTCTCAGGTAGAAATATTAGAGATTACTGTCAATTGCAATTCTAACGCAAATAGAATCTGGAATATCCACCAAATCATAAATTTCATCTCGATAATTTAGAGTTTCTCTGATACCCGTGCCCGTGCAGTGAAACTCAGCTACTTCACATTTTACTTAAACTTAGATTAGATTGGCATTCGCAGTGTTCTATGATTTCTGCCAAAGTGTCATGGTAATGTGCAATACATAACTTTACGCACACATACAAACCTATTTACACACAACACATAATTATATGGGTCTAGACACATGCGCATATGAGCCCATTGATGTTATCATAGTTTAGATCGTTTTGTCAATGCACAGTTTGAGTTCTGCCATAAGTAAAACAATTATTTTCAGATGTACAAATAATTTCAGTAGGCCTATAAAAATGATAACCATAATTATGCAATATTTGCAGTTGTCGTTTTGCCTGTGGTTCTAACTGCATGACATTCTGTTGTTTATTCCTTACAGCTTTCACCTGTGATGGGAAGCCTGAGGGGCCATACGTTAACCCAAACAACTGTACAACCTACATTGTGTGTACTCACGGATCTCCAATCGAAATGCCATGCCCATCGCCACTCTACTACGACGAACGACTCCACGTCTGCAACTGGTGGAGTCAGTTGAGCGATGAAAGAAAAGAGGAATGTGGAGGCGTCCGACATAGGCCAGACAGAATTCGACCTAACAATCGACCTGCAAATAAATGGCCTTTCCGACGATGAACTGCCTCTACTGCTCAACTGATTATTCTCTTACTTGTTGACTAATTAATTTTTCCCTAATTTAGGCAATACACAAACAACTTTGTCCTCTTCTGATTTATTCGAATATTGTTCTGATTATTGTTCTGAAATGTCGGTATAAAGACATTCTGTCGCTGGTCCACCCTGCCTTCTCATTCGTGGGACCTTCCTAATGGAACAGTTTCCGCTAACAATCTTCATTATGTGCTCCAACGAAGATGGAACTACATAACATAACATTTTATTCGGTAAACCAACATCAAACAGGTCGTAAATTACATCGTGATTTCGAAGTTATATCAGTTTACACAGGAGACCCAAAAGGGGCCGAAGGTCCCGCTAGTCAGGTCCACCTAAGTGCATTAGGTTTAAAGATGTAACACGGCCAATGAGTTGATGGGTTATTCTACGATGACGTCATCAATCATCATCGAGACTTGCTACTGGTCACAAAATTCTGAGCGATGAAAGGCAAGAGGAATACGGACTCGTCTGAGTTGGCCTGCTAAGAATTAGAATGTCACACGTTTTGCAATTCGCCGATAAATTTAAGCTGTTTTCATAAGGACACTGATCTGAGCGTATTTTCACGGTGCCTAGGGACATTTCGAATGTTTAGTCTTATCGACGCATTGTAAACGCCTGTGTAAATTAGCCAATTGACATGTGAGATTTGTGCAACATTTAGCTTTGTTCCAGTATTTTAAATTGATTTTATATCCTGCAATATTATGCGTATTTGGAATTATTGTTGTATTGTAAAACGTTTACTCTTGTAAATAAAGATTTGTTTTAATATTTTAAAGTGTTTTTGTCTTGTTAGCCTATATATGAATTTCTTTTAATAGGCTATTTGTAAGTGATTTTTGGTTACAGATGAACTTGTTTTAATATTTTAGATACATTCTTTTGCTGAAACATAATTATTTTTTCTTGGGCGTATATCAAATTGTATTGGCATCTTGATATTTACAATAGGAAGACTAAAAAGTGCACCGCACGTCCATGACATTAATCGATGTTGAAGATTGGTTAATAAAAGAATACTGGCGTCACCCATAATAAAAGAATAATTTATGGTCAGTTACATGTACGGTTTGTACGCCAACATGAAATATCTTAACCTTAGACTAAGCGAATCAATTTAGTACGATACAAGTTTCACCCTTAATTTAATATTTCTGCAAGCACTGTCCGCTGATTTTGTTGATAATAAGAATAAGAATAAAAATAATGATAAGAATAGTAATAATAAAAAAAATAGTAGCCTAAAAATAATAAAACTAATAATATAAAAAGGGCGACTAGGTGCCGTTCCAGATGCTTTTATGTTTTAGTATAGGGTGTAAATCCCTGAAGGATCATATGTACCTCAGGGCAAAAAATAAATAATAATAGTAGTAGTAGGTCTAATAATAATTTTATTATATATATACAGGGTGGCTCAAAAAAATGTCCTACCAGCAAAAATGCAATTTCACCACAGCCAATCGAGATTATTCTATGAAAATTGCAGGATTTATAGAGGAAAAAATTTGCAACAATCCCTGAAAATCTCAATAATGAATCTGTATTACTTCAGAAGTTACAGCTGTGCAAAAATAGTTTTTCATTTTTTCGAATTTCCGCAGAATCACGTTCCAATACATGCGATTTCTTTAAGATTTTTTGGCAAATTACAGCAAACAAAGTGATGATAATATCATATGACCTCACTACGAGCTATAAAGAAGCTGTTTATGAAGCAAGCTATTAGTATTTGGTGATATTTTATATATTAAGGTCACAATTTGTGAATCCCATACTGAACGTCATGGACAAAGTTTCTGCCGAAGATAAAATGGGAATTCAAACGTTGCGTGAGCAGAGACTGGGACATCGTGCGATCATGGCAAAATCGCCAATGAAAAATGGAGCCTGAGCACAATGAAGGCTATCTGAAAACGTATTTATGTAACGAAGGTCATGTGTCGGAAGAGAGGCAGGACGTGGTTGTTTAATTGGTCTGACGGCAAAAGCGCGATATTCATGAAGTTCGCTTGGTGGTCGAAGGCATCAAGTTTGCAAAGCACATCATGGTTTCGGCTTAAGATCTGCTGGCCTGTGTTACGGCAGCAAGGAAAGACTGCACTTCATCCCATTCAGTAGGCTAAATGTCAAACTTACCGTTGAACTCTGTTACCCAGACTCATTGAACACTGAAGGTATGTTCAAACATCTGGTTTTATTTTCCTGCAGAACGGTGCGCCTGCTTGCTCGCACGGCGAGGTTTATTATGATGCGCTACCATCAACTACAGTAAATTTATTGGCAAAGATGAATGACCAACAAACTCGCCAGACCTTAACCATCTTGATTATCACGTCTGGAGAGCTCTGCTAGAACACTGCAACACATTTCATACCAAGTTGGAGAACATTGGCTAGCTGAAGGAAGTCTTGCTGCTAATGTGGGATCAGTCGCCGCAGGACTCGATACACAAGCCCTTAATACTGAACTTCACAAAGAGTATTCGAGTTCGTAATAAAGTAGGAATTGAACATTCCCACCATTCTCTAAGATAAACTGTAACAAAATTCTGAGGTCGTAATGAAAGTGATATTATTTGGCATGGAAATCTACAAATGACGTTCATTTTTCCGCGGATATTTGAAAAACGGAATTGAAAGTTTACACAACGGTAACTTTTGCAAACATCAAAAGTCTTAAGTGAAACTTTCAGGGATTGTTGGAAATTCATTCCCCTGCAAATTGGGAAATTTTCGCAGAAAAATTTCAATCGGTTGCGAAGTTATCGCATTTTATCCGGTGGGACATTTTTTTTTCGAGCCACCCTGTACAGGCCTATAATCAAATCCAGAGCCCATTCATGTCCTTGTTTATACAAATTCAACCCTGCAATGGTTTTTTCAAATTGGGTCAGTTATTGGCTCGAAAGAACAATGTAGAACATCTATAAATAGCACACCTTGAAATCTGTCAGTAGCCTATAAAGTTTCTTCAAGTTGGAAATTTTTAACAATGGAGATAGGCCTAGTTCATATCCTCTACTCTCATTCAGAAATGACACAGATTCCGTAAAATAAACAAGCCTTCGATAACATTCTCTGTACATTATCTGTCTTCCTATCTCTGACAGATCAGCACAGCTTCCGTAAAATATTATGATCGCTTTAACCTTCTAAACTATTCGTCGTTGCATGGCTTATAATACACCACAGTTAGTGTTTAATACGAAATCTCTATCGACTATAATAATCGCTCACCGTACAAAATAGACTAAAACAGGCTGCTGCAAATTTGAATTTCACAGCGTGACTTGACATATAATTCTCTTCCACAGCATGTCCGCCATATATACTCACACTAAAAATCAAATTGCACGATTTCTTTGTCTGTCCTTATGACTATAATTATTGAATATAGGGTTGCGATCAAGTAAATTATAGAAGTAAGTAAGTAAGTAAGTATATTCTTTAATGTACCAGCTGCAAAAAACCATCAACGGCGCCAACTCATATAGCTCAAGCCTATTGATGGTAACGTCACAACGACAGAGTCATCCTTAGGCAAAACTCCGCTCGAGAAGCAAAAGTAACCATCGTCGAATTCCTACGCGTTGGCTACACGAAGAGTTCAGCCGACAGTTTCTCAGACCGATTCTTGAAGATGGTAGTTTAACAGTATTTTCATTGTCTACAGAGCCGAGAAGCATAAGTACGAAGAGCAGCGGGTCGGTAGCACATCGCTGGAAACGAGGCACTACAACGGCACGGTTTTCGGTTGCTGGTAAAAAGGATCCTTTCTTTTCCCATTCATGTGTGCAAACGTTCGGCTACGAAATTGACGAATTAATAATGACGAACCTGGAACCCCTTGATGTAGAGCGGAACGGAATCGTCCAAAGAGGAGACGCATGGCGGTGGTTGAACATCAAAATTTAAAATCAAGTTACCGTCCAAACGCTTGCGACACAGATGAAAAAAAGTCGGAAACTCGACACTCGACATCAGTAAACAACAGAAAATCCAAAAAGAAACGAGCGATGTTCGCCACGGACGTAAAAATCTGTCGAAATAACAAGAGAGGTTGAAGTGCGTCAAACAAACCGAAGATTCTCGATGGCATTGTGTCGCATTCTTAAGTTCTTAACAATATTGTAGGTCTACAGTAGAGCTAATCGTGCATGCCATTCCACCCACACAACTCGATAGCCATCATATTTATTACTAAAGTCTTTAAAATAGGCTACCAGATTAAAGTCAAGCATGCAACTATTATCTCCGGCGTTCAAAATGCCATCACACAAAATTAATAATCGAAGCTACAAGTAGCCTATAGCCTACTTCCTCTCCCTTTTCAGTAACCAACCACGGAATGATTGAACGAATTGAATGATTGGATGACATTCACAATCATTTCAGACGGAAATTCTTTACTGGCAATAAAAGCAACCTCTGTAACTTTCATTAAATTTTGGAGGTCTAAGCGTATACGCCTATCGGCCTAATACAAAGCAAATGCATTTCAAACTTAAATGTAATGGCTAAATATGTCTGAAATGCTGAAAATCTCCAGTTAAATAGGACATCTTTGTGAGAACTCTATGTATTGCCTAGAGGCCTATGATTCTTGTGAGACGCGGTGATTTACTAGGATTCCGACATTTCCCTTGACACTATCTTGAAGCTCATCAGTGTAAATGGGACACCAGAAATATAATTAAGCATCTACTTGACATAGGCTTCAGCGCTATACTCAAATGCTCAAATTGCCCCTAATGATGCCCGATGATGAAAGACGGTTATCAGAAGCTGAAAACGAATGCACAGAACAGGGAAGAATGGAGACGTCAAGCATTTGAACCTGCCTAAGGGCAGAGAACAGAAAGAAGAACAGCGCTACACCCCTTCCCATAATTATGTCAATAGTTCTATAAACCTGCCACGACAAAATTCTAAAATGCTACGAAAACAAGGATGTTTTACTAGCTTTGCCTGTTTATAAGAGGTTGACCATATTTGGCTTAATTTTTATGTCTTATGATGATTTTTACCCTTTGATCTGTATTCTTCAAGTCAAACTAGATGCGATATGACTTGACAATCTGTATGAGATTCCTAGCCACAGCAGGGGCGGATCCAGGGGGGCCAATCCGACCATGGCCCCCATTTAAAACTGCCATGGGACGTGGCCCCCCCCATTTGGTCTGGAATTAGCATTACGAATATGGGTGCAATGGATATTGGCCCCCCCTATCCGGAAAATTGTATGGAACGTGGCCCCCCCCATCCAATTTTCAAGTAGAGGACTAAAAAAAGTCATCAACTTCTTTGGCGGATGGAAAAGTACTTTTTTCCTCAACGTCCACTATTTTTCGAACTTTCCCAAAAATGTTCCTTTTCCCCGCCCAAGATCTAAGATTTTGGCCCCCCCTTGAAACAGTTCTGGATCCGCCACTGAGCCACAGGACGTCATCTTGAAAAAGTCGCCATTTTTGAATTATAAGAATGTTTCAAATGTCTCCCCATCTTTAAACGTCCTCATTGGTCCCTAACTACAACTGTGCAAAGCGGCAACCCGTGTTAAAAAATTGCAGTATACAAACCACATTTGCGCTGAACCTCTTTCATAGATAATTGCTACATCCTAAGACGAATTTTCCAGATGATTCCATGGATACCAGACACCCTCTTTGCCATGAGATGTTTCTGGAGGGCCATGAAATAGAAGATTAACTAGTATACGCCCTACAAAATGCTCAAATTGCTCCTAACGAATTGATGCTAGCTGAAAAACTGTCACTGTAATGGTCTAATCGAACTGGTCGCTTCTGATCTAGATCGTGGATGGATTAAACATCTCTCATGCAGGAAGTAGAGCTAGGCTACTTCTTAATATGCTCCCTACCTTTGATCCGATTGCAATCGATCCATTCGATACTTGTGACAGCTGGGGACAGGGCCAGCTATTCATCACAACGACCGCCTCTGGCTGAGATCATAGCAACGCTGTACAATTATTATCATGTAGGAAGTTACTGTAGGCTACACGTAGCCTGACGTAGGATAAGTTGCCGCGTATGCTCATCAAACTTCGGTTCACTACTTTTATGAGACGGTAATCGCATTTCCGAATTCCATTTCGTGTACGTGACTATACAAATCTAATCTGCTGACATCACGATAAATTAGGTTATGAAAAACCGTAGCAATGTTACGACTAAATAGAGATTGATTTTAGTAAGACATTCCGAAGGTTCCGTGGTAGGTTCTACTCCTTTGGCACCCAACAAGACCAGAGAGAGCATGTTTGAAAGTTTAAACAATAATTATGATATAATCTTGGATTACCAGTGTGGCCTTTAGTAAAAGATATAGATATCCAGAAAAACAAATGTCTCCTAAAGGTGAATGCTGTTAAATGTGATTGAAAACTGACGATCAGAAAGACCAATTTGAGTGCGAAGAAATGGGAAAAATCAATCCTATCTTCTACTTCCTCTTCTTTTCTTCTTTATCTTCATCTACTTCTTCTTGTTCTTCTTCCTCTTCCTCCTCTCCTCTTGTTCCTCCTTCTCTCTCTTCTTCTTCTTCGTCTTCTTCTTCTTTCTTCTTCTTCTTCTTCTTCTTCTTCTTCTTCTTCTTCTTCTTCTTCTTCTTCTTCTTCTTCTTGTTTCTTCTTCTTCTTCTTCTTCTTCTTCTTCTTCTTCTTCTTCTTCTTCTTCTTCTTCTTCTTTGTCCTCTTTTTATTCTTCTTCTCAAAAAGAATAATAATAGCAATGACAATTTCTATGACGCCGTGACACAGTCTTACAAGGGCGCCTCGCATACAATTACCAGCATGATAGCCTATGCCTTTAAAAAAGGTATTGAGTTTTGATTTGATGGAGTGAGCTGAGTGAGACGCTCTGGTTTCCTAAGGCATGTTCTGATCACTAAAACACAACACTCTAAGTATGTCAGTATCTCTATCGTCCATTTCCTCA
Organism: Lumbricus rubellus; assembly: GCA_945859605.1. Taxonomy (NCBI): domain Eukaryota; kingdom Metazoa; phylum Annelida; class Clitellata; order Crassiclitellata; family Lumbricidae; genus Lumbricus; species Lumbricus rubellus. The sequence goes on along the minus strand of OX243827.1, from coordinate 25,595,142 downwards.
GATTCCTGTTCATCGCTCCTCTCCGAAATGGATTTCGGTTACTTTTGGTTAACTTTATTGGCTAATCTATAATTGATCAGGATGCTCTGTTTAGTAGTTCCAATATTTTTTGTAGACATGGAGTAGACACAGAGTGCGTCCAGATGCGTCCTCGCTTGCCCATCTCTAGGCCTACCCATTTCAGCATTTTTTTTCTGACGTAAAATTTTCCATTGCGACGCAACCCTTTGAACTCATCGAAACTAATCAAGGCAGATGGAATCGACATGGAAGCTGTGATATGACTAATGCATGTGGAAATCACTGCTATTGTAGGCTACGGTATGCTACTTTCGTTGTCTATTGCACGATCACGTAGATGTGCTCAGGCCCGGCCCTAGGGTTTGCGGGGCCCAAGGCAGCATCTGGTCTTTAAGCTTAAATTAAGGCAGTTGATTTCCTGTCAATGCGGTACTGGTGGGCAGTGGTGGGGGAGAGTCACCTAAGATGCGACACTTAACGTTGTTTCCCAAATTTCTTCTGATCTAAAAGCACTATTTTAAAACAAACCTCATTGATGTGGCCTATACATAATTTTATTTGATTTTCAAATGATGCATGTTAGGTTTGCGTTTTGGCTTTTGACAAATTTCTTTGCGCCAAAGCACTAATGATGCTAATTATTCACAAAGTGAAACGGATAAATTTAGGCTACATTTAGGCACCTCTCTGAAAATATCCATGTTCTAAATTTCCTGCTCTGCATTGTCTAAGCCGTCGTTAAAATTGTCATCACTATCAGTGTGTTTTGCCCTCTCCAGCAAAAATGTATGCGGATAGGCTATCCATTTGCAAATTTGAAGCAAAATGAGTTTGGCCTTGCTTAGTGTTTTCTGGAGAGAATTTTACATGCAAGTCAACGCTAAAAAGTAGGCTAGCTGTGACTCGCCATAAGGTTTAGCGAAGTTTCGTTCTTTCAAAATCACCATGTCACATTCGCGTGACAAATTGACTGCAAGAACAGTTGTTTTATACGACGTAATCATTGTCAATATCGTCAAGGAAAAAATTATAGCCAGCAGCGCGGGGCCCCTGGAAGCGCGGGGCCCAAGGCGGTTGCCTCGCTCGCCTTGCCCTAAGGCCGGGCCTGGATGTGCTTCAAGAGACCTCTTCAGTGCTGCGTTGGAGCAATTCAGTTGTGACATATTAGACCGTAACGGTTCTGGGTGAAAACCGATAAGGAAGCTCAAGTCGACTGAAGGAAACAAGACTTTGTCGATTGACAAAGAAGAAAGGAATGCGTTTGTGACGTCCTACATCAGCATAACCAGCATATTAAGCAACTTTACGTAGGCACGGTAGGCTACGCTTTCTCCTCTGCACCAAAATAATCATGACAGCTGTAGATAAGGTATCTAGAGGGGCTAAGTAATGTTGTAAAAAAAATTATCTGTAGTCACGGTCCAATGCAATTAAGAAGAATAGGAATCGAAAAACTATCATTCTGATATTAAAAACAATAGAGCTCATTGTCTCAAAAGATAAACCTATCGTTACTTGTCAGCGTGAAGTGAAGGGATTGGAGGCATCGAAGTACTATAAATCACGACGGACGTTAACACATTTCCAACAAAGAGAACAGTACGACAAGAAAGTCTCTGAGGAACATACGAGAGAAGAAGATTTCATATTCTTATATCGAGTCGAGATACGTGATATAGATCTACCGGTATACGACACAACAGAATCCTGCTGTAACGAAGAAACTCTGCCGCGATGAATTACCCGATTATTTTGGTCCTGGTTACCATTGCGGTCGCCGCCACATTCGCCCAAGGTAAGAAATATTAGTATGCATAGAAAACAAATTCAGTAGTGTTGTCTTTCTATTCGGAGAAACAAGAACAACAGCAAACCTAAAACGGCCATAATTATATTCCATAAAATATTTCTGCAGGGCAAAACTTCCGTCAGCATTGCGACAAGCAACGGCTACAGGGCAGCGACATTTAGTTTGTCCTGGCCTGCGCTACTGGTGGGTCTAATTATTGTAAAACGACTTGGGGATGAAATCCCTGAAAGTTGTGGGTTTAACATTTGCAGTGGTTACTTTGGGTCGTGACAAGCTGGAGAACCTGAGACAGACCTATTATCTAATACTGGACGAGCAGCGCTCTTAAATCATCTACAGGGACTTCAACAGCATATTTAATTTAGACAATGTTCTTACTCCATGATATAGTATACCGGTAGACCCTACTGTACACAATTACATAGGTTATAATATTAATTGATATTATCGTGTGGTGTCATTTTCTAATGTTTGCCATTCTAGATCGAATAGGCTATAATAGATAATGAGTAAAGTAGGCTAAGTAAAGACATCCCAGGGCCGAAGGCCCGTTGGTGAGGCGCGCATCTCCTTTTAGTTAGTAGCTCTAGCATTATCGTTAACTACTGTAACAGTCTTGGCCACTACTTTTTGCGATCAATAAAATAGTACGCATTTCAAATCATCTATAGTTATGATTATGATATAATCACCTTCAATAGGCCTACCTTCATTAGGTCCGGCTGAACAAGACTTAGTTAGTATTATGTCGGAATTATGTTTTCACAGCTGAATACAGGAGAATCTGCTATGTCTCCAACTGGGCTCAGTATCGTCCACAGCCTGGAACATTTTTCCCTAAACAAGTGGATCCTTCCCTCTGCTCACACGTGATGTTTGCATTCGCTGTTCTTGATACTCAGAGCAGGATTATGCCGTACGAGTGGAACGACGACATTCCAGGAGGATTGTACGTATTACAATAGTAATAATTTATAATAATGATACCATATATATAATATTATATATATTTATATATATGCTGTACGTATTACATACATCAATTGCTTTCTTCTTAGTAATCGACGATGAAACCAGCTTTGCATTATTTGGTAATAACAATTTAGCACTTCAAGCTCAGTTTAAACAGCGACAATATTAAGCTCATAGCTTATAGCAGAGTAGGCAACTTTTTTGGACTGCGTGCACTGAGAGCGCCACTGAAAGTTATAGCTTTAAAATGACCAGGTACAATAGAATACAGTTACCGATTATAGCACAAACTATGGTAGCAACCTCGTGAATTTATATAATATTTTTATATAAACTTTTGACTTTAGGTATGAACAGACAATTGACCTGAAATTAAAAGAGCCGGGGCTGAAGGTGTCCATAGCCGTTGGAGGATGGAACTTCGGAATGAATCAGACAATTATCATGTTGTCAACACCGGCCAACAGAAAGACGTTCATAGATTCAGTCATCCCATTCTGCAGACAGCGTGGCTTCGACGGAGTTGATCTGGATTTCGAATACCCAGGATCAAGAGGAAGTCCACCAGATGACAAATACCGCTTCACCGATCTGCTAAAGGTAAAGCTTAGACGAAATATCACGCAGTTCAAAATGTCGCAATAAAAGATTTCTACCTCAGTTAAAATAAATCAAATAAAATAAAGATCTGAGATTTTAGATTTGAAAATGAAATTTACTCAAGCCGACAACAATCAATGAGACTCACTCCAAGTTATGTATGTAAATCTAAAATCTCACTACATCATCATGATGGCAGTGGTGGTGTTGATGGTGATGATGACGATAACGATGATTACGCTGATGATGGTGGTGATGATTATGATGATGATGAGCAGGAAGATGCTGATTGTGGTGATGATGTTGATGATGACGATGATGGTAATGCTCCAGATGCAATGCTATAATTATACTCGCTGTTTTGCTGTAGGAATTCCGCACGGCCATAACCAACGAGGCTGCTTCCTCTGGCAGAGCTCCTCTACTTCTGACGGCTGCAGTTGGTGCAGGAAAACCGACGGTTGACGCCGGATACGAAGTACCAGAGATTTTCAAGTAAGCAGCTGCACTTGTCACTGAATGTTTTTTCATGTGATGCCATTGTTATTTAATGACCATTTCGCTTCTGGAGCCACGTGATTCAAAACTATCTTTTGACTTAAAGAGATTTTTCTGGTCCTGTCCGGGTCACTAAAAGTCGCTAGATGTCTGCGCAAATTTTGCCCTGGGTTCCTTTCGGCGACCCTGCTGGAATTAAATATGTATCGCTCAAAGCCATTGTTAGTCCTATTACTCTGCTTCCAGCTTAATAGGCCCTAAGTATGTATTAAACACGTTATTGCTGTTATTCAATGCTTGAAGAAGAGTGTTTGCGTATTTAAAAAGTCTTTCCTCCATGTTCACCATGGGTCTAAAAAATATGTGCCTGAATATTCCTTGCAGGTTCTTGGACTTTGCAAATATCATGACGTACGATTATAACGGTGCCTGGGATACAATAACTGGAATGAATTCTCCTCTTTACCCGCGAGCGGACGAGTTGGGCGCCGATTACGGCGAAATGGAAAGATCTACACTCAATCTGGTTTGTAAATTTTTACTCATGACTTCATTCGATTATGAAGTTTAATGAGCGACAAATGCATTAACCGATGGCACCCCTAAAACAAAGCTCAATTAGGCTATAATAACGAAATTGCTGACAATCAGACCGCTAGCATAGAATAGTCCAAACCTGTTTTTTTATTTGATACGAACGGTGTTTACAGTGTAGAAAAAGAAGTGCTAGGACGTCCCTTCCTTCTCATCATTTGCTTGTCCCAATAAGTGGCAGGACGGTGTGCAAATTTCGAAAATCAGTGTATGGACGCCGTTCATGACCGTCCAGCCACAATTTAAGCCTTACTCCATTGATGTAATAGAAATTCCCTTGACAGATCTGAGTTTTAACATAGCTAGGAGTTGCACTCTCGATGTCTGCTTAGCCTTAGGCTAACTTGTCTTGACTTTATCGCCGCTCTAAATTCAGATATCACACAATATCATATCCGTCTCTGTAACTGTCTCACTTTTGTGTTTCGAGTAACAGCGGGATGTGGCCTCGTCAATTTATCGAAGCTTTGACTATTTTCCCTTGAAATACGTTTATGATAGGGTATCCGAGTGAACCCCTTTGATCATTTATTGATAAAATCTCGACAGTAGCACACCGTTGATTGTTACTAAAAATATTTTTTCGCTTGCAGGCCTGGGGAGCCAGTTATTGGGTTGAATTGGGTGCTCCGAAAGAGAAGCTCGTCATCGGAATCGCTACGTTTGGTCGATGCTTCACTCTTGCGGACCCTGCCCAGAACGGTCTTGGTGTACCAGTTGTCGGCCCATGCAAGGCGGGAACCTACACAAGAGAAGCCGGCTTCTTGTCGTACTACGAGGTATTAGACCATCAGTATTTTTCTATTTAGTGGCAGCTCTCTTCTTTTTGCTAGTGTGAATGTTTTTAAAAAATAAATATTTCATTTAGGTCCAGTTTAATGTGTTGCATTTCGCATTGAAGATTGTGCTTAGCTGAAGCTATTTCTCCTCATTGGTAAGTTTCATCGTCTATTATAATAATCACAACATTTTTCTTGTCGACAGATTTGCACTACGATTAATGAAGGAGCCACCAGTGTCTATCACGAGGAACACAAGAATCCTTACGCATTCAATGGTGACCAATGGGTTGGATATGATGATGAGGACAGTATTCAGCTTAAGGTATGCGATCAAATAAAATATTAAGGCCTATCTATTATGCGAAATTCTCTGGCAACATTACTGAAATGCCTCAGATATTTTTCGATTCACTTTGACTCGGGTACAGTCGTAATAAGAACTTTACGTTTCAAGCAGCCAGACTGAAAAAACACAGATGAGTCCTATAGGAAATCAGCAGCAGTGTGCTGTGAGTATGCAGTTTGCATAAAAATGTAGGGCCCTATTATAAAGAAAAGACAAGAAAAAGCTCCACAAGATTAATTTTGGTTTTTTAAGTGTATCTTTGATGGCCAAGAGTTGGGAGTGTTTCCGAGTAGCCATTGATGAAGGGCTATAGAAATTTTGGAATGAATGAAAATACGAGTGACTGCTGTGATGCAGTTGGAGGCAGTAGTGTAGTCCTAAAAAATTAAGTGGGGGAACGCTCTTTATAATAATATTATTATTAGTAGTATTAATATTAATATTCCATTATCCCTGGAAAAAGTGGGGGGACGGCGTTCCCCCGCGTTCCCCCACTACACCACTGGTTGGAGGCTGCAACTGATTGGGTGATTGTTCATCAAGTGCTTTTGTTTATCAGTTGATTGTGATCGGTCGTGTAGTCTAAGACTCTATCGTTGTTGAACAGGTTGAATATATTGTCAACAACTGTTTCTCTGGCTGGATGGTATGGAACGTTGACCTAGACGACTTCAGTGGAAACCTCGGATGCAATGCTGGACCATATCCTCTCATCCGCCGTGCTAATGAAGTACTCAAAACTACACCGTAAGTGTTAGGCTACTGCCATTTAATTGATCTCATCACAATCATGAAAGTATAATTGGTCTGGGTTTATTGCTGGTCCAGCTTTCATTTGTTTATTGAACTCAGAGCGCTTCTGAGTAGCTCTTCGAAGAGACGCTAGATAATTGCGCTGAATGAGTGAATGAATTGAACCGCGGGCAAGGTGGGCCTATTAATCTGCACATGGGGATCGAGATTATAGCGTGCAAACATTTTGTGGTAACCTACTGGGTTCATTCAATATGTTAGAACCTGTGATCATCTTACTGGCAGACACCGATCACTGACTATAGCGCTCCTTGGATGAATGGATGTGCTGTTTAGGTGATGACAAAGGCTGCATGGGAAATGTTTCAAAACTTATTTATAATCTGATGAGTGCTATATTATAATCGGGACAACAATGACATGGTGATATCTACTCAATTCTGCACATAACACACGAATCCAACTCTCTATAGCATCAAACTTATCCTGAAGCCTGTCTATGTCATGAGTACAAACAAAAAGCATCATTCACATTAAACTCACATATTCCATGTGGTTGCATTACTGGGTTCATTCAATATGTTATTTATTTATTTTTAGCTATTTATTTTTCTGTGAGCAATCTACCGTAGTTTAAATAGCCTATGCTAATATGCCAAAGAAAGATTCGAGTTATTCAGGACTGTTCTTGGATATTACATGAAAAAATAATTGGTTTAATTCGAGGGCTCTCCGTATATCCCTATACGAAAATGCGCTTGTTAATTAAGATAGGACTTACGCCAAAACATTTTCTGGTCAAAAGCTTTCCACATCCAAACAAGATATCGTTTGTAGCAAAACAGAACAATAGAATAGATTTCCAGACTATTGATCGCACGAAAAATATGAAGTGGTTCGTTCTTGTATATTACAGGGAATGCAGCACGACCCCTGTATCAACTACCACGACAACCACTACAACTACAACTCCACATCCGACTACCACGCCCACAACAACCACTACAACTACTACTCCGCCTCCGACTACCACGCCCACAACAACCACTACAACTACAATTCCACCTCCGACTACCATGCCTACAACAACCACTACAACTGCCCCTGTTCCAACTGGAACCAAGATATCAACAATAGAGCCAACCGCTCATTCACCCACGACAACCCCTACAACTACACCTCAGACTACCACGTCCACAACAACCACTACAACTACTACTCCACCTCCGACTACCAAGCCCACAACAACCACTACAACTACTACTCCACCTCCGACTACCAAGCCCACAACAACCACTACAACTACTACTCCACCTCCGACTACCATGCCCACAACAACCACTACAACTGCCCCTGTTCCAACTGGAACCAAGATATCAACAATAGAGCCAACCGCTCATTCACCCACGACAACCTCTACAACTACACCTCAGACTACCACGTCCACAACAACCATTACAACTACTACTCCACCTCCGACTACCAAGCCCACAACAACCACTACAACTACTACTCCACCTCCGACTACCATGCCTACAACAACCACTACAACTGCCCCTGTTCCAACTGGAACCAAGATATCAACAATAGAGCCAACCGCTCATTCACCCACGACAACCCCTACAACTACACCCCAGACTACCACGTCCACAACAACTACTACAACGACTACTCCATCTACGACTACCACGCCTACAACAACCACTACAACTACTACTCCACCTCCAACTACCACGCCCACAACAACCACTACAACTACTACTCCACCTCCGACTATCACGCCTACAACAACCACTACAACTACTACTCCACCTCCGACTACCACGCCTACAACAACCACTACTACTGCCCCTGTTCCAACTGGAACCAAGATATCAACAATAGAGCCAACCGCTCATTCACCCACGACAACCCCTACAACTACACCTCAGACTACCACGTCCACAACAACCACTACAACTACTACTCCACCTCCGACTACCACGCCCACAACAACCACTACAACTACTACTCCACCTCAGACTACCACGCCTACAACAACCACTACAACTACTACTCCACCTCCGACTACCACGCTTACAACAACAACTACAACTGCCCCTGTTCCAACTGGAACCAAGATATCAACAATAGAGCCAACCGCTCATTCACCCACGACAACCCCTACAACTACACCTCAGACTACCACGTCCACAACAACCACTACAACTACTACTCCACCTCCGACTACCACGCCCAAAACAACCACTACAACTACTACTCCACCTCCGACTACCACGCACACAACAACCACTACACCTACTACTCCACCTCCGACTACCACGCCCAAAACAGCCACTACAACTACTACTCCACCTCCGACTACCACGCCAACAACAACCACTGCAGCTACAACTCCGCCTCCAGAAACCACGCCCACAGCAACCACTACAACTACTACTCCACCTCCGACTACTACGCCCACAACAACCACTACAACTACAACTCCACCTCCGACTACCACGCCAACAGCAACCACTACAACTACTACTCCACCTCCGACTACCACGCCAACAACAACCACTACAACTACAACTCCACCTCCGACTACCACGCCCACAGCAACCACTACAACTACTACTCCACCTCCGACTACCACGCCCACAACAACCACTACAACAGCCCCTGTTCCAACTGCAAGCACGATACCAACACTAGAGCCACCAACTGCACCTCCGACTACCACGCCCACAACAACCACTACAAATACTACTCCACCTCCGACTACCACGCCAACAGCAACCACTACAACTACTACTCCACCTCCGACTACCACGCCAACAGCAACCACTACAACTACTACTCCACCTCCGACTACCACGCCAACAGCAACCACTACAACTACTACTCCACCTCCAACTCCTACAACCACGACATCAACTACCACTACAACTCCACCTCCAACTCCAACAACCACGACATTGACTACCACTACAACTCCACCTCCAACTCCAACAACCACGACATCGACTACCACTACAACTCCAGCTCCAACTCCAACTACTACGACATCGACTACCACTACAACTCCACCTCCAACTCCAACAACCACGACATCGACTACCACTACAACTCCACCTCCAACTCCAACAACCACGACATCGACTACCACTACAACTCCACCTCCAACTCCAACAACCACGACATCGACTACCACTACAACTCCACCTCCAACTCCAACAACCACGACATCGACTACCACTACAACTCCACCTCCAACTCCAACTACCATTCCAGAATGTTCAACTGGTCCAACAAATCCGGTTCCATCTTCCGGTACCACTCAACCAGGCACTGGAACAGGAACAACCGTTGGTGAGCGTCCTTGAATTACTGCATTAACGGAATTCGATTCACATGCAATTTTAGTTAAAATTAATCTATATCTATAAGAAAGGATGTATGTGTGACATTGAACGTGTTGTGTGAATTTAGCCTGTGCCTGTATGTACGAAAGTGCAATATGCAAGCTGTTGCAAGTAGGCCAACATGCATATATTAGCCCTCTGCCCTAGATTACAATAATATTAGTATCGTTTAGGTTATCAATCTGAGTATGTCTAGAACATGGATTCTATCATAGATGTAAAAAACGATGGAAACAGAATAAAAAACGGTAAAAAACGTCGTTTTTTTCGGAAAAATAAAAAACGACAAAAAAACGATAAAAAACCGAAATGGAAAATAATTTGACTTTGCTACATCTAAAACCGTATTTTAACCTTGAAAACCTTGATTAGGGACCTACTACATGCAGGCTATCTCTTAAATAATGATGTTAAACGATGAAATAATGACTTTAGTTAGCTGACTTCTTGAGTGTTGGCGGAAAACATAAGGAATTTAAAAAAAAATAAAATTAAGGAAAATAATAACAGAAATTAAATGAATAAATAAAGATAAAGAAATAATAAAAAACAATAAAAAACGATGGGAAAAATAAAAAACGAAAAAAAAGACGTTTTTGGGAGCGGATAAAAAACGGAAAAAACGTTTTTTACAACTATGGATTCTATGAAGCAATATTAAAGATTACTCTCAGTTGCAATTCTGACTGCAAATATAATCTGGAATATCCACCAAATCATAAATTTCATCTCGATAATTTAGAGTTTCTCTGATACCCGTGCGCGTGCAGTGAAACTGAGCTACATGTACTTCACACTTTACTTAAACTTAGATTAGATTGGCATTCACAGTGCTCTATGATTTCTGCCAAAGTGTCATGGTAATATGCAATACATAACTTTCTTTAGCGAATGCAGTTCGCACCAAGCCATGCCACCGCGGCGGGACCCTCAGCAAGATGTAGAGCCTGGAGTCCTACATACATAACCCTACGCACACATACAAACCTATTTACACACAACACATAATCAGGCCTATATGGGTCTAGACACATGCGCATATGAGCCCATTGCTGTTATCATAGTTTAGATCGTTTTGTCAATGCACAGTTTGAGTTCTGCCATAAGTAAAACAATTATTTTCAGATGTACAAATAATTTAAGTAGGCCTATAAAATGATAACCATAATTATGCAATATTTGCAGCTGTCTTTATGCTTAGGTTTCTAAAATCTAGCTGCATAACGTGCTGTTGTTATTCTCTACAGATTTATTTTGTGACGGCAAGCCTGATGGGCAATACGTTAACCCAAACAACTGTACAACCTACATTGTGTGTACTTACGGATATCTAATCGAAATGCCATGTCCATCGACCCTTTACTACGACGATATCCTCCAAGTCTGCAACTGGTGGTATGATTTGAGCGATGAAAGAAAAGAGGAATGTGGAGGCGTCCGTCATAGGCCTGACAGAATTCGACCAAACAATCGACCTGCAAATAAATGGCCTTTCCGACGATGAACACCTCGCCTCTACTGCTCAACTGATTATTCTCTTACTTGTGGACTAATTAATTGTTTTCCTAATTTAGGCAATTCACAGACAACTTTGTCCTCTTCTGATTTAATCGAATATTGCTCTGATTATTGTTCTGAAATGTCGGTATAAAGACATTATGTCGCTGGTCCACCCTGCCTTGAACCAAAGGCGTAGCGACCGCCCTCCGTACCCTCCGACCGAAGGGGCTCCCGCAAGGAAGGGGCCCCTAAAAGTGCAAAAAAATGTTTTTCGGACGGCGAATTGATGAAATTTTTCCGAGATTTTGGCCGGATGACTAAAAAAGGCCGTCATAAATTTCGGACATTAGGCTCGGAGGGGGCCACGTTCATTGTTGCTACGGCCCTGCTGCCTTCTCATTCGTAGGACCTTCCTAGTGGAACAGTTTCCGCTAACAATCTTCATTATGTGCTCCAACGAAGATGAAACTGTGGTCCAATGAGTTGATGGGTTATTCTACGATGACGTCATCAATCATCGAGACCTGCTACTGGTCACAAAATCTTGAGCGATGAAAGGCAAGAGGAATACGGACTCGTCTGAGTTGGTGGCCTGCTAAGAATTAGAATGTCAGACGTTTAATTTGCAATTCGCCGATAAATTTAAGCTGTTTTCATAAGGACACTGATCTGAGCGTATTTTCAGTACGGAGTCTAAGAACATTTCGAATGTTTAATCTTATCGAGGCATTGTAAACGCCTGTGTGAATTAGCAAATTGACATGTGAGATTTGTGCAACATTTAGCTTTGTTACAGTATTTTATATTGTTTTTATCCTGCATTATGCCTATTTGGAAATATTTGTGTATTGTAAAACGCTTTCTGGTGTAAAATAAAGATTTGTTTTACTATTTTAAGCGTTTTTTCTTGTAATTTTCTTGTAATTAAAGTGATTTTTTTGGTAACAGATGAATTTGTTTTAATATTTTAGATAGTTAATAATTATTTTTTTTAATCTTAGGCCTATTTCAAATTGTTTTGGCATCTTAATAGTTAGACTCAGAAGTGCACCGCACATCCATGACATTAGGCCCCTAACCGATGTTGAAGATTGGCCAATAAAGAACGCTGATGTCACCCATATAAAAGATTATTGTCAAATCAAATCAAATCAAATAATTTATTGGTCCGTTTGTAACATCTACAGGCACACCAAGTCAGAAAAAAAATTACACAAAGCATCACTCACCAAATTGTTAAACATTAGTCAATCCAATAACTCAATTAGTTAACATAGATACAATGTAAATGATTCAGTCATATGGCCAAGACTGGGATAATCTCCAAAGAAGTAGGCTACGTGTAGGTAAGGATTGCAAAAACCTAGTGGTTCTAGGGTTAAGTGATACCAGTGTGGACAAATTTCCCTAGACCTAGGATGCGAGATTTTAAAAGAAAACTCGTGCAAAAGCGGACACAAATTGGGACCCAGAAGGGAGAAAATCCCGCTAGTAGGGCCCAAACAAATTATTAAATAATTTTGATAGATGCGCACCACAATTTGATGAAAAACCAACACAACACTATAGATGAGACGAGTTAAACACAATTAGCATAACATCACAGCAAGGTGACAGATACCTCGATCCAACACTCTATACAGAGGGAGCACATTTGAGTCAAGTTGAAAAAATAATTTTAATTTCAGTTATGGGCATTTATTAGCCATTTTCGTAGGTTTATTTTAAATAGATTAATATTAGGAGAAGCTTTAAGGCTTTGTGACAAACTATTCCATAACAATGGACCCCTACACCTTATAGAAAATTTACGGGAGCTTGTTCTAGCAAATTCAATTCTTAAACAAAGCGAACTTCTTGTTTCATAAGAATGAAAGTCTGAGCTTGACTTAAACAGATGAGTGAATTCTTCAGGTAGAATATTGTGAAGCGATTTGAACATAAATTCACATGATTGGCATACTGTAATCTGATTAAGTTTTAGAATCTTCAAGTCAACAAATAGCTGATTAGTATGGGCAGCATAAGGAGAGCCAGTTTTAATAGGCCTACGAACAATTTTTTCTGGAGAATTATTAACGTATAAAGTCTTGAGTTGTAGTTGGAAGCCCATACCATGTTGCAATAACACAAATACGGCTGCACCATAGAGTAGTATATATATATATATATATATATATATATATATATATATATATATATAGAGTATTAGGCTAGGTGAGAGCAGGTAAGATATTCTCTTAATGATTCCAATATTTTTAGCTAATTTATCAGATAATTGATCAATATGAGTGTTCCATGTCAATTATGCCCGCATGAAATAGCTGCACCTTAGACCAAGTAAATCAAAACCGTGCTTTTAGTACGATAGGCCTATTTGTTTCATCTTTGATTTAATATTTCTGTTAGCACTGTCCGCTGGTTTTGGTAATAATTAAAGTAGTAATAATAAAAATAATCATAATAATCATAATAATCATAATAATATTTACTGAATAATCCTGCTGGCAGGGCGCAATTTAATATATATATATATATATATATATATATATATATATATATATCCAGAACACACTCAAGCACCTTTTTATAAAAATTTCAACCCTGCAATGTTTGATCAAATCTGGCAATTGAAATTTAATTGACTCGAAAGAACAAGAACATCTATCAATGGCAAGCTAAGTTCCTGAAATCTGTCGGCAGGGCCTATAGAGTTCCTTCAGGAGGGAAATTTTCATCACTGGAGATACCCGAAATTCATATCCTCTACTCTCATTCAGATATGAGACAATTCTGAAAAACAAGGTTGTTACTAATGTTAAAATGTTAAAATGTTAAGCCTGCAGACAATTTCACCGGCGTTCAACAATGCCTTCCTCACACTAAATATTCTACATGTAGCCTATGTAAAAAGACTTCTTTCTCTTCAATTGTCAATGATAGACTCAATCAATCAATCAAGTTTTTTATTGCAACCAATTGTAGCAGTCAGCAAAACACTAATTGGACTGTAGACAATATTACATTATCCGCTACAATAGGAGGCATAAAAGAGACGAACTTCCCGCTGATCAGGGTCAAACAGCAGCGGTTATCATGCACTATGGCAATGACAGTTGCTTTTGACATAATTATCCTCTGCATAAAAACGACCGATGGGTCTGATAATTCTTAATTATCTACGTCATCTCGCCCTACAGACAAAAATTGTGACAAATCTGTAGCCTACGTCATTTGGTAATTTTCACTTGCAAACGGAAAGTTGAAGAGCACGAATTCAAGGTCAAAAAGCAACAATGGACTTCAAATATTATGGTCGATATAATAATAGGCTAACATAACAGTGAAATTGTTTAAATAACAATACATGGGCTTACCTAGCTGGCGTCATTGTCTGTTTTCCAGTTCTGCAGTTGTATAGGCCTATGTCCTATAGATATATAACCCTTAAGGGATTATCACTAATAAGATCCTAACCTACACAAGCCAGGGGAAGCTGAGCTGCACTAAAGTGATTATGATAAGATTACGTTTTCTACATTTAATGAAACTACGGAAATAAGCATTATATCAGAATACAAAAATAACGGAAATAAGACTTACATAATAAAATGAATATAAGATAATAAGAACATAGAAGCTGGGCTTCTATAGCGCACATACCGATAATAGAAGACTCTCATACTGAAATCACTAAACTGATCATCAGCCACACAACGATTCGGGTAGGACCATGGTTTCCACCCCGAATGCGGGTTCTTTGTCTTCAAGGGTTTATATAGATTCTGGGGAGTGGGCTGGTCACGTGGTACATCCAGGTCTAGAGAATTCGATTGCGTCACCAAACTTTCCATTGCGCAGCTACCAGAAGAGTGACTCAACTATGGTCCCCTACCCCGGTGCCATGGGCCAAGGACCTGACAGGAAGATGGAGCTGTTGTGATGACAACTTCATCTGATATGACACACACTATTGCCAATACCAAGGAAGCTGCTTACCCATTACCAATGTAATATACCAACTATACATCTATATCTAGGTTTAACTTCTATAGCACTATTATAGATAATTAAACTGAATAATAAAATATAACGAGCTACAAACCCCTTTTATAAACACAACTGTGAGTTGTGTTTATAAAAGGGGTTTGTAGTTTGTCATATTTTATTTTTATTCATAAGCAAGAAAATGGTTTTCTTAACTAGAATTCTGACATTTCCCTCGACCGATGAAGCTCGTCAGTGTACAAGGGACAACAGCAGGCTTTAAATAGAACCTACCTGGCACAAATCATCCTACATTTCAGTTGTTCGCAAACAGAGAAGTATTTGTTGTTTTATAAAAGCAGCGTTGCCTGTTTTGAAATAGATCGACGATATTTGGCTTCAATATATTGATGTCTTATGGTGATATTAACCTTTTATCAGAAATCTTCAAGTCAAACATATAATTATAAACGATCCTAGATGCGATAGCTATGACTTGAGAATAATAATTAGGCCTATATTATAGGCCTAATTGTGTGAGATTCGAAGCCAAAGAACGCCAACTTGAAAAGTCGCCATTTTGAATTCTAAAAATATTTCAAATGTTTCCTTTTCTTAAAACGCCCACATTGATCTCAACTAGAACTGTGCAAATAGGCAACCCATAACTTAAAAAGCGCAGCGTACCAAACAAAATTGCTTTGTAGCCAATCTTATCTAAATAGGCCTACATGTACTTGTTACAGAGTCACGTGCAGCCTCAGGCGAATATAACTATCCAATAATACCATACCAAACACCATCCTCTCTATGGGATGTTTC
Organism: Lumbricus rubellus; assembly: GCA_945859605.1. Lineage (NCBI taxonomy): Eukaryota > Metazoa > Annelida > Clitellata > Crassiclitellata > Lumbricidae > Lumbricus > Lumbricus rubellus. The sequence goes on along the minus strand of OX243827.1, from coordinate 25,579,050 downwards.
TTGAGGGCCCTGAAACAAAAAATTAACTATCCACCCTTCAATATGCACAAACCGCCCCAGAGGAGTTGATAGATGGTTATAAAAGCTACTGATCATCAAAACTGGTTGCCTCTGATTATCTCAAGCAGGAAGAAGTCACTTCTCATGCTATTCAAGCTTCGTCCTCGCCACGTTCGATCCGATTGCATTCGATACTTATGATAGCTAATCACAATACGAGCTATTCATCACATCGACCGCCTCTGGCTGAGGTCATAGCAGCGTTAAATATTTAGCATGTAGGAAGTATAGGTCACTCAGCGTTTATGCTCATCAAGCTTCGGTTCACTAAAATTGATGGGACGGTAATCGCCTTTCGTGTACGTGACTAGTAGAATAGGCCTACAATCTGCTGATATCAAGATCAATATTAGGTTATGAAAAATTCGTAACATTGTTGCAACTAAATACGGAGTGATTTGTTCAAGAAATTTCCAAGTTTCCGTGGTAGGTTCTGCTCCTTTGGCACTCACCAAAACCCAGGCCAGAGAGAACATGGTTGATTAAAGATGATTACATACATTCGTAGTCCTTGAATTCGGCGTTGTCTTTTGCAGAAGATGTGGACATCCTGAAACACTTAAATGCCGTAAAGTTTGATTGCGATGAACTGCTCAAAATCAATCCCAAAATTAAGCGGAGCAGTAATACTTCTTCATTATCGTCTTCTTCTGCTTATTCCTACTCCTCCTCCTCTCTTCTTCTTCTTCTTCTTCTTCTTCTTCTTCTTCTTCTTCTTCTTCTTCTTCTTCTTCTTCTTCTTCTTCTTCTTCTTCTTCTTCTTCTTCTTCTTCTTCTACTTCTACTTCTTCTTTTTGTTCTACTTCTACTTCTTCTTCTTCTTCTTCTTCGTCTTCTTCTACTTCCTACTCCTCCTCCTCTCCTCCTCCTCTTCTTTTTCTTCTTTCTTTTTCTTCTTCTTCTTCTCCATTAAGCCAGATTCCTGTTAGTCGCTCCTCTCAGTAATAGATTTCGGTTTCTTATGGTTAACCTTATTGATCAGGAAGCTAATAATTTTGGTCTTTCCAATTTATACATGGAGTACGGTTGATTCAATAGACATTATAGTACGTCCAGATGCCCATGGCGTTGCCTCTTCACCTGCCTATCGCGACCCATCTCTGCATTTTTGTTCTGAGCTGGAGCGACCCATTGCTACGCACCCTATAAACTCATCGAAACTGAGCAAGGTCGTGGCAAGTGAAACGGAAGATACGAAATGACTAATACATGTGGGAGTCACTGCCATTATGTGCTACTTTCGTTGTCTATTGTAAGATCAGGTGGGTGTGCTTCAAGAGAGCTTTTTAGTGCTGTGTAGGCTAAGGACAATTCAGTTGTGACATATCAGACCGTGACGGTTCTGAGTGAAAACCGATAAGGAAGAGCTCAAGCCGGCTGAAGGAAACAAGTCTTTGTCAATTGACAAAAAAGAAAGCAAGGCGGTCCTATTTGCTGACCAACTAAAAGACCATTTTAAGCAACTGGACGTAGGTTTCTCAACTCGATCAAACCATGACAGCTGCAGATAAGGGGTATCTATAGATGGGCTAATGTTATTTTAAATCATCTCGGTCACGATTCACCGCAATCCCGAAGAATAGGAACCGAAGAAACTTCATTCTGATAATTTATAAAATACATTAGAGCTTATTGTCTCAAAAGATAAGCCTATCGTTTCTTGTCAGCGTGAAGTGATGGGATTGGAGGCATCGAAATACTATAAAACACGACGGACGTTTACACTTCTCCAGCAAAGGTAAAGTGAACCGGACGACAGGAAGGTCTTTGAGGAACAGACGAGAGAAGGATATTTCATATTCTTGTATCGAGCCGTGTTAGGCCTCCGTGATATAAATTATACGACAGCAGAGCGCCGCTGTAACGAAGAAAGACCGTCGAAATGAACTATCCGAGTCTTTTGTTGCTGGTTACCCTTGTGGTCGCCGCCACACTCGCCCAAGGTAAGAAATATTAAAATGCATAGAAAACAAATTCACTAGGGTTGTCTTTCTATTCGGAGGGAGAAGATTATGTAAAATGTAGCCTACTCGCTTATTTTTACAACGGCTGTAAATCGGGCCTCAACCCTGCTCTTTTTAAAAGAGTAAAGTTAAAGATGATCTTGCATTATCTTGTAGCACAATAAACTACGTAGGCCCTAATACTTCAATTCACATCACGTCTGTGATTTTTTAATGTTTGCATTCTCGAACGAATATTTTGGCTTTAGCAGCCTTTTTCACGATAGTCTTGTCGACTACCTTACGACCAAGAAAATATTACACATTTCAAATCAGCCTTTTTATTGTAAAACGGTAAACATCAAATCCTTCATGAAATCCGAATGAACAATTATTATATCTCACTTATGTTTTCACAGCTGAATACAGGAGAATCTGCTATGTCTCCAACTGGGCTCAGTATCGTCCGCAGCCCGGAACCTTCTTCCCTAAACAAATGGATCCTTCTCTCTGCTCCCACGTCATGTTTGCTTTCGCTGTTCTTGACACCGACAACAGAATCATGCCGTACGAGTGGAACGACGACATTCCAGGAGGACTGTACGTATTACAATAGTAATAATTTATAATAGCAGTAATAATTTATTACAATCATTAATAGTCCTACTAGGGGCGGATACAGAAATTTTCAAAACGGGCCAAAATGTTTGGTGTTGGTCCGAAAATATTTTTGATGGTCTTTTTTCGGGGGGTAGCCTATTCACTCGACTTTGAGCAAGCCTACAAGCAACCGAATTAACAGACTAAAAATGGCTTGGAGGACGATTTAATCTATTGAAAATTGTCACAAAAAATAAGAGCTTCAAAGTGAAATCCCCATAGTCCTAAAATCACGATTGTGTTAGTAAATGCATTGTTTCATGGTAGAACTAGGCTATATATTTCATTTCGGGGGTTTTCAAACACCAAAAACACCCCCTAAATACGGCCTTTGCAGAGAGGAAAGTAGGCTATGCAACAAGGGAAGAAAGAAGGAGAGGCGTTTTCGCATGCGGTGACACGACCTCGGTGACATCTAGCCCATTATGATTTTTGGAAGTGCTCACGGTGGGAGCGCCTCTGAACACTCACTATAGTGCTATAGACGGTTTCAAAATTCCAACTGGAATGACGCGCGTTAACCGAATATGACCTGATTAATAATAACAACAATTGAAACGTCTGCCTTTAGGTATGAACAGACAATTGACCTGAAATTAAAGGAGCCGGGGCTGAAGGTGTCGATAGCCGTTGGTGGATGGAACTTCGGTATGGCGCAAGCGAGTATCATGCTATCAACGGAAGCCAATAGAAAGACGTTCATAGATTCCGTCATCCCATTCTGTAGACAGCGTGGCTTCGATGGAGTTGATCTCGACTTTGAGTATCCAGGATCAAGAGGAAGTCCACCACAAGACAAACAACACTTTACCTATCTGCTACAGGTAATGCTTAACTGTGATGTAATTTAAAGTGCCGTGGTAAATAATAATTGTACTCGGAGCGAGCAAGAGTAAGTTCAACCGGGTGCAGTCAGTCTTATTTTAGTGTTAGCTGTTGTTTAAGTTTCCAGAAATTTCTGATAGCCTATTACCGTCAATCTTCCGCATGATTAAATGTCTTTATTTCATGCATGATTCGTATATAATTGGCCAGATATAATTTCTGATCGATGAAGTAATAAATAATCAAAAATGATGTTGATGATGACAATGATGATGATGATGATGATGATGATGAAGATGATGATGATGATGATGATGATGATGATGATGATGATGATGATGATGATGATAATGATGATGATGATATGTTGCGCATTACGTTTTCTATTTTGTTGTAGGAATTCCGCGAAGCCATTGACATTGAAGCTGCCTCCAAGAGTCTAGCCCCTCTGCTTCTGACGGCTGCAGTTGGTGCAGGAAAACCGACGGTTGATGCCGGATACGAGATAACAGAGATTTTCAAGTAAGATGCGCTCATCACTGAAAAATATTCGTGTAATGACATTGTTGTTTAAGTGACCACATCATTTCTGGATGTCTGACCTGCAGACACAAATCCGGGCATTCACGTAGGCCTACATCAAAACTATGTTTTGATTTTATGAGAAATTTTCCTGGCCCAACCAGTCCCACTAATCCTTTAAAAGTCGCTAGTCTGCATTTTGCCCTTGCTTCTTCGCGATGGTCCTGTAATTATTCTCACCGAGAGACATGTTATTAGCCTACTCTGTTTCCAGTTTAACTAGTATACATGTATTAGCCTAAACAAGACTAGTCCAGGCTGTTATTCTAGGCTTGAAGAAGAGTGCCTGCTTGATTTTAGAACAATGAATAGACTGTCCTACATGACATGTAGGCCTACATGTTTACATTAAATCAAACTTGCCTTAATATTCCTCGCAGGTATTTGGACTTTGCAAATATCATGACGTACGACTATAACGGAGCCTGGGATGCAATAACTGGAATGAATTCTCCTCTTTACCCTCGAGCGGACGAGTTTGGCCAGTATTACGGCGATATGGAAAGATCCACGCTCAATCTGGTTCGTACATTTTAACTGATTATGCCTTCATTCGATATGGAGTTCAATGTGCGCCAAACGCCCAACAAAACAAAAGCTTAAGTAGGCTACAACGAAATTGCCGAATATGAGAACGCCCGCATAGAATTGTTTAGAGTTTTTTTTTCTCTCCAGTCACATTATAAGAATCTTTATAGTATGGAATTGTCAACCTTCCTGTAGTGATAGTCTATTGTTGTTTCCCTTAACAGATTTGAGTTTGGACATAGCTAGGGGCTGCACTGTAAATAACTGCTTGACCTCCTTAACTCTATCGCCGATCTTATTTAAAGTGTTAGGCCTACACATATCCGCCTCATTGTCTAACTGCTTTACATTCGTGTTTCGATCAACAGCGGAAAGCTGCCTCATCATCCTATCTAAAACTGCTCTGACTAATTTCCACTGAAATACGATTATAATATTTTTCCGAGTGGAGTCCATTTTAATTTCTTAATGACATCCAGGTAGTACGACACCGTTGATAGTGACTTGATAGGCCTACCAAACTCTAAGCATAATTGTTTGCGCTTGCAGGCCTGGGGAGCCAGTTATTGGGTTGATTTGGGTGCTCCGAAAGAGAAACTAACAGTCGGGATCCCTACTTTTGGTCGATGTTTCACTCTTGCGGACGCTGCTCAGAACGGTCTTGGAGCACCAGTTATCGGCGCATGCGACAACGGAACCTACACAAGAGAAGCCGGCTTCTTGTCTTACTACGAGGTATAATTAGACCACAAATATTTCTATTCAGTAGCAGCTCTATTCTCTTTAAAATTACGTCTAGGTTTATGTATTTAAGTACCGGTAGTTTAATGTATCGCATTTGAACTTAAAGAAGTGCTTAGCTAAAGTTATTGCTCTTCATTTGCAAGTTGCATTGTCTATAACCACAACATGTTTTCCTGTCTGCAGATTTGCACTACGCTTAATGATGGAGCCACCAGTGTCTTTCACGATGAGCACAAGAATCCTTACGCATACAAAGGTGACCAATGGGTTGGATATGATGATGAGCAGAGTATTCAGCTCAAGGTAGGCAAACGTGTTTAAGAAGAAGTTTTTTTTTAAAACCTGCCTGACCTCTGTCTACTAGACTTACACCATTGATCATGTTTAAAAAAATTATTAGTACGTTTCAGCTGTGTTCCTTTTATGCATTAGCCTACTTGTTTTCATACTGTTTTACGAAAGCCAAATGTTATCCTGAAACAAAGGGCCAAAATAGTCTCAGCGGGGCTATTATATGTATGACCCTTTTGGTTTAAACCTTTGATCAAATCACTTAAAATCTTTCAGTTTGTACTGATTCCTGTTTGACTGCTCATTGTTTGATGATTAATCAATAAACGGATACTACTTCTAATCAAATCAAATAGGCCTATACAGTATACACCTGTGTTCTATTATGATGAATTCTTTGGCAACATCACTGAAATGTCTCGGATGTTATTCGATTCACTTTGACTCGGGCAACAATATAAATTCTGGAATAAGTGAATGAATATTGAATTGAAGTGAAAATACGAGTAACTTCTGTGATACAGTTGGAGGCCTCAACTGATTGGATGATTATTCATCATGTGCACCTCTGAGCGCCTCTGAGTAGATTCCTTGAAGGCGCGCTATATAAATTGCATAGATAGATAGATTGATATAATTATGTGCTTTTGTTTGATTGTTTATTAGTTGATTATTATGATCGGAGGTGTATAGACTCTATCTTTGTTTGAACAGGTTGAGTACATAGTCAACAGCTGTTTCTCTGGCTGGATGGTATGGAACGTTGATCTGGACGACTTCAGTGGGAACCTCGGATGCAATGCTGGACCCTATCCACTTCTTCATGTTGCTAATGCAGTCCTCAAAGCAACACCGTAAGTGTTACTGCTGTTTAATTGATCTCTTCACATCAAAGTAGCCTATATGTATGTATGTATGTGCACTTGTTATAGCGCCCCTTCAAACTCTCTACTCAGAGGCGCTTCCGATGCAGAGCGGACACTGCATTGGAGTTTCACGCCGAAGCGCTGAGCAATTGTAAGTGAAGGACTTGCCCAAGGTCCTTACGCGGGGAGGTGGATTCGAACCTCGGACCTTCCGGCTCCAAGGCAACGATGCCACCACTAGACCACCGCGCCCCACGAGTACTTATTACATTGCTCTTCGGATGAACTGTTCGGGTGATGAGAAAAGCTGCACGAGAAAATTTTAATTAAAATTATTTCTAGTCCACATTTTCATTAATTAGAGCTGTATTTTACTGCAACAACAATGATATATAGGCCGTATACATAAAAATCTACTAAATGACGCACATAACCTAGGAATACAGCAGCTCTTTAGCATCAAGCTGATCCTAAAACAAATTGATATCAGGTGTACAAAAAAATCATTCAGTTTAAACGTCACAAGTTCCATATAAGAGCATTACCTGCTTTATACTATTTATATTTTCCTTTGAAATTTAGTTTAACCCTCAGGCTACCAAGCTTTTTTTGTAACACTGACTACCAAGGGGGGGGGGTGGTTACCACCCCCCCCCCCGGATTTTGGGTTTGGTTTGAGATATCATAACTTGTAATACACCTATGGATTCAGCATTCATTTCTGCACAAAATGGTATATTTAGGTTTAAAATATATGAAAGCACCCCAAAGTTATAAATTTTTTACCGTAGGCACCCGTCGATTCCACAAAATGTATACTTTCGCATAATCAAAATATTAGATTCTGTGTGTTTTTAACACAATTTATTTAATTTAAAATAGGTTACATATAATAAAGTCCAATATTCAACTATAAAAACTAGTAATAAGTTAGTTTTAGTTACAATAAAAAGAGAAAAAACACGTAAAACATGCTGAAAAACGTTTACGCAGACTTATCGGTTTGCGTTGTAAAAAAACCCAACATTTTCACACATTTAAATTTATTTTAAGCACTTCCGGTCATCAAATGTCAAATTATTTGGTATCACTAAATAGCCCTAATTGCCCTCTATAGAATGAAATAATTTATTTCTCTTAAAAAATAAATTATGAATAATTTTTAATAGGAACAACATGAAAATTTTATGAAAATAAAACACCTTTTTATATATTTTAATTTATTTTGAGCACTTCCGGTTGTCAAATGACAACTCCGTGACCACCACAATGTAGCCCCACATTCCCTCTACAGAATGGTGTAATTGGTGTCTCTTCATGTCAAAGGACGGATAAGATACAGCCGATAATCTAAGGGGGGGTGGTATCCACCCCCCCTGGTGCCTCGGGTATATCGGGTGTAACTTTTGAATGGTATGGTATATCATCACACATTTTAGCTCAAAATGTGTGCAAATGAATCCTCTACAGCCACCTAAAACGTCAAAATTTTATTCCTAACCAAAAAAGTTTTATTTGGAAAAAACCTAAGGGGAGGGTGGATACCACCCCCCCCCCCTTGGTAGCCCGAGGGTTAATTATCATTGCATGCCAAAGAAACATTTGAGCGATTCATGGCTGTATTTGGGCATATTACAATAGGCCTACAATAATTGGTTTGATTCGCATGTCCCTATACGAGAATGCGTTTGTTAATTAAGATCGGGTTCCAGCCAAAACATTTTTTTTTCGGAAGCGTTCCACATCCATAAAAGATTGGGAAACATTGCACTATAATTGTGTTGGAAATGATGCGTAGACCTACTGCTGGATTCTGAGCTTAGTAGTGCTCATTTCACTGCATCTTTGAGACTAAATCTGTGATTAAACTTATTATGTAACGCCTTTCTCGAGAGAGATTACAAGGTTGTTTTTACACGATTCTACAGCGTTCGTGGTATCGTCTGTAGCAAAACAGAAAAATAGACGACTAGAATTCCCGCCTATTGGTCGCACGAAAAATATGAATTGGTTTGTTTTATGTATGTTGCAGGGAATGCTCCACGACAACAACACCTGCATCAACCACCACCACCACGACAACTCCTCCAACTACCACGACCACTACCACAACAACCACTACAACTCCACCTCCAACTACCACGCCCACAACAACCACTACAACTCCAACTCCAACTACTACGACCACTACAACTCCACCTCCGACTACCACGCCCACAACAACCACTACAACTACTACTCCACCTCCGACTACGACCCCAACGACCACTACAACTCCAACTCCAACTACAACTACAACGACCACTACAACTCCAACTCCAACTACTACGACCCCAACGACCACTACAACTCCAACTCCAACTACTACGACCCCAACGACCACTACAACTCCAACTCCAACTACTACGACCCCAACGACCACTACAACTCCAACTCCAACTACTACGACCCCAACGACCACTACGACTCCAACTCCAACTACTACGACAACAACAACCACTACAACTCCAACTCCAACTACTACGACCCCAACGACCACTACAACTCCAACTCCAACTACTACGACCCCAATGACCACTACAACTCCAACTCCAACTACTACGACCCCAACGACCACTACAACTCCAACTCCAACTCCAACTACAACTACAACGACCACTACAACTCCAACTCCAACTACTACGACCCCAACGACCACTACAACTCCAACTCCAACTACTACGACCCCAACGACCACTACAACTCCAACTCCAACTACTACGACCCCAACGACCACTACAACTCCAACTCCAACTACTACGACCCCAACGACCACTACGACTCCAACTCCAACTACTACGACAACAACAACCACTACAACTCCAACTCCAACTACTACGACCCCAACGACCACTACAACTCCAACTCCAACTACTACGACCCCAATGACCACTACAACTCCAACTCCAACTACTACGACCCCAACGACCACTACAACTCCAACTCCAACTACTACGACCCCAACGACCACTACAACTCCAACTCCAACTACTACGACCCCAACAACCACTACAACTACTACTCCACCTCCAACCGCTCATCCAACCACGACAACCACCACAACTACTACTCCACCTCCAACTACCACGCCCACAACAACCACTACAACTACTACTCCACCTCCAACCGCTCATCCAACCACGACAACCACCACAACTACTACTCCACCTCCAACTACCACGCCCACAACAACCACTACAACTACTACTCCACCTCCAACTACCACTACAACTCCAACTCCAACTACGACAACCTCGACAACCACCACAACTCCACCTCAAGCCTCAACTACCATTCCAGCATGCGCAACAGGTCCAACTACCACTCAACCAGGCTCTGGAAGTGGTGAGCGTCCTTGAATTACTAGTTATGGGATTCAGTTAACAGCCAATTTTAGTTAAATTATATATATATATTAATATTATAGGCCTATTACAAATATATAGACCTACACAATGTCATGCGTTCAGGATCTCAATGTTATCGTTTTAGTCGTTTTTGAAAAGCACACCTTCGACGTCAAATATTTCCCGATCCGCAAAATGGCTCAAATCTCAGTTGCTAATCTGTTTGAAATGCTTTATAATGTACTGTTTATTCTTATGATACGCTGTTTATTCTTTCTGTTATGTTAATCATTAATGTTAATGCTATTATTCTGTTTTGTTTGTTTTGTCTTGATCAATGTGCAACGGTTGTTGCCTTAATAAATGGTATTTGATTTGATTTGATTTGATTTGAAATGCATTATTTTCGCAGTTGTTTGAGTAAGTTTACGCATGTTTCTAGCTCCATAACTTGTTATTGCTATTCCCTACAGGTTTCACCTGTGTTGACAAGCCTGACGGACCGTACGTTAACCCAAACAACTGTACAACTTACATTGTGTGTAATCACGGATATCTAATCGAAATGCCATGTCCATCGCCCCTCTACTTCGACGATATCCTCCACGTCTGCAACTGGTGGAGTGAGTTGAGCGATGAAAGAAAAGAGGAATGTGGAGGCGTCCGACATAGGCCTGAAAGAATTCGACCTAAGAATCGACCTGCAAAGAAATGGCTTTTCCGAAGATAAACAATTCGCTGCAAATACTCAACTGATTAGGCTATTCTCTTACTTATGGAGTAATTAATTGTTTTCCTAATTTAGGCAATTCGCAGACAATTTCGTCCTCATTTGATTTATTCGAATTATGGTATAGATGCAGGTGGTGTGCTAAGAACTATTGGTCCATGGACGTTGAACGATTCTCCGAAAATATGTTCTAAGCACACTGATCTGAACGTATTTTTCGAACAGCTTTGTTTTCATGTTTAGTTAAATAAGAATCGGTTTGTAAATGATTTCATGCAATCGCGACATTTCGAAAATTTAATTTTATTGAGGCACACTAGAAGCAGATATAGGTCTTTTATTGTGTAAAATAACATATAAGATTTGTGTAACATCTGACTTTCTTCTAGTTTTTAAAGTCATTTTCGCCTGCTATCGACCTAGGCCGGTTTGGAAAGGAGTTTTATTGTAACTCGATTTCTCTTGTCACGTATGAATTTGTTCCATGTTTTATATATAGCCTTTGTTGTGTAACACATGCTTTTGTTTTGGTAATTAAAAATGATTTTTTTTATTGTAACATATGCATTTATTTTAATATTTTAAACGGATTCTTTTCTTGTTACGTAAATTATAATTGTTCTACCATTTCAAATTGTTTTGTCTCTTTGAAGTTTGTGACTCAGAAGTGCACCGCAATTCCATGAGAAATAATGTGAAAACCTGATACACTTGTAATTCAGAAGTGCACCGCAATTCCATGACAAATAATGTGAAAATCTGATAAGTCTTGTAATTCAGAAGTGCACCGCAATTCCATGACAAATAATGTGAAAACCTGATACACTTGTAATTCAGAAGTGCACCGCAATTCCATGACAAATAATGTGAGAATCTGATACACTTGTAATTCAGAAGTGCACCGCACTTCCATGAGAAATAATGTGAGAATCTGATACACTTGTAATTCAGAAGTGCACCGCACTTCCATGAGAAATAATGTGAGAATCTGATACACTTGTAATTCAGAAGTGCACCGCACTTCCATGACAAATAATGTGAAAATCTGATACACTTGTAATTCAGAAGTGCACCGCAATTCCATGACAAATAATGTGAAAACCTGATACACTTGTAATTCAGAAGTGCACCGCAATTCCATGACAAATAATGTGAGAATCTGATACACTTGTAATTCAGAAGTGCACCGCACTTCCATGACAAATAATGTGAGAATCTGATACACTTGTAATTCAGAAGTGCACCGCACTTCCATGACAAATAATGTGAAAATCTGATACACTTGTAATTCCGAAGTGCACCGCAATTCCATGAGAAATAATGTGAGAATCTGATACACTTGTAATTCAGAAGTGCACCGCACTTCCATGAGAAATAATGTGAGAATCTGATACACTTGTAATTCAGAAGTGCACCGCACTTCCATGAGAAATAATGTGAGAATCTGATACACTTGTAATTCAGAAGTGCACCGCACTTCCATGAGAAATAATGTGAAAATCTGATACACTTGTAATTCCGAAGTGCACCGCAATTCCATGAGAAATAATGTGAGAATCTGATACACTTGTAATTCAGAAGTGCACCGCAATTCCATGACAAATAATGTGAAAATCTGATAAGTCTTGTAATTCCGAAGTGCACCGCAATTCCATGACAAATAATGTGAAAATCTGATACACTTGTAATTCAGAAGTGCACCGCAATTCCATGACAAATAATGTGAAAATCTGATACACTTGTAATTCCGAAGTGCACCGCAATTCCATGAGAAATAATGTGAGAATCTGATACACTTGTAATTCAGAAGTGCACCGCACTTCCATGACAAATAATGTGAAAATCTGATACACTTGTAATTCCGAAGTGCACCGCAATTCCATGACAAATAATGTGAAAATCTGATAAGTCTTGTAATTCCGAAGTGCACCGCAATTCCATGAGAAATAATGTGAGAATCTGATACACTTGTAATTCAGAAGTGCACCGCACTTCCATGACAAATAATGTGAAAATCTGATACACTTGTAATTCAGAAGTGCACCGCAATTCCATGACAAATAATGTGAGAATCTGATACACTTGTAATTCAGAAGTGCACCGCAATTCCATGACAAATAATGTGAAAATCTGATAAGTCTTGTAATTCCGAAGTGCACCGCAATTCCATGACAAATAATGTGAAAATCTGATAAGTCTTGTAATTCCGAAGTGCACCGCAATTCCATGACAAATAATGTGAAAATCTGATACTCTTGTAATTCCGAAGTGCACCGCACTTCCATGAGAAATAATGTGAGAATCTGATACACTTGTAATTCAGAAGTGCACCGCAATTCCATGAGAAATAATGTGAAAACCTGATACACTTGTAATTCAGAAGTGCACCGCAATTCCATGACAAATAATGTGAAAACCTGATACACTTGTAATTCAGAAGTGCACCGCACTTCCATGACAAATAATGTGAGAATCTGATACACTTGTAATTCAGAAGTGCACCGCAATTCCATGACAAATAATGTGAAAATCTGATACACTTGTAATTCCGAAGTGCACCGCAATTCCATGACAAATAATGTGAAAATCTGATACACTTGTAATTCAGAAGTGCACCGCACTTCCATGAGAAATAATGTGAAAACCTGATACACTTGTAATTCAGAAGTGCACCGCACTTCCATGACAAATAATGTGAGAATCTGATACACTTGTAATTCAGAAGTGCACCGCACTTCCATGAGAAATAATGTGAAAACCTGATACACTTGTAATTCAGAAGTGCACCGCACTTCCATGAGAAATAATGTGAGAATCTGATACACTTGTAATTCAGAAGTGCACCGCACTTCCATGAGAAATAATGTGAAAACCTGATACACTTGTAATTCAGAAGTGCACCGCAATTCCATGACAAATAATGTGAGAATCTGATACACTTGTAATTCAGAAGTGCACCGCACTTCCATGAGAAATAATGTGAGAATCTGATACACTTGTAATTCAGAAGTGCACCGCAATTTCATGACAAATAATGTGAAAATCTGATACACTTGTAATTCCGAAGTGCACCGCAATTCCATGACAAATAATGTGAAAATCTGATACACTTGTAATTCAGAAGTGCACCGCAATTCCATGACAAATAATGTGAGAATCTGATACACTTGTAATTCAGAAGTGCACCGCACTTCCATGAGAAATAATGTGAGAATCTGATACACTTGTAATTCAGAAGTGCACCGCACTTCCATGAGAAATAATGTGAGAATCTGATACACTTGTAATTCAGAAGTGCACCGCACTTCCATGAGAAATAATGTGAGAATCTGATACACTTGTAATTCAGAAGTGCACCGCACTTCCATGAGAAATAATGTGAGAATCTGATACACTTGTAATTCAGAAGTGCACCGCACTTCCATGAGAAATAATGTGAGAATCTGATACACTTGTAATTCAGAAGTGCACCGCACTTCCATGAGAAATAATGTGAGAATCTGATACACTTGTAATTCAGAAGTGCACCGCACTTCCATGAGAAATAATGTGAGAATCTGATACACTTGTAATTCAGAAGTGCACCGCACTTCCATGAGAAATAATGTGAGAATCTGATACACTTGTAATTCAGAAGTGCACCGCAATTCCATGACAAATAATGTGAAAATTTGATACACTTGTAATTCCGAAGTGCACCGCAATTCCATGACAAATAATGTGAAAATCTGATAAGTCTTGTAATTCCGAAGTGCACCGCAATTCCATGACAAATAATGTGAAAATCTGATAAGTCTTGTAATTCCGAAGTGCACCGCAATTCCATGACAAATAATGTGAAAATCTGATACACTTGTAATTCTACCTCTTGTCCAATGAAGATCACTGCCGTCACTCAAATCAAACAAATATATTCACATTCTGATTATAATGAAGCAGTTTCACTTTAGACCAAGTAAATAAATTCCTACGGTTTACTACGATAAAGGCTAAGTTTCACCTTTAATTTAATATTTCTCTGAGCACTAGCCCTGATTTTGGTCCGAGACTCTAATCTTCCAACGAGTATCAAATAACCTAATGTATTATTTTTTATGTTTTTTATTTCTCGCATTTGCAATAGCGTACCTTCAGGTTCACTACTCCGAGGCGCTCCCGACTACAGCGCAGACACTTCATTGGAGTTTCGCACCGATGCGCACGAGCAATTGCGCGTGAAGAACTTGCGTTTAAAAAAGCTGTGGCTTACGGTCACGTTTGGTTTATACTGAACTTTGTACCACCACCCACCATTCCTATGGGCGGAGTTTATCGGGGAGAGTGTCGCAACCAGGCACTTGACTGTTAACTATGAGGTGACGTCAGAAAAAGGAAATATCTTTGATGTCGTAGTCTGACATTCTGATGCACTGATCCGTTTCTTTTGAACAATATCGTGCTAATCGTGCATGACGTCGTTCCACCCACACAACTTAATAAGCATGTATTACTAACATCTGAAAGATGTTAAGCGTGCAGACAATTTCTCCGCCTTTCGACAATACCTTCTTAACACACAACAAATAAAAGTAGGCTAAAGAGCTTTCTTCCTTTTCCTCTTCAATAATCAGCCATAGATATTATTGAGCGAATTGAATGAATGGATGACATTCACGAGTGAGGCAGTAATTCCTGAGTGGAAAATAAATGCGACATCTACATCTTTTATTTATATTATTATATGAAATATTTGCAAAAACAAATGGATTTTAATCTTAACCGTAATGGCTAACGATTTCTTAAATCTTGGAAGTCCCACGTTTAATATGACGCCTTGCGGCCTTTGTGACAACTTTGCGCATTGACTATCCACGGCCAATGTTAAGATCATTCAGTTTGTAAAGGTCTATAAGTAATTTGGCCTTGCTAGTAAAGATTATTTAAAAATCGGTTCTTTTCCAAATTTAATTAAAATTAAATTGCTATTAATTCTGGACATAAGTCATCAAGGAATATTCTAGAGAATAACGTTGACCATAATTAGAGTGTAAGCTTACACATAGGGCCTTATAAACCAGTTAAAACATTAGTTATTTTTATTTTTTATCTTTTGAAGTAGCCTATCATTGATTAGTGCCTTTCATGGCGTCGATGTTTAAGTGCTCGTCTACAGGGTGGGCCAAAAAAAGACCCCTAGGATTGTTGCCATTATCTTGTTCAGAAGTGGACGTCATAATAATTAGACATTTATTTTGTGTACATACATTTTGCCGAGACTCTACGTAAATCGACTAAATCTGTTGACCCGTCTCCCTCACTGTGTAGGTCTACTTAATATACGAACAGCCCCTAATATATACAGGGTGGGCCATAAAAAAGTAATCCCCTACGGTTTTTTGGCCATATCTTGGCCAGAAGTAAGAATTTCGAAATGAAATTTTACAGGCTTAAAGACAATTCATATTTACATATGATGGCCAGATTTCATTAAAATATTTCAAACAGAACAATAGCTACATGACTTTTAGTGAGGCCACTTGTCGTTTTTTGACGATTCAAAAACGCGACGCAACAAAAAGTTTTTAAAAAACATCTAATTATTCTGGTCAATATCTTGGCCAGAAGAAAGAATATCAAAATGAAATTTTACACGCGTGAAGACATTTCATATCTACACATGATGGCCAAATTTAATCAAAATATTTCAAACAGAACAAAAGTTATATCACTTTTAATGAGGCGACCCCCGTTTTTTGACAATTCTGAAGGGTGACGCAACAAAAAGTAGCAAAAACAGAATTTTATAAAGCCTCATCTCAAATATTTGTTATCAAATAACCTTGATATTGCCAGATGATCATTATTATTACTCTTTAAAAAAGAAACAGGGTACCAGCGTAGCTGCACATCACTGAGAAGTCACTTAGCAAGATGACTATCATATTGGTAAATAAGGAATCTGTGACGTTAATCAACAGGTCCATCAAGAACTTTGTAAAGATACTCAACAAAAGTTTTGTCACTGGTGGTGGGCACATTGAAAACAAGTTGTGAAGCACTACCAAGTTCATGTGACAACAGTTATTTGAGATGACACTTAATAAAATCGTGATTTTGTTACTTTTTGCTACGTTTCGTTTTTGAATCGTCAAAAAAGGTGGGTGGCCTCACTAGAAGTGGTATAACTTTTGTTGTGTCTGGAATATTTTTATGAAATCTGGCCATCGTGTGCAAATACGAATGGTATTTAAGCCTGTAAAATTTCATTTCGAAATTCATACTTCTGGCCATGATATTAGCAAAAAACCTAATTTTTTTCCGTTTCGTTTTTGAATCGTCAAAAAACGATGGGTGGCCTCACTAAAAGTGGTATAACTTTTGTTATGTTTCACATATGGCAATGAAATTTGGCTATTATACGTAGATATGACTAACCTTCAAGCCCGTGAAACTGGATTTGAAAAATTCCTATTTTTGGCCAAGATATTGGCAAAAAATCGTAGGGGATTACTTTTTTTTGGCCCACCCTGTATAATGCATCAATAGGTCTTGTTCTACACCAAAGCCGCGACCAGGCATGTATCCAGGCGATTAGATTTTGAGTTTAGATAGGCCTAATGATAACTTAAGAAAAAAAACAGCAGCTCTATTAATTAAGCTGTGAAATCACAAGAACTGCAAGGTTGAATCTTTAATGTAAATACAGCGGTTACTAATTTTTTTTTTCAAATTCAAAGTCTTTTATTGATAGCAATTGTAATTAAATCGACCATTTGCCTTGTCATCAAATTAAAGGGCAATTGATATTTGAAGGAGTAACAATGTTTCGCCAATAGGGGTACAGCTACGGTAACTTTCTGCAAGCAGTGACATCAATGTTATCATGTCCATCAGCAGCAGTTATCTTACATCAAAGCACTACACCAAGAATATAATTTAGTAAACTGCGATTGCGTTTGTAAAAAATAACGGTGATTGGTTGCCTATTAGGTTATTGAGGGTTTGTATTTTCGACAAGCAAGTGTATTTCTTGTTTTATTAGCCGTCCGAGCTATAGGCTTACTCTTTCTCTCTACCTTATCTAAACTTTGACTTACCATTCTATTTCAAGTGACACTCGAACTTTGACCATTGATAACAATAAGCAAAAGTTATCTAAGTTTCGGAGGCAAAGAATACTTACAGTAGCCTATGAGAAATCGCCGCTTCATTTCGCCCTAGGCAATTATACCTGTAACATATTTCTACGTCATTTTGCCTCATACCTTTAGCCTACTTATGACAGTGCGTACGACGGTCTCTACGTCATCTCGCTTTACAAACAACATCATTTGACAAATCTCTATCCCTACGTCAATTCGTCCAAATCACTTGATATATGGAAAACTAAAGAACATGAAATGAAGGTAAAAAGCACAATCGGACACCAAATCGAATAGGCTATATTAGATGACAGATGTGGAAATTGATGCTATATGCAGCATATAAAACCCTAAATTTGCCTTGTAGCCTACCGGGGTATATCTTCTACAGATACTTGTTACAGAGTTACATGCAGCCTCAGACGAATGACTATCCGATGATTTCATACCAGACACCGCCATGGGATGCAGACACCGCCATGGGATGTTTCTGGAGTGCAGTCAAATAGGAGATTATCCATACACCGTGCAGAAATGTTCAAATTTCTCCATTGTGGAACAAGCTTCCTCCCTCAATACGTTCCTCCATATTAACCGGTGGGCCAAATGCCTCTGTTCGGTGTCTCAAGACTATTTTTTCTCTCTTGGTCTAGCGTACTGGTAGCGCCTCTGATTGGTGTGCACTGCGAGAGGCGCTTTATAAATTTATAGATACAATACAAGATGACTTGATAGCTGGTGTTACTGATCATCAAACTGGTCGCCTCTGACCTAGATCGTGGGTGGATTAGACATTAATTTTCTCATGCAGGAAGTAATCACTTCTCATGCTATTCAAGCTTCGTCCTCGCCACCTTTGATCCTATTGCAATCGATCCGTTCGATAGTTATGATAGCTGATCACAATACGAGCTATTCATCACAACGACCGCCTCTGGCTGAGGTCATAGCAGCGTTGAACATCTAGCGTATATATAGGAAGTATAGGATAGGCATACACAGCGTTTATGCTCATCAAGCTTCGGTTCACTACAATTGATGAGACGGTAATCGCATTTCATGCACGTGACTAATACTGACTATAAGAATCCAATCTGCTGATACCATGACAAAATAATTAGGTCACTGAAAATTCGCATTAATAATTATTTACTTCATGACTAACTATAGAGCGATTTGCTTAAGAGATCCCACAAGATTCCGTGATAGGTTCCATTCCTCGGTCACTTAACAAGACACATTTAAGAGGGCATGGTCGAAACAAAAAGATGTAGGCATAGGCCTAGTTTTTGGATTCCCGGTTCCATATCTAGAAACAGAACACGTGGATTTCCTTAATGACCTGTATCCTACGGTAGCCGACATGCTATTACATGTGGTGGAATACTTGCAAACGGTCAGACAAATATGATTTCAATGCATTGCTACAAATCAATCCCAAAAATAAACGAGAAAGTAATTCTAATTATTATTATTCTCTGCCTCCATCCAGGCTCAAAATTCGAGGTCGCAGTTCCTCTCGCTGTTAGACCCTTCTTTGAGCTTTTCGTATCCGTTTTTCATAATGCGATCTATATTCATCTGTCTTGGTCTTCGACAGCATCCTTATCATAAACCATGGGATCATCACCCGTAGGCATCCGAGTCATTTTCACTCTACGTTGTCTGTCCAGAGCAACAATGTGGCTCAGAGTCTGCAGTAATGTTCCGCACTACTCAATTATATCGTCCGACCATTCTTATGGGGGATGTCCTCTCTTGTTTGGACCATCCATCCAGCCACACACTAATGTCTAGATCTTCCGAGCATTATCCACTCTGCAATATGTGACCGAATAACATTAGCCATTCCAATTCAAATCAAATAATTTTTTTATTGTTTCCACAATAAAACGTTAGAAACGGAAAATAATGTAACACAAGTGATATTTAACGTAGAAACACATTCGGTAGAGACTTTAGATGCAGATTATGTAGCAATAGGCACTCCATAAGGGACAAGTCCCGCTTAGTAGGGGCCTATATACCATGATTAAGTTAAACAAAATGGTGGATGTATGATTAGATAGGCATTGGCGAAGTTTGGTTTCCGTTCTTGGGGGTCTCACCACGAGTGTGGGCCTTATTGGGGGGAGGGGTTACCCCAAAAAGGATACCATTTTCATGGTTAAAAAGTTGAATATGGAAATTCTTGGAGGGGCTTAGCCCCACCTAGCCCCTGATAAACTCCGCCCATGTAGATAGGGTAAGAATAGACATGAGTATAGTACATAGCATTATTTTGTAGAGTTACTGTAGGAAAAACATATGGATACAGGTTAAAGTCTTAACTAAAGCATACATGAAGAAGGAAAAATTCCGTTCAGATGACGCTGCCTCTTCACCTACCAATCGAGATCCATTTATTTTCGTGTCCGATCTATAATGGTCTATCGTGTCCACTCCTACGCACCCGATAAACTCATAGAAACGGATCAGGGTTGATGCAAGTCAAACGAACTTATGGAATAACTAATGTAGGCCTATGTGGATATCACTGCTATAATTGTGTACCACTTTCGTTGTGAATTGGATTATCACGTAGGCAATTGTTTAAAATTAAGGAGAGCTTTTCAGTGCATGCTGCGCAAGAGCAATTCAGTCGTCAAGAGGCGTGACAATCCTTGTCAGACATCTTAAGTGAAAGCAGATAAGGAAGCTCAAGTCGACTGATGAAAACAAGGCTTTGTCAATTGAGAAAGAAGAAAGGAATGATTATGTGATGTCCTACTGGCCATCTTAAAGATTATACTAAGCGACTGGACATACGCGCTTTCTCTCCTCTCTCTCTCCTTACCCCACCAAAATATCATGACAGCAGATAAGGCATCTAGAGAGACTAAGGTTGTTTTAAGTGATCTATAGTCACGGTCCACTGCAATTCCGAAGAATAAGATTTCAAGAAATATCATTCTGATATTCAACACATTAGAGTTTATTGTCTCAAAAGATAAGCTTATCGTCGCTTGTCGCCGTGAAGTGAAGCGATTAGAGCACAAAAACTCGTATAAAACAAAACGGACATTTACACATCTCCAACATCGGCAATGTGAACAAGAGAACAAAGTCTTGGAGGAACAGACCAGAGAAGGAGATTTCATATCCTCAAAAACAAAGTGAACAGAAAGACAATTGGAGGAACAAACCAGAGAAGGAGATTTAATATTCTCAAAGACAAAGTGAACAGAAAGACAATTGGAGGAACATACCAGAGAAGAAGATTTCATATTCTCAAAATAAAAGTGAACAGGAAGACAAGAGTCTTGGAGGAACAGACTGCAGATAAGGAGATTTCATATTCTCACAGACAAAGTGAACAGGAAGACAAGAGGTTTTGAGGAACAGACCAGAAAAGGGGTGTTAATATTCACAAGGGCACAGTTCACAGAAGGAAAAGAGCCTTGAAGAGAACAAAAACTAGAGAAATACCATTCGTGTAGTGCCATTCGTGTCTTATTAAGTTATATACAATATTAGAAGCTTGCTGTAACGAAGGAAAACCGCCGCGATGAATTATCCAATTCTTCTTTTGTTGATTACCCTTGCAAGCGTCGCTACATTCGCCCAAGGTAAGAACTAATACTATAATTATTATATATCGAAAACAAGCACAGTAGTGTCTTCTTACTATTCTGGGGAACAGGAAGATAAACAATCCCTAAAACTAACCATGGGTCGGTGGCTGGTCATTTTTCCCAGAGTCGATCGCAATGGAAGCGCTTCTCATAAGCTCTGCTTAGAGAAGCGCTATATAAATAACTTTGTGATAATAACACGATAAAATGTCAACACATTCATTTAATTCGACTGAGCAATTATTATGTTGCATTTATGTTTTCTCCGCAGAATACAGGAGAATCTGTTATGTCTCCAACTGGGCTCAGTATCGTCCGCAGCCCGGAACGTTCTTCCCAGACCAAATGGATCCATCTCTCTGCTCCCACGTCATGTTTGCCTTCGCTGTTCTTGAAACCGACAACACCATCAAGCCTTACGAGTGGAACGACGATATTCCAGGAGGATTGTACGTATAAAGTACTACTACTACTACTACTACTACTACTACTACTACTACTACTACTACTACTACTACTACTACTACTACTACTACTACTACTACTACTACTACTGCTGCTGCTGCTGCTGCTGCTGCTGCTGCTGCTGCTGCTGCTGCTGCTGCTGCTACTACTACTACTACTACTACTACTACTACTACTACTACTGCTGCTGCTGCTGCTGCTGCTGCTGCTCCTACTACTACTACTACTACTACTACTACTACTACTACTACTACTGAGTAGTAACCTTGAAGGAGCGCTATATCAAATTCTCAGTAAATACTACTACTACTACTACTACTACTACTACTACTACTACTACTACTACTACTACTACTACTACGGTCGGTCTGGTTGCGTGACCACGAGAATTTAGGTGACTGATAAACTATTATGCAGTTTATATTATGATAGAGAAAAGAAGCATGAGGTTGAAGGGTTGATGTGGAAACAAGTTCCGTTCCTCTTTGCAGTGGACAAAAAGCAATCAACTTTGCATGATTGCATCTTATCATATTGGCACTTGAAACGCCGTTCGAGCAACTACCGGACGCAACAGTAGGCCTACAGTGGGGCGCGGTGGTGCAGTGGTGGCGTCGTTGCCTTGGAGCCGGAAGGTTCGAGGTTCGAATCCACCTCGCCGCGTCAAGACCTTGGGCAAGTTCTTCACTCACAATTGCTCAGCGCTTCAGCGTGAAACTCCGATGCAGTGTCCGCTCTGTATTCGGGAGCGCCTCTGAGTAGAGAGAGCTTGAAGGGGCGCTATAACAAGTGCACATACAAACAAACAATGCAGTATAATAGCATACATAACCCATGCCTGTTGTAACTATTCTCTTTAAATTTGCAGCTTAAAGCAGTGCAGTAGCCAACAGAACTATAATTTGATTGATTGTCGCAACTTTAGAGAATTTTTTCTTCTCAGGTATGAACAGACAGTTGCCCTGAAACTAAAGGAGCCCGGACTTAAAGTGTCAATAGCCGTTGGAGGATGGAACTTCGGTATGGAGCAGGCGAGTATCATGTTGTCAACAGCCGCCAACAGAAAGACCTTCATAGATTCCGTCATCCCTTTCTGCAGACAGCGTGACTTCGATGGAGTTGATCTCGACTTTGAATATCCAGGATCAAGAGGAAGTCCACCAGATGACAAATACCGCTTCACCGATCTGCTCAGGGTAAAGCTTAAAACAATGTCACGTCATTCAATGTGCCGCATTAAAAATTTCGACATCAAAAACCTTTGTCTTTACCTCCATCTCCTCCACCTGACCAGTCAATCTTTATTTCTCAAGTCTCTTAAATCTTTTTTCTTTAGTCGTGGCTGGGCTGGGAGCACCTCTGAGCAGTTTCTTGAAGAGGCGCTATATAAATTCTAATAATGAATGAATGAATGAATTTAGTTGATAGACGGACATCATCACAAGAAAGCCTGAATGTCTTCAGGGGTACTAAGTCTAATCCTGTGCTAGTCATTGTTCGACTTTTCGCAAGTAGGCTCCAATCAAAATAGATTTGTTCAAAATATTGTGTCAATCTTAATATTTATTAAGAAATCACAATATGACACGATATGCATTTCTGACAGGACAATTACCCCCTGGACAATTACCCACGGACAATTACTCCCGTGCCAATTACCCTCGGACAATTACCCCCGTGCCAATTACCTCTTCTCGGGGGCACTTTCGCCATCCAGAAAAGTTACGGATAGGGTCTTAACACTCGAGTGCCCAAGGTATTTTTTGGTACACGAAGGCCCAAGGGGGGGGGGGTCCGCGCGGACCCCAGCGTTTTATGTTAATATCTTGAGAAGGGATTGGAATATCGTCACAGAATTTAGTTCTATGTGATCCCAAATGAATTTCCAATCGATTGGTGTATCTTATATGACAATAACACCACCTGGTGTTAAATAATAGTGTAAAATCTCGTGATACACATTTTACGCTTGCTTGCGTTATTGACCAAAGGAAGCCCAGCGTTTTCATGCCAATATCTTGAGAAGGGATTGGAATATCGTTATAGAATTTATTTCAATGTAATCCCAAATGAATTTGCAATCGATTGATGTATCTCATAGCACAATAACACCACCTGGTGTAAACTAATAGTGTAAAAATCTCGTAATACATCTGTTATGCTTGCATGCTTGCGTTATTTATCGAAGGAAAGCCTATACGTCCGGCGCGGACCCCAGCGTGTTCATGTTAATATCTTGAGAAGGGATTGGAATATCGTTATGTAATTTAGTTGCAAGTAATCCCAACTAAATTTGCAATCGATTGATATATATTATATTACAATAGCACCACCTGGTATAAAATAATAGTTATTGACCAGTAACCATGCGCGTGTATGAATATCAGCCGCATATCATGGGGTACTCTTAGTATATGCTGTGGTTGTGGGGTGCAGGGTTGGACAATACTCACGCAAAATATACCATTCTATGCCCAAATGGTTGCTCTAGGAATACCTAAAAGCATTTATGCAGATCCCTAGCCTTTAAAAAGTTATCCGGGAAAAACAGGCCTGGGGTCCGGTCGGACCCCCCCCCTTGGGCACTCGAGGGACATATCTTTTTCACACTCGCTATACTGTATTTGATGTTTAATTCCCTGAGAGGGCGCACCGACAAAACGGCGCAGGACAAAACGGCGCCGACATAACGGCGCCGACATAACGGCGCCGACAAAACGGCGCACCCACAAAACGGCGCGGTTTGGGTCCTAAGATTTGGAAGGCCTTCCGGATCATATATCTACCTTAAAATCCACCAGCCTCTTTAAAAATCGCTTTAAAAAGTTTCTCATTGTGAACTGACATCTTTCACTGCCCCTGACTGACATTCGCCCATTGACAAAATTTTGTTACAACCCTATGGTTTAGTATATTATTTTTCTCTTGTGTATCTCATATCTAACCGATATATACATTATGACTACAGGGTGCGGCCAAAAAAAATACCCCATTACGAAAATCGCGATTTCTCAAAAACCGCCAAATATTTTTTTTACAAATATTTTCATTCCTATTCGTAACATATTTTTGCATATTATCTGAAAATGTTATGTCAGTATCTCTATATTTGTGATCATGACAACAGGCAGAAGAAAGAACTTCATTTTTTCAACTGAACACGGCATTCACGAAATAGGAAATCATGTTTTTTCATAAAGTAGCATGCGGTGTGGCATAATTACCTCATTTCCGCTTTGCAGATGGTGTTTTGTTTGCATTTTGAGTCAAATTGCAATTGCAAGCCAACAATTTTATCCAGACGAAGAAAAAAAGCCCGTATCATTCAAAGCCGCCTGTTGGTCGAGAGAGCCAAGTTCTCTCCCCACATCATGGTTTCTGCATGTGTTCGCTATCATGAGGGTAAAGGACGCTTGCATTTCATTGACGAGAAGGCCAAAATCAATGCTAAGTAATACGTGGAGAATCTTTTGTGTAAGCTTGTCGATGACTGTCACACTGTCTTGGGAAATCAGTTCACTTTTCAGCAAGATGAAGCGCCCGCTCACGGGGCCAAACTGGCCCAAGGTTGGCTAACAAGTCACTGTTCGGACTTCATCGACAAGGATTAATGGCCGCCAAATTCCCCAGATATGAACCCACTCGACTATGCTGTCTGGGGGTGCAATGCTTGAGACTTGCAACAAACTTACCACAAAGCCAAAGAACATTTCTGAACTGAAAAATACGCACAAATCATCTTTGTTACTTATTGCTGTCATGAAATGTCTGTTGAAACGAAAATAACATTGTTTCACTTCAGGGTTGCACCATTTTAGTGTCCATGATTCGAATTTCATTAAATTTAGCCAAGTTGTAGACAGATATGTGTCAAATAGACTGGCGAAGTTTTATAACAAAATATTCAGCGGTTTTGGAGAAATCGCGATTTTCGTAATGGGGTATTTTTTTTGGCCGCACCCTGTATAGTTGCGTCCTGGCTATTACTCGCTACTGTTTTATTTTTAACCACTCGTTGTGGAGTACCACTTATAGCCTGCCTATTGTTTTTCTTATACCAAGGCCGCCTAGCTTATTATTGGTTACTGTTTCATTGTTGTCTGCTATATACTAACATTTGATACCACTAGTTGTGGTCATTGCCTATGGTCTGTAACTCTTAGCATTCATTCATAATTTGAATTAGCTTTACTTTGTTATGCTTCATTATTGTACATGTATATGTTCTCTGTTTACACTCTGCCTATGTCCTGTCTTATCTCTCGTCCTCTCTCTACATTAACTCATCTACTTGATTTCGTTTTGCCTACATTGCCTAATAACAACTACGCTCTACCGTCACCACCATCTTGATACAAACTTCTGTTTGTGGTTGCCCAGGTTTAGCGGGATCACTCCCTTTCTGGGTGACCCTTTCTTAGTGATCTTTTACCTGATGATAATAATTTGGTTAGCTCCTTATCTCACTGCACACTCATAATTTATATATAGTTTTTGCTGTTTTGATTTGTTGATCGCTATGAATAAACAAGATTTGATTTGATTTGATTTGATTTGATTTGATTTGAAGTAATATAGTTAACAGACGTTTTTATAGCAGTAATAGTCAAAATATACTAAACTAGGAAATAGAATAAACTTCAAGTCCTGAAGTTAAAATACGAACGTTATAGTAGTAGAAGTAGTATAAAAATATAATAACCTACTAAATATAATAATAATAATAGTCTATGTTCGAATTGATCTTGTAACAATGGGCAGCAATCTTTGAAAGCCTATAATATAGGCTTTATATTATAAGCAAACAATTACTAAACGGGTATCGTAGTCTTTGTACAGCGCCGTTATGTCAAGCGCCGTTTTGTCGGGGGGCTTTGTACAGCGCCGTTCTGTCGGCGCCGTTTTGTCGGCGCCGTTATGTTGGCGCCGTTCTGACCTGCGCCGTTTTGTCGGCTCACCCCCTGAGAGATTCTGTATAGGCCCTACCTTGTGGCAAATAATGATGATGATGACGATGATGATACTAAGTATACTCGACACGTAATTCATTATGTTTTCTATCTTGTTGCAGGAATTCCGTGTCGCCATTGACAACGAGGCTGCTTCCACTGGAAGAGCCCCTCTGTTTCTGACCGCTGCGGTAGGAGCAGGAGTAACGACCATCGATAACGGCTACGAAGTTGAAAAAATTTTCGAGTAAGAAAATTCATTCTGTGTGGCATTGTTATTTAACTGACAATTTCTCCCCAGCCGACAAAAACTCCGGGCCATGAGGCTGAGCAGCCGCGTACCTCAAAACTATCTTTTGACTTTAAGTGAATTATTTTCTAATCGAGCCCGGGTTCCTAAAAGTTGCTGGGCCTTTAACATTTTGCTCTTGCTTCCTCTCTGCAGCCCTGTTGGAATTAACAATAATTATTATCACTCACATGCCGGTATATGTCATCACTCTGTCTCCGGCTTAGTTGGTCTGTATTAAACAAGCTATCGCAGAGTATCGCTGTTATTGTATGCATGAATAGACTACTGGTCGTCTTGGTCATCGTAGTCGTCCTGGTCATCTTGGTCACATTGGACATCTTGGTCATCTTGGTTGTGATGGCTGTGACAGTTGGCACGGGCCTTCTGTTACAGATGCATAGGGGCCTAGTGATTTTTAGTTGTCGTCTTTCGCTGTTATTTTATGCTTGCAGGAAGAGTGCTTGTGTGTTTTTAAAGTAATAGCCTATAATATAGTCTTTCCTGCTTGTTCACCAAAAGTGAACTTTGTGCCTGAATATTCCTTGCAGGTACTTGGACTTTGCAAATATCATGACGTACGATTATAACGGAGCTTGGGATACAATAACTGGAATGAATTCTCCTCTTTACGCGAGAGCGGACGAGTCTGGAGCGTATTACGGCGAAATGGAACGATCCACACTCAATCTGGTTTGTAAATTTTTACTCATGGCTTCATTCGATTATGAAGTTTAATGAGCGCCAAATGCTCAACAAAAACAAATCTTACGTAGGCTAAATGGAAATTGATGAAGTTGTCGTTCACTCCACCCGGTAATATCGTCCAGCCATTCCCGATGAGGTCTTCCTTTTTTATTTGACCCATCCATCCTTCCGAACATTAGTGGCTTCATTTTTTTCTGTCATCTTTTATCCTACATAAATATATGACCAAACAATCCCACTTCCTTTGGATTATCTTCTGCATCAAGTTCTCTTTTAGATCTATGCGTCTATGTAGTTCCTGTTACCGACTTTCACTCTCAATATCTTCCTATATATCTTTTCTCTCGAATGTCAGTATCCTGCCTTGAATGAGTTTAGTTACCATCCTAGCCTCACAACCGCTCAGGATGCTGCTGTAAACGTAGGCCTGCAAGACGCTCATTTTTGTCATTAGCTTTATGACTTTGACTAATCTCCATTTAAATAGTGAACTCCTTTGAATAATTATTAATAAAACATTAATCTCGACAGTAGGACACCGTTGATAGTGACTTGGCAGGCCTACCAAACTCTAAAATATATTTTTGCGTTTGTAGGATTGGGGAGCCAAATATTGGGTTGATTTAGGTGCTCCGAAAGAAAAACTCACATTAGGAATCGCTACGTTTGGCCGCTGTGTCACTCTTGCGGACCCTAACCAAAATGGTCTTGGTGCTCCAATCGTCGGTCCATGCAAGAACGGAACCTACACAAGAGAAGCCGGTTTCTTGTCGTACTACGAGGTATTAGACCACTAACATTTCTATTCATTGGAAACTCTCTTCTTTTTAAAATTACGTACATGTAGGCCTGTGGCTTTTGGTACTTGTTTTTTTATTCACCCCCAATCATGCTTTCCATGTCCGTTCTATGTGCTGATTATGTGCACCTGTCAGAGTGACTGCACTAACTCTAAAACTAACCCTAACCGACCCTCACGACGCCTAACCTGAGCCCTAACCGACCCTCACGCGATAAATTCCGTGAACTTAGAACCTGGGGGTGAATTAAAAAACAAGAACCTGGCTTTTTTAGCCTAAATTAAATTTTGTTTCATATGCTACATTTAAACTTTACGAATGTAGGCTATTCTTCTAATTATTATTATTATTCTTTCTTCTTCTTCTTCTTCTTCTTCTTCTTCTTCTTCTTCTTCTTCTTCTTCTTCTTCTTCTTCTTCTTCTTCTTCTTTTTCTTCACGATCTGGGGGTTGAAAGCCCGTAGGTGTTCACTGCACATTTGACTACTTTATTCGCTGTATTGTGCCCTGTGTGTCGGTTACTGTGTATTCCTCCCACACCACTCTTCTATGTCGTGCAACCCTTCTCTGCATGATCTTCCCCTTCTTCCCGATCCCTCCATGATTCCCGTCACCATACTCTTTATCTTTCTATCGTCGCTCATTCTTAGGATGTGTCCGAATAGTTTAAGCTTCGTTTTCCATTATGGTTTCTACCATATCTTATTTGCTGTTACGAAGGTGCTTAGTTAAAGTTATTGTTCTTCATTTGCAAGTTGCAATGCCAATAAGCACAGTACCTGGTATTGTTTTGACAGATTTGCATTGAGCTCAATGAGGGAGCCACCAGTGTCTATCACGAAGAACACATGAATCCTTACGCATACAATGGTGACCAATGGGTTGGATATGATGATGCGCACAGTATTCAGCTCAAGGTAGGCAAACACGTAAAAAAATCGAAAGTCTGTTTAATCTGTTACTAGACTTAAACCATAATATGTAAGTAAGCAATAATTATGCATTCCGAAAAGAAGATTAAAAGGTTTAAAGCGAGCAGTTTAAATTTTGATATGATGGTACAAAACCGAAGAGAGAAGTTTAGTCCTACAATACGCTTATGCACAACTTAAAGAGAGGAGTCTTAATTCCGATAAGATAATACAAAATTCAAAGAGCCGAATTCTAAGTTTTTACTGGATGATGCAATAGTCAAAGAAAGAAGTCTCAAGTTTCATATGACACAAAACTCAAGTAGTCTTATGTTGCAGGAGATTAGTTCTAAATTTGGACTCAATAGGATCAAAGAAATGACAAAACGAACTGAATGTAGGCCTAACAATCAATTCATAGCATTGCGCCATCTCGGAGTTGAAACTTGACTATTGTGACACGATAAAGTCTACATTCGAATCTTACTTCAAATATTGCTATTAAAAAAATTAATCACTACCAAGTATGCATTAAGGCCAACTTGAAAAACGAGGAGATAATATTATTATAAATACATGTAGACTATGCAATCTGTGATTCGCCAATTAAAAGAATGTTGTATTGAATTGAAAATCTGCGTGGCTGCTATAATATGAAGTTGAAGGCTGCAGCTGACTGGATGAATGTTTTTCATATACTTTTGTTTGATTGCTAATTATTCATTGATTGACTGATTTTGATCGGTGGCGTATAATTGTCTAGTTTGTCTAGTTTGATATTCTTGGGATCAATAAACAAGATCAAGTATCTATGTTTGAACAGGTTGAATATATAATGGCACACTGTTTCTCTGGCTGGATGGTATGGAACGTTGATCTGGACGACTTCAGTGGGAACCTTGGATGCAATGCTGGACCCTATCCTCTCATCCACCGCGCTAATGATGTACTCAAAACTTCACCGTAAGTATGACTGCCATTTAATTTAGTTCATATCAGGCAAGCTTTTTGTCCAACTTCATTTGTTTATTGAACTAATTAATACGCCGGCAAGGTTTGTGTGCAAACCTGCCTCTCAGGCTCAAGACAAGTGCGCGCAAACACCTTGTGGTACGGAGTCAATCCAGTGCGTTGGAAACTGCAATCGTTTTACTGCCAGACACCGTGCAATGATAATAGTCTTGTTCGGATGTCATGTCAAAGTGATGTTAAGGGTTCATGAGAAATTTTAATTAACATTATTTCTAATATACAATGCATGTATTATGGATTTATTATTATTTTGATTAGATCTGTATTACCGTACAACCGCAACAGCCATGACGCATAGGAAATCTACCAAATGCTACAGCTAACATGGGTTAGGCCAAAGAAAGATTTGAGCGATACATGACATGTAGCCTGTAGGCTATAATTTCGGTCTATTACTTAAGCAAAATGATTGTTGGCTTGATTCGTAGGTGCTCCGTAGGACCGTATAACAAAATGAGCTTGCCAAAAACACTTTCGAGTCAAAAGCGTCCCCCATCCAAACAAGATTGGCAACAGTGCGCTATTGTGTTGAAAATGAGACGTAGGCCTATAAAATTATTTGCCGATATTGAAACTTAGTAGTGATCACTACTCAGCCGTGGCGGATCCAGAACTGTTTCAAGGAGGGGAGCCAAAATCTTAGATCTTGAACGGGAAAAAGGGAAAAAATTCGAAAAATAGTTATCGGTCGTTGAGAAAAAAAGTACTTTTCATCCGCCAAAAACGTTGATGACTTTTTTGTCATCTGCTAACATTTTCCGGAAAATCATACTATTTCATCCGCCGAAAAGGTTGATGACCTTTTGTTTCTTTTTATTTTAGTCCTCGACTTGAAAACCGAACTGGGGGCCACTTACCATGCAATTTTCTTAATAGGGGGGCCAATATCCATTACACCCATATTCGTATTGCTACTTTCAGACCAAATGGGGGGGGGCACGTCCCATGGCAGTTTACAATGGGCGGCCATGGCCGGATTGGGCCCCCCTCTGGATCCGCCTCTGCTGCTCAGTGCCCGAATTTGAAGCTGTTTGCAAGTAAACATTTGCTACAAATGCTGTGACTGAGTCCGAATGGTGACCTAATTTAATAAATTCCATGATGATTCTGCGTGTGTGGCCGCTTGCTAAGGCGACTCACTTAGCCTGGACTTTGCACATCTTTAAATTCATTTAAATTCGGATAATGATAAATTCGGATTTTAAATCAACACTTTGCCCTCTTCAAAGTGTCTCGCGCAATCTTAGAGTTAGGCCTACGTCCAGAACACCAGAGGCACTCGAGACATAACATTTCTCAAATATAATTTAGCGAAGATCTATGTGACTGCATGCACAGAATGTTGTCAAGACTTAGTGATGATTGTCTTTACTACGTGACGGACCTCTACTGAAAGAACGATGACTAAATCTGTGATGAATTTATATAAGGCCTTTTGTCAGAAGGGTTAGCAATTATTAGTTTGTACACGATTCAGAAGTGTTCGTAGCAAAACAGAACGAAATAAAATAGATTCCCAGCCTAATGATTGCATGAAATAATTAAGTGGTTCTTTCGATATATATATATATTACAGAGGATGCCCCACGACAACCGCTGTTCCAACAACCACGCCCACAACGACCACTACAACTACTACTCCACCTCCGACTACCACAACCACAACAACCACTACAACTCCACCTCCGACTACCACAACAACCACTACAACTCCACCTCCGACTACCACAACCACAACAACCACTACAACTACAACTCCACCTCCGACTACCACAACCACTACAACTCCACCTCCGACTACCACAACCACTACAACTCCACCTCCGACTACAACAACCACTACAACTCCGCCTCCTACTACCACAACAACCACTACAACTCCACCTCCGACTACCACAACCACTACAACTCCACCTCCGACTACCACAACCACAACAACCACTACAACTACAACTCCACCTCCGACTACCACAACCACTACAACTCCACCTCCGACTACAACAACCACTACAACTCCACCTCCGACTACCACAACCACAACAACTCCACCTCCGACTACCACAACCACTACAACTCCACCTCCGACTACCACAACCACTACAACTCCACCTCCGACTACCACAACCACTACAACTCCACCTCCGACTACCACAACCACTACAACTCCACCTCTGACTACCACAACCACTACAACTCCACCTCCGACTACCACAACCACTACAACTCCACCTCCGACTACCACACCCACAACTACCACTACAACAACCCATATTCCAACCGGACATCCAACCAATCCAGCCACTACAACTCCAGCTCCACATCCAACAACCACGACATCTACAACCACTGCAACATCACCTCCAACTACCTTGATATGCGCAACAGGTCCGACAAATCCGGCTCCATCATCCGGTACCACTCAACCAGGCTCTGGAGCTGGAACAACCGTTGGTGAGCGTCCTTCAATTAATTACTAATGGAATTCGATTAACAAGGAATTTTAGTTAAATAAAACTATAATAATCATCACTCGAATACGAATATAGCACCTATGCATCCATGAAGGTATGCAGGTATCTGCTTATGTAGCCTATGTAGGCCTGTGTTTGTATGTATGTAAGTATGTATGTATGTATGTACATGCGTGTGTGTGTGCATGTATGTATGTATGTTTTGAATGTATAATGTATATATCATGTGCATGTATGCATGTAGGTATGCTTATCAGTATATCAGTATGAATGCATGAGTCTATGTATGTACTATGATCATTGTTTATGTGTTCATGACCCTGTATGAACGTATGCGCGTATAGGCTACGTATAATTATACGAGTAGCTGCGAGCATTCTTACTTATGAGCCATCTACCCTAGATGACACTGAAGATCGGGTAGGCCTACTTGTCAGTTTGACGACCCTCCAAAATTCATACTTTTCTTATGAGTCGATTTTGAAATTGTTAAAGAGAAAATTAATAGGCTATTATATTGTTAGGGTTCAGGTTAGGCGTCGTGAGAGTCGGTTAGGATTAGGAATAGGGCTAGTCCAGTCATTCTTGCTGAAATTGAAGGTGGATTGATGAACAATAATTTTAAATTAAATAGAGGTTATAAGTTGATGAAAAATATTTGCTGACGAAATAGAAGCTGGATTTATCAAACAAATTTTTGCATAAACAGAACCTGGATCGATGAAAAGGAATTATCGCCAAACTAGAAGTTGGATTTATTTAAAATAACAACGCTGCAACGTTACTTCTTGGGGGTCGTCAAACTGACAAGTACCGAAGATCGCTTAGTTCAACGCAATAGAATATTCTGCATTTTTCCAATTAATTAGGCCCTATTTCTTCCTCGTTGAAGAATTGCTTAACTAAGGCCCGTACCGACAACGTAGAACTAAGTTCTTATACAATTTACTTAGACTTACAATGTAATTTAGATTGGCATCCGGCAAAAAGGATGTGGTGAAGTGCATTACACACCCCGACGCATAGGCGTAGGGAACATTTCAGCGTTGGGGGGGCAAAAATGAGACTTTTGCCCGAAAAAAAATTTTCGTCCGGCCGAAATCTTAAGAAAAATTTCCGTTACGTTTTCCCGAAAATTCTGACGACGTTTTTCTAGTCATCCGGCCGAAATCTTCTGAAAAAATTTCCCGTTACTTTTTGCCCGAAAGGTTTTTTCGGGCAAGTCTGATTTTTCGGGCAAGAACAACCGGAAAAATTTAAAAAAATTTTTTTTTTTTTTTTTAAATATTTTTCCGGGCTGCTTGCCCGAAAAATCAGACTTGCCCGAAATTTGGGGGGGCATTTGCCCCCCCTGGACCCCCGCCTCCTACGCCTATGCCCCGACGCACACATACAAATCTATAATAATTATGCACGTAACACACAATCATCATTACACGTGCGAACATGAGCCCATTGCTGTCATTATTGTTTCAGTCGTCTTTTCAATGCACAGTTTTGACATCAACGCAAAATAATCATTTTCAGATTAAAAAATTATTTCAGAAATGATAGTCCGCATCATACGCATTATTTGCAGCGGTCTTTATGCATAGGTTTCTAAAATCTAGCTGCATAACGTGCTGTTGTTATTCCCTACAGATTTCTCCTGTGACGGCAAGCCGGAGGGTCAATACGTTAACCCAAACAACTGTACAACCTTCATTGTGTGCTCTCATGGAATTTACACCGAGATAGCATGCCCACCGCCCCTATACTACGACGAAAGACACCACGTCTGCAACTGGTGGTATGACTTGAGCGAAGAAAGGAAAGCGGAATGCGGAGGCGTCCGACATAGGCCCGACCGAATTCGACCGAAGAATCGACCTGCAAATAAATGGCCCTTCCGACGATGAACAATTCGCCGCAAATGATTAGTTGATTTCTTAGTTAAGGACTTATTAGTTTATCATGTTTTTGCTTTATTTGACGTATTCAACTTCGTCCTCTTCTGGTTAATTTGTATAATTATGGTTTTAAATGACGTTGCACAGACATAGATCTACTCTGAATACAATAATGGGAATGCGTTCAAATTTAATTTTATCAGAGCATTATATAAAATATTGAACTTGTAAAATTCTTACGACATTGGCTATGCATTTGCTCAAACTGACTCAATTTAGATCGATGTGAAAAATTTAAAAATAATAACAAATAAATGGGAGGAAACGTCGCTTTAAAAACAATTTATAAAAAGAAATAGGCTACAGAAAATAATTATGGGGTAACAACATTTTGACTTTTTACCTTTTGTACCGCATTTCCAAATTAAAAACCTTGTTTTCACAGTTTAATTATAATAAGAAAATAACACAACTTTATCAATATGCAATAAGTAGCATTAGTCCACAATTTTTTTTATAAATTTAATTTCTTGTTGTAGGCTACTATATGCCACTGATTACTCAAAAATGTCGTTTTAAATAGTAAAGGATATCAGACAAAATAAATTGTTGCGAATTAAATACAAACAATAGGCTAAATAAATAATAAGGTAGGCCTACATAGGAAAAACTAAAAAAAATGTTAAAAATCGAAAAATGGGAGGATATCTCAGAAAAAAAATAAAAAACGAAAAAGGTATTTTTACAACTATGGTTAGGCCTACAGATGATGCAAATCACGAAATTTTGAAATGTGAACCTGCCACGCGTGTGATTTACCTACTAGAGTTGTCTGTACTAAATTAATATTCAAGGAACACAATAAATATATTGAAATTGAGTAATGATATAAAATATAAAATTGAACCATTTTTGTATAGCTATTACCATTGGTTTCGCCCATTGTTGTTTAATCAATATTTCCTTAACCCTTTGATGCCGAGATGGTAGTAAATGGAAAGGGAAATCCTATAACCTCCGGCATTAAAGGTTTAAGGTACCCGGTTTATCGTCTTTGTTTACCATACCACAAAATCGTTAAAATTTATAACCTCATTTGAACGAACAAGGACAAGGCAGTTTTCAATTAGGTGTACAGGTTACGGTAATCCCTTTCAAACTCTCCTCCATCCGATTTAAAAAATTAAAATGCACACTGCTCAGTTTTAAACAAAATTGAAGAATTATACTGTTTATTGAACAAATTATAGGCTATAATAAAAAATTTATTATTGTTGTTTGTTTAGGATTGCTTTATTATTTTTTAGTTAGGCCTATAGCCTAAATGTCATAATTTTTTCGCATTGGTGTATTGTCATTAT
This sequence comes from Lumbricus rubellus, assembly GCA_945859605.1. Lineage (NCBI taxonomy): Eukaryota > Metazoa > Annelida > Clitellata > Crassiclitellata > Lumbricidae > Lumbricus > Lumbricus rubellus. The sequence goes on along the minus strand of OX243827.1, from coordinate 25,542,826 downwards.
TTTCTACTGCATGGTTGTGCAGTACTTCAGTTGTTTGACTATGGTTTAGTCCAGACAATGTTAGTTAGCTTTATGGCTAATTATAATCACATTGACTTTTATAAAATTACGTTGATCATTACAAAGGCTATTGTATTATAGTCATCTGTAACTACCTGAATGGGACAGCTCTACATTAGGGGATTTTCTTATCCTTTAGAGCTGTCCTGTTGACTACATCTGCAGATTATTTTAGACTTTCTGTTTGCGTTTGAGTTCTATGTTTACCTGAGATTTCTGTTGTTGCTTTGTCAATAAAAGACTGATTGATTGGTTGAAAAACGAGGACGATAAATTTAAACTTAAATGATGCTGCGATTATAATAATAAGTAGAGTGGCGAACAATCTGGTGCGTTGTGTTTTGATTTAGAGTAGCAGTTTACAAATTTGGAGCCTATAGTATGATCAGGGTTTCGATTAGCCTTAGCCTAAGATTAAGTATGTAAAGTTAGAGAGTGATCTTAGTTCAGTAGAGCGGGTCCATTTAGGATACATTCTGTCCCTTACGAGAAAAAAGATGGTATTTTAACGCAATTTTCGTGTATGTAGTAGATACATGGTCGCTCCAAGTTAAATGCTCGTCAACGTTCATGAATGCTGCTAAGACTTTTTTGGAAGTAGGGCCTAACCTGAGCTGTTCAAATGTGCATAGTTCCTATAATTATCCGATCAAAAATCGTTATAAATTTGCTCTGAAGATTTCTTAGGCTAAAAAGGTCGTTCACTACAGATACTCGTTACCAAGTCACATACAAATTGCACAACGATCCCATACCAGACACCCCTTCGCCATGGAATGTTTCAGGAGAGCCATGAAATAGGAGATCAACTATCCGCTCTTCAATATGCTCAAACTCCCCCAAACTAGTTGATAGCTGGTTGTATTGTATAACAGTGACTAATCATCAACCTGGTCGCCTCTCATGCAGGAAGTTGAGCCACTTCTTATGATCCCTACCTTTGATCCGATCATCCGATAGCAATCGCTCCATACGATAATTATGACAGCTGGTGACAAGGCCAGCTATTCACCACAATAACAGCTTTTCATCACATCGACCGCCTCTGGCTGAGGTCATAGCAGCCTTGAACATCCATCATGTAGGAAGTAGTCACCGTTTAAGCTCATCAAGCTTCGGATCATTACCTTTTATGGGACGGTAATCGGATTTTGTGCACGTGACTATGAAGATCCAATCTGGTGACACAACGATAAATTATGTTTCGAAACACTTTGTAGCTTTGTCACAATAATTTGATAGAGAAAAATTTGTCTAAGAACTAATTCCCTCTTCCAAAGGTTTCGTGTTAGGTTCCACTTTTTTGTTGATCAACAAGACATGCCAGAGTGAGCATGGTTGAGGAGGCAATATTTGGATTCCATGTCCTGCCATTTGCAATCACTCACGTTAATACCTTTAAAAACCATGTAGTAATAGATAAATGCAGGGCTGAAAGTGGTTTGAAAAGGTTGCGGGTCTCTTTGAGCCAGATTCAGGTAGATATCAGTGTCTATTCAAGTACGGTACCAAAATATGTCGGGTCTGAGACCCGGGCAGACCCGGCTCACTTCCAGCCGTGGTAAATGATGTAGCATGTGGTAGAATGCTTGCAATAATATTATTGCGGTCAGACCAATTCAACGTGAATGAAATGATACAATGTCTAATTGTTTATTCAAAGAGGAGCAGCAGGGCTTTTGTTATCGTGCAGTTGTACACAAAATGGACAGTTGTAGACGCACTACTGTAGGCCTACAGTTAAAACTAGCAAAAAAGTAATAGTCCTCCGATTAGAAATAATTTACAATGGAAGATGGGAAAGGAAAGAAGTTGTCCAGTTCTAAAAATTTCTTTAAAACATTTCTGTGGAGCAGTTCTTCCTCTCTTTCATTTGGATCCCTACCACCAGGCGGCAGGCCAGGTAAAACAAAATTACGCGACATTCATCTCGCTGTTGGGCCTCTTTCGTGAGTTTTATGCTTCCATCTGTCAGCATCCAGTAGCGGCGGCAGAGGGGAGCAAGGGGTAGATTTTTCCCATGTAAAAATGACAAATTGCGACGTTCAGTTCCCCCATAAATTTAAGCTGATGACTACAAAAAGTTATCAGAAATTTTGGCGGTGAAAATGGAAATATTTTTCCGGAAATTCAGCCCCCCAAAACTGAAATCCGGGCGCCGCCACCAGGGCTTCTATCCCATGTATAGGCGGGCGCGACTTGCGCCCAGTGAAAAATAGGGGGGGAACAGAAGAAAGCCAAAACTCATGTCGATAGGGGGAACGGCCAGCCATGGAGGCGGTGTTTAATCTAGTCATCTCTAGGAAGAAGTCGCCCCATAAATTACTTCCCCCATAAACATTTTTTAACATTGTATTAGTTATTAGTTATAATAGTATTACTATCTACATTATTTCATCACATGAATTGTTTTAATACGCCACGATAAGATTTACTATTATCTAATTATAATAATAGTATTTATGGCCTACTATTTTAATAAATGATGCAATCATATTATAATGATTTGATTTAATGCTAATACTTGTACTATATTAATTTTTTGTACAACTAAATGCAGTGTTTAATCTAGACATCTCCGGGAAGGAGTTCCCCAGGAATTAAAATTTCCCAGAAAAATCGATAGGTGTTGTGAACATGTAGGCCTATGTAGAATGATTTCCCCCTCCACAAAACGTATGTAATGCAACATTGACCCCCTTTATATAAATTTGACAGGTTTATAGAAGTGCAGTTATCCCGTCAGTAGAAGAATTTGACTGCAGAGCATCGAAGTAGGCCCACTAAAAATAAGGTTATGCATCAGCATTTTGGGGGAGTAAATGTATGTTTCAAGGAGGAAAATTAGGCGAAAGACTAAAAAATGTTGTCAGAGAATTTCTGTCTGAGCGGTTTCCGTTCGCCCAAAACAGCCATTTACCACTCCCCAAAGCCTAAATTTCCCAAAGCAGTGTGACTAGGTAACACACTGATTAAACACTGAACTAAATGGCCTATCTCCAGTGTTATCTTTCAAATTTCAGACTGTCAAATTTAAAAATATTTTGCTCCTTGAACACTTAGAAAAACAGCATCATTTATATGTAGGTAGGCCCACCTTGAATTTTATTGTATTGTAGAAATTGCAATGCGGAAATTGCAAAAATTTCTAATGGGGGAGGGACGCATACCACACCCAAAACCCCTCCCCATCTTGGCGCTCGTGTTTCGGTGATCGTCTGCGGATGCTTGTTTGTCTCTCCCCTCAGAAACCTTCATTCCCTATAGTTAGCGGGACAAGATTACATATTGCCGGGAGAGTATGTCGGCCCAATAAGGGGGGAAGAATATGTATTGCGCCCGGCTGCTTAGGGGGGATAGAAGCCCCTGGCCGCCACTGTCATCATCTAGTCCAACATCGCCTGCATAGGTTTTCCCTTGAAACTTCCATTTTGATTCGATGACATAGTTTCTTAGTAGCGAGTCATCTCTCAGATTGTGTCTGACCCATTTCTTTTGTGCCTCTTCTCTTCTGCGTATCGGGGTAGCCTACTCTCTTCCCTAATCATTCCATCACGTAATCATTCGTTATATTTAATCAATCAATCAATCAATCAATAAATCAATCAGTCAATCAATCAATCAAAAAGTTTTAATGTGCAAGCAAATAAAACAGGAATTACAAATCATTGCGATATCAACATAGGCCTATCATCTTTACAAAAGGGGGGGACATCATAAAGCGATATAAAAATCCCGCTGGTTATAGGGTCCACAAATTATCAATTGAATCTATATTATGGTTGCCTTAGCTAAATTTTTAGCATACACATGATTCACATAGAGTATTCTGTTTAGAGTTCAATGGTGCCAACTCCATTGCTAAATGCATTGGAGTTATAACCATTGGTCGATTGCACTCTAAACAGACGATTATTAATATCTGTCATCCATTGATGATAGATATTAATTGGACTAACGGTCCATGTCTCTGATCAGTACAGCACTGCGGCCCTCCATATAATGTTTATCCGTTTTGCCTGATTAATTATCTATTTTGTTTATCTTCTCGTTAATGGATTTCGGAAATTTACTGCTCGTGACGCAAGTTTACAACTATTCCTGACCCATTTATGACAATTCATTTGCGAGCTAGCATGGTCTGACGTTTCCGATAAACTCGCTGAAAATGATCAGACAAGTTAGACGGAAGCAGAATGACGCATGCATGTTGAAGTCACTGGCACTGCTATTGCGTGCCACTCTCGCTGTCAATTACTGCATGGTGATCACGTAGACGTGCGTAAGGAGAGCTGCACTTTTAGTAGGTCTACTGCTCAATAATAAGAGCAATTCAGTCATCACAGTCCGTGACGGACCCTGTCAGACGTTCTAAGTGAAAGCCGATAAGGAAGCTTCTCAAGTCGACGGAAGAAAACAAGTCTTTGTCAATTGACAAAGAAGAAAGGAATGCGTATGTGCATTGTGCAGTACTACTGGCTCACCAGCCATAGACAGCTGGACGTACGCTTTCTCTACTGCACCGAATCGTGGTCAACCGTGGCCGCAGCCGATAAGGCAGTTAAGGGTAGTTACGGTGTAATCGCGAAGAATTGGATTAGAAGAAACTTCATTTTGATAATTATCGAAAACACTAGAGCTTGTTGTTTTCAACAGATAACGTTATCGTGACGTGGATCGATTGGACTAAGTCCTATAAAAATTGGCCAACGTTCGCTAATCTTTTACATAGGAACTGCGAAGAAGCGAACAAAGTTTTCGAGAAGCACAGCAGAGAAGGAATTTTCGTATTCTACACGCGAGCAAAATTAATTTTTATATAATTATACGATAATACCAGACTGCAGGAATGAGCAATGGCGCCGCGATGAAGTGCCGGAGTCTCGGGGTGCTGGTCACCCTTGCAATTGCCGCCACACTAGCCCAAGGTAAGAAATAAAAATTATATTGCATCAATTCACATTCAGCTTTTTTCGAATAAAGAAAAAGAAGGTGATAGTGATGAAGAAGGTGGAGGAGGAGAAATTAAATAGAAGACGAGGAAGGAGGAGGAGGAGGAGAAAAAGGAGAAAAAGAAAAAGAAGACGAAAGAGGAGGAAAAGAAGGAGTAGAAGAATGAGAAGAAGAAGAAGAAGAAGACAGAGGAGGAGGAGGAGAAGAAAAAGAAGAAGAAGAAGAAGAAGAAGAAGAAGAAGAAGAAAATGAAGAATAAGCAGTAGAAAAATTAGTAGTAGAAGAAGAAGAGGAAGACGAAGAAGACGAATAAGAAGAAGAAGAAAAAGAAAAAAGAAGAATACGAAGGCGAGAAAAAAAGAAACAGAGGAAGAAGACGAAGAGGGAGAAGAAGATTAAGGAGGAGAATCATGAGGAGGAAGGTGAGGAGGGGAAGGAAAAGGAGGGCAAGAAGAAGAAGAAGAAGAAGAAGAGGAAGAAGAAGAAGAAGACGAATAAGAAGAAGAAGAAAAAAAGAAGAAGAATACGAAGGCGAGAAAAAAAGAAACAGAGGAAGAAGACGAAGAGGGAGAAGAAGATTAAGGAGGAGAATCATGAGGAGAAAGGTGAGGAGGGGAGGAAAAGGACGACGAGGAGGAGAAGAAGAAGAAGAAGAAGAAGAAGAAGAAGAAGAAGAAGAAGAAGAAGAAGAAGAAGAAGAAGAAGAAGGAGAAGGAGGAGAAGGAGAAGAAGAGGAAGACGAATGAGAAGAATGAGAAGGATGGGAATTAAAAGGAGAAGAGGATTACGGAGAAGAATTATATAGAGAAGGAGACGGAGAGGAAGGAAACGACGACGAAGAAGATCAGTCCTTAAAACAAACTCATGGATATGAAAATTATTGCTAGCAACTTCATTTTTTGACTTCGGCACAATGTCATGAAGGCCTTTGATCGGTAGGTCCCACCTTTTCTCGCAGCCAATAGCTGCATCTGTCGAGGTTGGATAATGGATATTCACGGCCAAGTTCGCCAGAGTGCGCAAGTAGATCAGAACTCTGCAAGATATGATTGGGCTTTGAATCACCTGATCTCTTAGTTTGCATTACATCACAAAAACTCCTTGCCTATCGCTGCATGATAATTATTACTATGCATTTCTTAAGTGCCACTTTATAAAGACCATCATCATCATCGTCATCGTCATCATCATCATCATCATCATCATCGTCGTCGTCATCGTCATAGTCAGCGTCATCGTCGTCATCGTCATCATCATCATCATCATCATCATCATCATCATCATCATCATCATCATCATCATCATCATCATCATCATCATCATCATCACCACCATCATCATCGTCGTCGTCGTCGTTGTCGTCATAGTCAGCGTCATCGTCGTCATCGTCATCGTCACCGCCACCACCAACACCACCACCACCACCACCACCACCACCACCACCACCACCACCACCATCATTCATTATAAACGCTTCTATTGGTTCTTATTCTTGTTAAGCAATAACATACAAGAGAGTTTGCTACGTAACGAACTGGGCGCAGTATCGACCATCGCCTGGAACATTCTTCCCAAGTCAAACCGATCCTTCTCTCTGCTCCCACATCATGTTCGCCTTCGCTGTTCTTGACACTGAAAATAGGATTAAGCCGTACGAGTGGAACGACGACATTCCAGGAGGATTGTAAGTATAGCCTACAGTCCTTTCTTGCAATTATGTCAATATTCTACGTTCACATTAAACCGATATACATTCACAAAATAATAGTGCGACCTGGTGGCTTATCGGTAACGCGCTTGCTCACGGAGCGGGCGGGTTCGACTCCGGGTAACGACCTTGGGCAAGTTGTTTACGCACACGTGCCTCCGTCACCAAGCGGTACAATTTGGTACCGGCGTAAGCTGGGAAGAAAACGGCAAGTCCTGTGAAAACACTGGCCCCCGTGTCCAGGATCTTGGAATTTGTTCATTCCCGGCTCAAGGGCCAAGAAAAGAAAATGAGCGCCTCACCAACGAACCTTCAGCCGAGGGAGACTTTACTTAGACTACTTACTTTACTTAGTAAAGTAAAGTCGTCCGTGGGCCGAAGGTTATCGTTGTTTTTTTTGTAAAAGATTGTTCTAGTATCGGATTTTTTCTGCCTGTGTACAGTTTGGGTGAGTTTTCTTATTTGTTTGTGTGCGTGTTTTTTGTGAGTGTGTAGGTGTGAGTGTTTGTATGTTTGTATGTATGATGTGTTTATGTGTGTGCGTGTGCGTACGTATGAGTCTCTGTATCTATAAGCTGTAATGAACCGTAGGTATGAACAGACACTTGCCCTGAGAAGCCAGCAGCCGGGGCTGAAGGTGTCAATAGCCGTCGGAGGATGGAACTTCGGTATGGCGCAAGCGAGTATCATGCTATCAACGGAAAAAAATAGAAGGACGTTTATAGACTCCGTCATCGTTTTCTGCAGACAGCGTGGCTTCGATGGAGTTGATCTCGACTTCGAATATCCAGGATCAAGAGGAAGTCCACCAGAGGACAAATACCATTACACCAGTCTGCTCAGGGTATGAATAAACCTAACATATTTTTTAATGGAACTATATAAATCTGTGGCTTCAATTGCAATATTATTGCCAATTGTTTTTCTCGAGTTGCTGCGGAATATTATACACGAGAGCTGGCAGGTCCAGACGGTAGACAAAGCACCCCACAACGCTTTTCTGCAGATCTGGGATTTCATCAGCATAATAAGAATTTTGACATTGAAGCGCGTCGGGCCCTTCGCTCCGCTGCGAAGGGACAACTGCTTGTTCCACGGGCTCGCTTAGCTACCAGACAGCGCCGAGCCTTCTCGGTTGTGGGACCGTCAATCTGGAATGACCTCCCCTCAAACCTCCATCTCCTCCATCTGACCAGTCAATCTCTATTTCTCAAGTCTCTTAAATCTTTTTTCTTTGGTCGTGGCTGGGCTGGGAGCGCCTCTGAGTAGTTTCTTGAAGAGGCGCTATATAAATTCTAATAATGAATGAATGAATGAAAGAATTGTCAAACTGTTTGTTTCAAACTTCACAGATTTTCTTTAAAAAGAACTGAAGTTTCTGGTTCACTGACATGCTAGGCAATCCGAGGTGACAGGTTCAAGAGTTTAGCAGACATACCTCATGGGTACCGGGCCTTCGTGACATATTTTTAAAAATTTATGTGGCGGTGTGAGCTCGGCTTTGCTTGCCATAAAATATCGCTCTCTTTCAGTGGTGTTCCGATGATCATTGAGTGATCTCCTATGGCGCTATGATCTGCTTCCTTAAACGCTGTCTGAACGTCATATAATAACCTCAACCGTTCTCGTTGGTAGTGCTACAGTCGGGAGCACCTCTGAGTAGCCCCATTGAAAGGCGTATGGGACATTCTAGCCATGTGGGGGGGGGGCAAAAATGAGACTTGCCTGAAATTTATTTTTCATCCGGCCGAAATCTTAAGAAAAATCCCAGTTACGTTTGCCCGAAAATTCTGTCGACCTTTTTTGAGTCATCCGATACTTTTGCCCGTAAATGTAACTTTTTCCGGGTCTGCTTGCCTGAAAAATCAGACTTGCCCGAAATGGGGAGGGGGGCATTTGCACCTCTGGATCCCCCGTCTCCTACGCCTATGTTGAAAGGGCGCTGCGTAAACCCCGAATAAATGAATGACCTTGTAAGATATGTGTTTTTTCAAGTATGCCGGAACTGTGCAGTGTTCATATGAGCTGGTTAAGAAGAAGTCATATCAGAGTTTTATTTCGATGTCAGTAGATGATACTGTAGGCCTAGATCTAATAATTATTATTGTTTTTGATTTATTGCTCTGTTAGGAATTCCGTAGCGCCATTGAGAACGACGCTGATTCCACTGGTAAAACCGCTCTGTTTCTGACTGCTGCAGTTGGAGCCGGGAAAGTGACCATTGAGAATGGCTACGAAGTACCTGAAATAAGCCAGTAAGATATGAATTATACATGCAACTCTTGAGTTAAAGAGGACCTAGTCCTATATGCCTTCAAGAATAAAGTCAGCACGTTTCATATAATTATAGACCTAAGTATTAAACTGATTATGTCTAGAACATAATTTGACTTAAATTAGGAGGATTGCAAACATCAGAATTAAAATAGGACTAGAGTTAGAACAGAATTAGAATAACTTTAGAATAAATTATAATCACTCATGACAAAAGAGATTGTGTTAATTAATTATCTTAAGAATAGGCCTACTTGGTGTTGGTAATATAAAAATTTGAAAAGATTTGGTCGGCAACAGTAGATAGGCCTACAGCAGTTCCATATTTGAAAAAAATTCTCCTTCAAAATGCAGAAATGTTCTCGACAGAACATCGAAGACGCCAAGTAGGCCTAAGTGAGTGAAGGACTTGCTCGTTGGCCCTTCTGTGCCCCCCCTCCCACAATAAGTGTTTCTGGCGAGATTCGAGACCTTATTCTGTCTAACCTTTTGAACAATCGGTTGCCGTTAAAAGTCACGTTATGTGACGACCATTATGCGCAACTGCAGTGCCGCTAGTTCTTCAGTAATAAACCACATTTTGAAAACTCCTTTAAAATAATCGCATCTCTAGTGAGATTGGTAACATGACAGAGGTAATAGTATTCGTAATACTGTAGCCTAAACTCATAATTTCTGAAGTTCGGGTTATAACGAAGACAGGGCAGGGCACCAGCTTACTCCCGAGCTGTGCCTCACGTCAAAGGGGATTATTCATAAATGTCAAGTGAAAAACTTAGATACCAATTGAAGGCAATTAATTATTACTGAACCAATTAAACTTGATTATTTATTTTATTTCTAAACCATGCATATAGATATCTCGACTTTCTGAATATCATGACGTACGATTTCAACGGAGCTTGGGATACGATTACTGGAATCAACTCTCCTCTCTATTCCAGACCGGATGAGTTTGGAGCGTACTACGGTGGTGCCGAAAGAAGCACTCTTAACCTGGTAGACCTATCTACTGAAATTGGAATCTCCTACAAAACAAGTTTTATAGGCTATTATAGTTACAGGCTTATAGCTAAATAGGTGTATTAGCAAGATAGTGTTGTTTAATAGGAATCAAGGAATGTTAATACTTTACAATTATCTGAAATCTCTTTCCTAAATATTACTAATTATGTATTGTTTTTTTTATATTAAATCAGTAGGCCTACTTACAAGTAATGATAGTAGTGACAATGATGACAACAATAACAGCAATAGCCTAACAATAATAATCTGCTGAATAGTGGAAGCATAATTATCATTTATTTATCATTCATAGCATTGGACTTTATCAAATTTGCTGCTGCATAACACTATATCGTGTATTGTTTGATTAGCCTAGTCCATTAAATCAAAAACTGAAAATGCCAACATTCTGTATAGTTAGTTTTTCTTTACGTCATGGCTGCTGCTCAAAGTTAGCATGTTGTAATCTAAGTTCTTTTTTAAATGTAGCTAGAGTTAATAATACCAACCGTTCTGTGTCGCTTTAGGACTGGGCAGCCACATATTGGGTTGAATTGGGTGCTCCGAAAGAAAAACTCACATTAGGAATCGCTACGTTTGGTCGATGTTTCACTCTGGCGAACGCTGCTGAGAACGGTCTTGGTGCTCCAATTATTGGTCCATGCTTGAACGGAACCTACACAAGAGAAGCCGGCTTCTTGTCTTACTACGAGGTAGGCCTATGGTGTTCTTGTTTTTGCTAAAAGAAGCGAGTTTCTATGTAATTATCATTCTTCTTCAGATAACTTTATACATAATCAATTTAGACAAATAGTTAATAGTCTAAATAGTGAAAAGTAGCGGTATCAGCTGTAGTACTTTCAGCATAATAATTAATCCCCACCGCGTTTAGGCTACGTTAGTTTTGCTAATGAAGTTCACAGTCATATGACAATGGTTTTCTTGTTGGCAGATTTGTACGATGCTGAAGGAGGGAGCCACTATGGTCTACTCGGATGATCATCAAGCTCCTTACGCCTACAAAGGTGACCAGTGGGTTGGATACGATGATGAAGTCAGTCTCCTGAAAAAGGTTAGCACTAGCCAAATTCTTACAAATTCCAGTGTTGTAACTACAACATCTGAAGTTGTTTATTTAAATTTCTAATGCATGGTTCGAAATGTTTGACTCCATCTATCCAAAAGCATAACTATGACAGCAATTATTGTTCTTGTATCCAAATTCAAATTCGTGAAAGTTCCAATATTGGTTACACTGCCTCGGAGCCATAACGATTTGTGGGAGGAATTGCTTCACAATCGACCCCAAATTTAAAGTGGAGGGGGATTCTTTCCCTTCCCTCCTTTGGATTTAAGCCATGACTATGGACAGTGAACACACTGTGGGGCCTCTATCAGCATTGGCGCCAATGAGATGTTAATCATGAATAGCCTTTATAGTCTATGTTAGACAGTCAACCGCTTTCATGTTTCTAACAAATGTTTCTTTGTCGTACCAACAAGTGGTGGTGGTGATATGGTGGTGACTATCACCACCACTTTTAAAAATGGTGGTGACTGGACACCACCGTCACAATAGAACGATACGAATATGCCGACGCCCAACTCAATAAATAAAACTTTTTCGGTTGTCGAATAAAAGGGCGTAGCCTCGACTTAATTTGAAGCTTCATAATTCTTTAATAAAGTTTGTAGAAGCATGCATGCATGGCTGTATGTTTATATATATATATATATATATATATATATATATATATATATATATATACATACATACATACACGCTCAACTTTTATACAAGCATGTAATAGGCCTAATTATTATGTTACACTCCCGTTCTTCTTACTTCTCGCATAAGGTGAAGAGCGGCAATCTAACAGATATGAAGATATGAGATGTAATAATGACTTTTGCTGAGAGCAATAAAAAGTCATAACATTGTATCCGTGTTTATAGACTGATTACATTAAAGCCAAAGGATATGCCGGATACATGGCCTGGAATGTTGACCTGGATGACTTCAGTGGAGGTCTCGGCTGCAACGCCGGAGCTTATCCACTGCTCAGCCTCGCAAGCAGGGAGATGACGGAGCCTGATTCGTCCACCACAAAACCACCTCAACCGGATTCAAGTAGGATCTTCAGCTAAACATTTCAGAAAAGCAACTATTATGTATTGTAATAATACTACATGTAATATGTGTTGTAATAATACTATTGTGTTGCGATTGTAGCATGGGCTACAGGAGAATCTGCTACGTCTCCAACTATTCATTAGTAGGCCCTATTATTCATTATTTTTATTTTTTTATTTACTATTATTATTATACAGGTCAAAATTAAAACATTACGATCGATTCCATTTGTGATAATATTATGTTTCCAAAACACCTTATTTCATCATGAAGTAGGAGTTCATCAAAAATTCATGTGTTGCAATAACATTATTATGTTGCGATTGTAGCATACAGGAGAATCTGTTATGTCTCCAACTGGGCTCAATACAGACCATCGCCCGGAACATTCTTCCCCAACCAAACCGATCCATCTTTGTGCACCCACATCATGTTCGCCTTCGCTGTTCTTGACACCGACAACAGAATCATGCCGTACGAGTGGAACGACGACATTCCAGGAGGATTGTAAGTATTTGTTCATACACGTACGCACGTCACACACATGCACTCTAACCCCCACCCACATCCCCCCACACGCACACGCACGCACAAACTTACACACGCACAAAATACACACGCAAGCACATGCCTAAGATGCCTACATTGAGGTGAGCACAGAGGCATTCATGCATACGGACATGCATACACTGCACAGATGCATTCATGCAAACGGATATGCGTAGCATACAGTTATTCGAGCAATTACGAGTGTCTACAATTCCGGTATGACGTTAAACTGAAGGAGCAGAGAGAGACAGCGAGACATAGAGAAAAACTTTACTTCATGTCACAGCCGCTGTTTCGCAATGCTAAGTATAACAGAGGGAGGGAGGTAGGGAGGTATGGAGGAAGAAAAAGAACTATAGAGGGAGAGAGGCAGAGAGACAGACAGACAGACAGACACACACATAGAATGAGAGAGAGAGAGATGAGAGAGAGAGGAGAGAGATGATAGGGAGCGAGATTAAGGAAGTTAAAGACTCAGTCATAGTGAAATAGTGGGAGAGACAGTATCAATCGTAGAACATAGAAATTATAAGCAAAAATACTTTCACAAGAAAAAAATATGTTCCCACAAGTCCTGAATTCGATGGTGTGCGTTTTATCCACTTGTCTTGCTTTACGGTCAGAATTCGTATTTCAAAAGTTTTGGGTTTCAACCGAGTTAAGAGCCCTGATAGAATTTCTTAAGATCGTTTTTGTATTTCATGCTCTGCTCGATCAGCTTCAGTAGTCTTTATAATTCAAGTGATGATACAAACCGTTGATACTTTTTACTATTAGGTATGACCAAACGCTTGCTCTGAAAGAAAAGGAGCCGGGACTGAAGGTGTCGATAGCCGTCGGAGGATGGAACTTCGGAATGAATCAGACAATTATCATGTTGTCAACACCGACCAATAGAGCTACTTTCATCCAATCAGTCATTGATTTCTGCAGAGATCGTGGCTTCGACGGAGTTGATCTCGACTTCGAATATCCAGGATCAAGAGGAAGTCCACCGGAGGACAAACAACGCTACACCAGTCTGCTCAGGGTACTATAGAATGAATGTCGACTAGTAGTGGCACAGTAAAAATTGCGATTTCACGTTTGCTTTGACTCTTTTCAGTCTCCTTTGTGCTACATTTCCCATAAGTAATTGCTATAGGTATTCGCAGCCTGATTAGAACTTGTGCTAATATTTATAATTAGGCTACGTGTATTCAATTATTATCACAATATCAATTTCTAAGCAATAAAGGAGAAACACAATCAATAATAATAATAGAATAATGGTGTAACAATAATATTATGATCACGGCGGCAATGTTGTTGTTGATGTTGTTGTTTAAGATGATGATGATGATGATGATGATGTTGATGATGATAATGATGATGATGATGATGATGATGATGATGATGATGATGATGATGATGATGATGATGATGATGATGATGATGATGATGACAAGGAGGAGGAGGAGCCTCGAGGAGGAGGATGACGATGATGAATATGCTCATGATAACGACTATCATGCAGTGGCGGCGCTACGCCAGGGCATGGCAGGGCAAATGCCCTGGTAAAAAGCCTTTGCCCTGCCTGTTGCCCTGGTCGTTGCCCTGCCAGAAATTTTCCCTGCCAGAATTTGTTCAGGCATATTGCTTCTTACTGTTCAGTGTTCACGTCCGTCCGCTCTCTGAAAGGAAAAAATTTAATTCATTCTGGAAGGCAATACGAGAGAAACAATCTGGAAGGGCAATAGTTCTAGCAGAGAAACATTCTGTCAGAGCAAAAATTGTGGCAGGGCAAAGGTTCGATCTGACAGGGAAAACTTCTGACAGGGCAAAACTTCTGACAGGGAAAAATTCCGGCAGGGCAAACATTCTAATATGGCAAAATTCTGGCAGACAAATGTTCTTGAAGGCAAAATTCCGGCAGGGCAAAAATTCTGGTAGGGCAAAATTCTGGCATGGCAAAAGTTCTGGCAGGGCTTTGCCTATATTGAAATGTCGAAATGGCTTATTTCTGCGAAGAGCTATTTCTCTGCGTCACCATGCAGATTATAAATTATTCGTGAATTGACAACGTAAGATCTTGATTGTGAAGTTTCAAATAAAAATTAGTGGAACAAAAAGTAGGCTATGTAGCAGAACAATTTTACATTGAATTTCACTACAAATACAATGTATATTGCAATGCTCAGTGCACATGCAGCATGTTCATGTGTTGTAAATACAATGGTCCAGTTACTTAGTAACTAAAATAAACCCGGAATTTGCCCCCCTCCCAAACAGAAACCCAGACGAAGGCAAAAAAATCCAGATCTAGTGGAAAAACTCAGCTGTGGCATCACTTTATGGCGAGCACGGTAGCCAGGCCGGATTGAGAATTGTGGATGTCCTCATCGAAAAAGTTGCTGGGGGATCTTGGGTCAACAAATGTTATGATATTTTTTCAGTCGTTTGGTCAAAATTTCGGCAGAATATACCAATTGCCTCCCTCAAAAAAATTTCGCGTGTGTGGAAGCCCCCTAAAGTGTGGGACCCTAAAGTGTGGGGCCCTCTGTTCGGCTGAACATGTTGAACATGCCTTTATCCGGCCCTGGCCCCTGACGGTAGCGTCAAATAAGCTTATAAGCCCGTACTACCGAGCACGCGACTCGACCTCTGCCCTGGTTACTTGTGTGACTGCCCTGGCTTTGCCCTGGCTACAAAAAGTGTCTGGCGCCGCCACTGCTATCATGACAGTAATGTTCAGGCTGTTATGCATTGCGTTTCCTGTTTTGTCATAGGAATTTCGCTCTGCCATTGACAACGAGGCTGCTGCAACTGGTAGAGTCCCTCTATTTCTGACCGCTGCAGTTGGAGCAGGAAAGACGACCATTGATGCTGGATACGAAGTACCAGAGATTTCTCAGTAAGCAATGCCTATGCCTTACACTGTCAGGACTTCAAGTTATCACATTGTTGTTTAATGAATATTTCGTGTAGATCTATGGAGTTAAGTATCATTCAACGACAGACTATTGTTCTTTCTCTAGTTCTCTTGGTCAATCTAATGCTTGTGAACTTGAGTTGCAACACACAGTCATGCCACTGTTTAGATCTACAGTTATTTATTCTGTGCTTGAATATTCGTTGCAGGTTATTAGACTTTATAAATGTCATGACGTACGATTATAACGGTGCTTGGGATACAATAACTGGCATGAATTCTCCTCTTTACGCGCGAGCGAACGAGTCTGGAGAGTACTACGGCGATATGGAAAGATCAACACTCAATTTGGTTTGTGAATTTTTGCTGATGACTTCATTCGAAGCGTAGTTTAATGTGCGCAAAAGGTAATTACGAATGGTGTACCAGAAATAAAGCCACAACCAGTCAAATTCAAGGTTCAACCACGAATACAGAATGATACGAGTTCAATCTTATGGCTGGATTTTGTCGAACGCGATTATCTTCCTGAATTTGATTTATACCATATTAATCGCTATTGCTATTCAAACGGGCAGCGGTGGTGAAAGCTCATACTCAAGTAAACTCTACCTCTCTCCTCCTGTCTTAATACCACTTTAACGCATATCCGCTTTTCTTCCACGTTTCAACCAAAAGAGGGGACTGACTTGATCAATGTAAACGAAAATTGCTTTGAATAAGCTTCTTTGAAAAACGTAGGCCTATATGGTATCTCGACTGAGCTGTTTTGGTAGCTGGAGAAAAGGCGACAGTACAGCGCCGTTGATGCCGACCTCTATTAATGATTTTCTGTGTTTGCAGGCATGGGGAGGTGAATATTGGGTGTCATTGGGTGCTCCAAGAGAGAACCTAACACTCGGAATCGCTACGTTTGGTCGGTGTGTCACTCTTGAGGACCCTGCCAAAAATGGTCTCGGTGCTCCAATTGTCGGCGCATGCAAGAACGGAACCTATACCAGAGAAGCCGGTTTCTTGTCGTATTACGAGGTATAGGACCGGAAGCCTTTCATTTTCAGTTGAAACTCTCCTTCTCTTAAAAATAATACGTTAGTTTCTTCTTATTTAGTTTAGTTCAGCGTTCGGCGTATGGACTTTAAGAATGTGATTAAAGTTTTTATTTCAAGTGTAGGCTAAGTTGCATTGTCTCTTATCGCATGAGTATTCTTGTCCTCAGGTTTGCCTTACACTTAATGAAGGAGCCACCAGTTTCTTTCACGAGGAACACCAGAATCCTTACGCATACAAAGGTGACCAATGGGTTGGATATGACAACGAACGCAGTATTCAGCTCAAGGTAGGCAATTTAATCTAATCTAATATGATGACTTCTTCGCAGCATTACAATAAGGCCAAACAAGGAGTTGACATACATCACAGTGTACCGTACCTATTGCAGTTGGGATTTAAGAAAGATGTTGTAACTCATGCATCATTTATTGGCTGTATTCGTGGAGTTAATTAGGTCTATTATAATAGGCCTTTCTATAAGGATTCCCGGTACTTGATTATTGACCGGGGATTGTTTTGTCAGTGTCCCACACATGCACATCCACAAGTGGATGGGGTGGAGCCATAATTTTACGTGTTTTATTAGCTCTGACAGATGTTTAAAAAATTAGGAGCTACGGATGACTGTGTCGTGTAGTTGTGGTTGTATTTGGATAACAATATATTGTGTATTTTGACTGGTGATTGCTCAATCTATTTTACTTTTTGTCGTTCATAGTCACGTAAGAGCAGTTTCTGTCACTGTCAACACTTCATTGCGCATCCATCAGTTAATTCATTAACGTAGGCCTGTTTTCCATGCTGAACACTATAGATGCGACTTATATATAGCTATTTTACAGCGTCACAGTTTTACTCTAACGTCTCAGATGTAATTATTGGATTCACTGTGATCCGTTTCAGAAGCGTGACTAAAACCTATAGATGAAAAATATCAGCGGACCAATTTTAAGCCTGAGAATAAAAATGTTTGCTGTGATAAGTCTAAAATCCGATAAGATGACACAAAACTCAAAGAGAAAAGTCTCAAGTTTGATAAGGTGATGTAAAACTCAAAATTAATAGATGAGTCTCGAATATGATGAGCTGATGCCAAACTCAAAGCCAATGAGTCTTAGGTTGTAATCGAGTAAGACGACACAAAACTCAAGGAGATGAGTCTGGTGTTAGTTTGGGTTGAGGCTTTGCTAATAATATTATTTGATCTCTGATGGTTGATTGGTCGATTCTGATTGATGTATGTTTGTTTGAATAGGTTGAATACATAGTCAACAACTGTTTCTCTGGTTGGATGGCGTGGAACATTGACTTGGATGACTTCAGTGGAAACCTCGGATGCAATGCTGGACCGTATCCACTACTTCGTACGGCTAATAACTACCTCCGAGCTAACACGTAAATATGACTGCCACGTGATTTTATCTTATCTATTATAGGCTACTATAGGACGTGGGGAATAGATGGGGCGAACAACCGAACATATCGGGAAATGCCGGGCAACATGCAGATAGAGGCCTTGGTTGGGCACTTCGCCCCGGCGGGTGTGAGTTGGATGACGGTAAAAAGTGAACTTTTCAGAGCACTGGCTGATACCTCAGGTAGTCTCATAAAAGATGTTGATCTGGCTTTTTTATTCATTAATTTTGTTGAATTCATTACACAAGCAAAATATGCGAACCTGCGTCTAAGGCAATTTCGCTCGAGGATCGTATGATGCGGAATCCTATCGGTGGGGTAGAATCTGCGAACAATATGAAGTGGTCTGTTGAACTCTGTTCGATGTGTGTTGCAGGGAATGTTCCACAGCAACAACTCCTGCGCCAACCGCCACAATCACGACGCCAACCGTCACGACGCCAGCCACTACGACGCCAACCACCACTACCACGACGCCAAGCAGTTAGACTTCAGTTAGACTTTTCTCGGGGAAACTCTTTTTTTTGCTGAGAATATCTAGCGAAAGAAGTTAATAAACGCAGTTGAATGTCCCAAATCTACTTCCATTCGAGGGCACCAGTTTACTCGCCGTCGTTCCTCCTGTCAGAAGTAGGCCTATTATAAGGACTTGCCAAGACTTAGTGTAGATCAGTGTGTGGTTGCTGGAGAGAGCGGGGGTGAGGGGCAGAAAGAAAAGCAGTCCAGGCAGTTTTCACTGGGGTCCAAAAACCTTGTAAAGCAGAGGATTCGAGTAGGAATTGTTGACGAGGTGTTACCTCTATTTTGGAGTGGGAAAAGTGCTGCAGAAAGCGCAGAAAAATTATCATTATTATTGTTATTATTAGGCCTACTATAATTATTATGATTATGATTATTATGATTATTATGATTATTATGATTATTATGATTATTATTATTATTATTATTATTATTATTATTATTATTATTATTATTATTATTATTACTGCTACTACTACCACTACTACTACTGCTGCTACTATTATTATTATTATTATTATAAGGATTAATATTAAAACATTAGGACCAAGCCGAATAATGATAATATGTTTCTAAAACACCTCACTTCATCACGAGGTCGGAGATAAGAAATTCATGTGTTGCAATTATGTTGCGATTGTAGCATACAGGAGAATCTGCTATGTCTCCAACTGGGCTCAGTATCGACCATCACCCGGAACATTCTTCCCAAACCAAACCGATCCTTCTCTGTGCACCCACATCATGTTCGCCTTTGCTGTCATTGCCGCCAACAACACCATTATGCCCTACGAGTGGAACGACGACATTCCAGGGGGATTGTAAGTATTAGCCTATATGTTTGTCTGGCAACCGGACCCGGACCACCTTTGGACTACTCTCACGGACAACCCTTTGACTTGATAGAATTTCTTAAGTTTTTTTTACTACAGGCACTGCTCGAACAACTGAAGTAGTTCTTATAATTCGAATGATGATACAAACCGTTGATACTTTTTACTTTTAGGTATGAACAAACTATTGCCCTGAAAGAAAAGGAACCGGGGCTGAAGGTGTCGATTGCCGTTGGTGGATGGAACTTCGGAATGAATCAGACAATTATCATGTTGTCAACAGCCGCCAACAGAAAGACGTTCATAGATTCCGTCATTCCTTTCTGCAGAAATCGTGGCTTCGACGGAGTTGATCTGGATTTCGAATATCCAGGATCAAGAGGAAGTCCACCTGACGACAAATACCGCTACACTGATCTGCTCAGGGTAATACTTGAATGTCGACTAGTTTAAAGCGGCACAGTAAATATTATTGTGATCTCACTTGTGTTTGAAGCTAGCTTGAAGCAACACCTACGGGTCTTTTCAATCTCGCTTATGTTCCAGTTGATGTTTAATTTTCCATAAGTATCCTAATTGCTATAGATATTCACAGCCTCACTAATAACTTGTGCCAATATTTAGCGTCCTTTACGCGAATTGGCTACTTATAATGTGAAATCATATAAATTTCTAAGCACTGAAGGAATAACAAGAGCAATGATAATAAAAGACTATTAGTGTAATGGCTATTGGTGGTGGTGGTGATGATGGTGATGATGATGACGATGATGATGATGGTGGTGGTGGTGGTAATATAACGATGAATATGATGATGATGAATATGATGATGATGATGATGATGATGATGATGATGACGACGACGACGACGACGACGACGACGACGACGATGACGATGATGATGATGATGATGATGATGACGATGATGATGATGATGATAATGTTCCGGCTGTTATGCATAAATAAATATGTTTCCTGTTTCACTGTAGGAATTCCGCACGGCCATAGACAATGAAGCTGCTTCCACTGGCAGAGCTCCTCTGTCTCTGACCGCTGCGGTTGGAGCAGGAATAACGACCATTGATGCTGGATACGAAGTAGAAAAGATTTCTCAGTAAGCAATGCCTTACACTGTCAGGACTTCACATTTCTTTTTAAATGGCTATTTAATTTAGATCTTTGGAATTAACTGTCATCCAAAGACAGACCACTTTCTCCAATTTTCTCGGTCAATCTATGCTTGAAGCTTTGAATTGCAACACATAGTCATTCCAAACTGTTCACTGTAAATTTATTCTGTGCTTGAATATTCCTTGCAGGTTATTAGACTTTATAAATGTCATGACGTACGATTATAACGGAGCATGGGATACAATAACCGGAATGAATTCTCCTCTCTACCCGCGAGCGGACGAGTTTGGCGAGTATTACGGCGACATGGAAAGATCTACACTCAATCTGGTTTGTAAATATTTTTCTATTTTCATTCGTTTCGGAGGTTAATGTGGACAGAAGAGATCAGACAAAATTAATGTTCGCGGCTGACTGAGAAGTTAAACGCAACACTCAGGCCCGCCCCTACCTTGATGCTGCACTGCACGCGCCTATCCTGAAGAATAGCGCGCGGACCATAATTAGGCCTATTTCGCTTCCTGAAAGTGGTTTATATCAGAGAATTAAATCTCGGGTCACCACGGTCTAGTGCTATTTAAACGGCAGCGGCGGTGAAATATCTCACCCATTCAATTCATAAATAAAAAACTGATCAGGGTAGAAGCTAAAACGGTCGCTATTTAAAACCGAACAGGTTTGCACTGAACTCTCTTGCCGTCCCATTCCCAATACTACTTTGACACGCATTCGTTTTCCGTTTGCGGTTTGACTAACTGCGGGAACTGACTTCATCAACCATTCGAACAAAAGTTGCTTTGAGTAAGCTCCTTTGAAATACGTCTATTACGCGTATGCTTTCTCCAAAAGAACTCGTTAATTTTGATCGTTGAGTAACTGAAGACATTGCAACACCGTTGATAGCAGTCTATTATAGTCTAATCTCCCAAGTTTTACATATCGCATTTTATTTATCTTCTTATTTGCTGCCATTCTCCTTTAAATTTATTACATGAGGTGTAACATGTTGCGGAGTGACAACATGATTTTGTAAATAAAACGAAGATATTGCCTATATTACATAATATAATATATATACTTTTCTGTGTTTGCAGGCATGGGGAGGTGACTACTGGGTGCAATTGGGTGCTCCGAAGGAAAAACTTACACTCGGAATCGCAACGTTTGGTCGATGTGTCGCTCTTGCGGACCCAACTCAGAACGGCCTGGGAGCTCCAATTGTCGGCGCATGCAAGAACGGAACCTACACCAGAGAAGCCGGCTTCTTGTCGTATTACGAGGTATGGGACCAGAGAACTTTCTTTTCGATGGAAACTCTGTTTTTCTTTAGAATGACGTTTGTTTCTTCATATTTGATTTAGTGTAGTGTTCTTCTTATGACGTTTCAAAATGTGCTTAGTTTTAAAAAATTATGTGCAAGTTGCATTGTCTAAGCTTTTAATCACAAGAGTTTCCTTGTCCACAGATATGCCTCACAATCAAAGACGGAGCCACCAGTGTGTTTCACGATGAACACCAGAATCCTTACGCATACAAAGGTGACCAATGGGTTGGATATGATGATGAACGCAGTATTCAGCTCAAGGTATGCAACTTAATCTACTCTAATAAGAATTCCTTAGCATCATTACAACAAGGCTAATAGGAGTTGACATTCGTTACAGTGTAGGATGTAGCTTCTGTGCCAAATAATCAATTCATAATAATATCATTATTGCGCCATTTTGGCTTTAGACTTCGCTAATAATTATTTTGGTCTCTGATTGTTAATTGGTCGATTCTGATCGATGTATGTTTGTTTGAACAGGTCAAATACATAGTCAACAACTGTTTCTCTGGCTGGATGGCATGGAACATTGATTTGGATGACTTCAGCGGAAACCTCGGATGCAACGCTGGACCATATCCACTTCTCCATACAGCCAATCAATACCTCAAGGCCAACAGGTAAACATGACTGCCAGCTGAATTTTTATTTCGTCTGTAGGATGCTAAAGGATTTAAGGACGAGATGGGGAAAAACAACCGAAATTGACCGGCCAATGCCGGGTAACCTGCAGATAGGTCTGGGTTGGGCACCCCGCCCCGGTGGGTGCGAGTTGGTTGACGGCAAAACTGAAATTTCCAGGGCAATGCCGGGCACCCTGCAAACAGGCCTGGTTGGGTCAGAGCAACGCCGGGTACCCCAGCTAGACTCATAGAAGTCGTTGATCTGGCTTTATTTATTTCTGGAATTCATTACGCTGGCAAGGTAGGCGAACCTGCATCTAAGGCAAATTATAACGGCCAAGCGAACCCGCGTTAACTATAAGTTCCCCTTGTCTCGTAGCGAAGAGCCGCAGCTTGTGGCACGTCACGGCGGAGATAGCGGAAATAAGATGGAGCGCAACCAGTGATGCAGCGTGAAACCATGGCAACGATTCGTTGTTAAATTCGCTGATTTTGCAGTTTCGTCCGTAACAGCTTGTTCAAACAATCGACTACATTTCTATACAGTTGATCGCTAGAAAAATATGAAGTGGTCCGTTCGATGTATGTTGCAGCGAATGTTCCACGGCAACAACTCCTGCGCCAACCGCCACAACCAGGACGTCAACCACCACGACACCAGCCACTACAACCACGACGCCAACGCCAATCACCACAAAAACGACGCCAACACCCACAACCACGAGGCCAGCATCTCCTCCAACCACTACAACTTCGCCTACAACCACATCTCCATCAGGCTCCGGGACTACCGTTGGTGAGCGTCACTGATTTAGTAACGTAATTCGACTAATAGCCAGTTTCGTCTGAAGTGCTAAACAATATTAATGATAGGCCTAGTCATTAATCTCGCGTCTGCATGTTCTAACGTACATTCATTTATGCACATAATTTATTATAATTGTACGCATCAACTAATGTACCGTATGCAAGTTACTGCGTATGCATGTACAATTGTACATCATTATATGTATGTATGAATGCATGTTAGCAATTCAACAAGTCTTAGTCTATAGTCTATGCATATAATGGCCTATACACGAACACGCCTACATACGAAAATTAGCCCATTGCTGGTATGTCCTACTACTGTAAACACAGTTCCTACATAAATTATTTCCAGATTCACAGGTACATGCAATTATTTTCAATGATACATTTTCTAAGGCAACATAGTTGTCTGCCTGCGTAGGCCTATGTTTCTGTCTTTCTGATTGGACAACGTGCTGTTTTTATTATTCCTTACAGCTTTCACCTGTGACGGCAAACCTGAGGGGCAATACGTTAACCCTAACAACTGTTCAACCTACTTCGTCTGTTCGCATGGACATTTGACTGAGGTGCCCTGCCCTCCGGGGCTGTACTACGACGATATCCACCACGTCTGCAGCTGGTATTATAGTCTGAGTCCAGAGAGGCAGAAGGAATGTGGAATCGTTCGGAATTGGCCAGACAGACGTCCTGAGTATCGTCCTGCAAGGAAATTTCCTTTCCAACAATGAGCAATTTGTCGCATGAGCTCTCCAGATTTCTCACTTAGTTATGGACTATTAATTGTATTTTTTCTTAATTTAGTGTATTCACGAAACAATTTCGTCTTCCTCTGATTTCGTAAATGACGCAATAGAGACACAATTTGAAATACAGAAAAACTTTACAGTTTAATTTGATCAAAATGTCGTATAAAATAGCGGACTTGTAAAATTCTTACGACGTATGCTTTTTTCTTATTTTTTGAACTTGATATTAGTGCACATGTCTTAAAAGTAAGACTCAGATTGAATCGTAGGCCTTTTAACCATGCAGTAGCGGCGCGACCATGATAGATCACGGCAGACAGTATGAATTAAAATGCTGCCTATTTTACTTTTGACTTTCCTTATGACCTGCAAAAAATTCTTTTGAATATGTTATAACCTCTTTACCTTTGTTTTCTTCGATCTGCTGAATGATTCATATGACCTTCACGCGACCTAGTGAAATTGTATTGCTGGCGCCGCCATAGTTACCATGGCAATTAATGTAAGCAAATTTATGACAACACGTGATGTGCACGTGACTCTACTGCATACGTATGGAACCTGTAAGCTTACTCAGTCCTTAGATCTATGTGAAAACAATAACTGACGGGTAATATTATTTAATATGTAATTTAAAATTGTGGCAATAAAGACAACCATAGAATGCATTTGTTCGTATAATTGACGGTTTGTCTTATTCCCACTGAACCTTTCGTGCTTCAATATAGGCAGTATTTAATCTAGACGTCTCTGGGAAGAGTTCTTCACAGGAATGACATTCCCCAGAGAAACTCGAGAGGTGTTGTTCACATGCATAAACATACCATACCCACCCCAAAAATGATGCATGTCAGATCCCCAGAAAAATACATCATTGATGTTCTAAGGAAAGACTAAAAGAGTCGTTCGAAAAATTCCGGTTAATGGGTGTCGTCGGTGTATGTTTCAGCGGTTGCCATCCGCAATTTTCTCTCCTCGCCCCAAGCCTGAATTCCTCCCCCAAGCATGGGGGATTGTTCAAACACTGCCCTACATGGTCTATAATCTATATGTGTTTGCGAAGCTGTGCTCCCTATTTGCATCAATAGTCGCTTGATTTATTACTTTGACAATTCCTGCAACACTTAATATCAACAAACCCTGACCCTATGAACATTCATACAGACATACATGTATAGGCTACATGTGTGTGTTTGTGTGTGCGCGCGCCGTATACATGTACCCGGTAAGTAAAGTTAAGTATGTGCTTTATTGAACCGCCTGCATGTAGGCTAACTGTAGCCTACGTTGTCAAGGCTGCATGAAGTCAGCGTGATAATGGACTGGTCAAGTGTAACTAGTCCATTATCACGCTGACTTCATGCAGCCTTGACAACATTTAACTGTCGCTGAGTATGACACACTCCCATCGGCTTCCTATTGCACATTAAAATGCACAACATGACAGTATATGCTAATCTTGAGAGTTCCCCGTCGCAAAAACCATAGGTTGTGGAATCAGTTCATTCACAGGCGTTTGGTAAAAAAAGAAACACCCGAAACAGCCTTGACCATTTTACACTAAAGAATATATAATATTATAATATATTATATAATGTATATATTATAAGGGTCGTACATACGTAAGAGCACATGCTACACATCAGAGTGTGTCACTGGTTGAACTTGAGTTGCGTACAGCCAAATTACTTAGCGCAGTCCTTTGCTCTTTCTTCAGATTGGTATCTCGTGTTAAATGTAGCCTACATGTAGTACGCAATGTAGCCTAGTAGGCTACGCATAATGCGCCACTATCATATTAACAATCCGCCGCTTGTTAAAATCGTGGCGCACGCAGACCTACAACAGCCTGCATTGATTGTTAGTTGTCACAAGCGATCTGTCTATTCATTTCTTATCTCTCCTATCTATTGAAATGAAAAAATGACATGCAAGGCCTGCAGTAGGCGCAGAAATGATAAAGGATCGTTGATGTCGCAAGCAAAATGCAGAACAATACATGTAGGTCGATGGGCTTAAAATAATGTCCTCTTTACAAAGTTCGGAAATGCGACTTACAGCGGGACAAAGGTTAAGGACCGTAAACTTGAGATAAGTTTTGAAGTTGTATTTTTTAAAAGCAGTCTATGTAGGAGGCGTCACCGTGTTGGCGTTTCGCCAATGATTTTACTACTGGACGTCTGTTGCTAAAAAGCAAGAGGAGATAGGACAACTTTCAATTCAATGTAACATAAATTGTACAATAATTTTTAAATATTCACCAATGGTAGGCTATAATTTGGGGAAAGGGTTGCATCAGCCTTAACAGTAGGAAAGAAATAGCTGCAGTTCAGTGTATCAATCCATAGGAAACTCTAAACATTCGCAAAAAATGCTCAATCAATCTGCAGCAATCAGCATTAATTTTAGGGTTAATAGTCTGTGTCATGTTGATAATGAGCTATCAAACCTAAAGATTGAAGACTCAGGCAAAACTATGAGAATCTTAAGTGTTCTATTCCTCGAACCTCGTAAAGGAGTCAATAATAATTATTACTGTTGATTAATAAATAGTCATTACGGGAGTGTATTTCCTGTGAAACACTCAAAAGACACGATAGTTAAAAGCGCGTAACTTCCTCGAGATCTAATCTAACAGGCCTACAATCTAACTTCCTCTGATTTAGTAGGCCTGTAATCTAATTAACTTTCAGCTAATCTGTCCTGTCTATAACGACTTCCTATATTATGTAGCCTACAAGATAACGCTGGTTGGTCATTTCTAGTGAAACTGTGACAGTCACAGTCGGAGTCGGCAAGGTGTGCCAAAAATTATCTGTACAGAGGAGATCGCTAGACTAGACAGATTCGGTAAGAACTTCATCTGCTGATCTACTTTTTGACAATCAATCTTTTACTCATCGATTTCCAAATTTTTTAAATAGATGAGTAGGCCTAACTGTTTGATTATCAAAAAGTAGACCAACGGAAGAAGTTTTCAGGTCCAGAAAGTCTTGCCTACTGTAACGTTAAAGACAGCTGCGAAGTAGGCTATGTGGCTAATAACGAAGATTAGAATTACGATTAATTTTTTACACAAGTCAACATTGACATACAGCCCAATCTAGCACTAATTCCAACATGCGATAAACCGACTTCACCGAAGGATACATATTTTTCTTCTTCTTCGTCGTCGTCATCATCCTTTTGTCCATATATTTGTCATTATTCATTTTGTTGTCGTTGTCGTTGTTTTTGTTCGTCTTGATCTTCTTCTCCTCTTTCTTCATCATGCACAATCGTCGTCGCTACTAGGCTATTTTAATTACAATCACATCATAACTACTTCTATTGTTAGAATCTCCATTAAAATAGTTATTGTTGTTATTTATAGCAGTATTACAACTTCTACTGCTTCGACTACAATAGCAACAGCTACTACTACCACCACCACCACCACCACCACCACCACCACCACCACCACCACCACCACCACCACCACCACCACCACCACCACCACCAACACCACCACCACCACCACCAACACCACCACCACCAACACCACCAGCACCACCACCGCCACCACCACCACCACTACTACTACTACTGCTACTTCTTCTACAACTATTGCTCCTACTTCTACCACACCACCACTGCGACACCATTAATGATTTCAATGTCGATGTTATCTAATACGCAAGTCATAAACCGGTGGTAGACCAAACTCAAGCCATAATCTGGTCAGCATACGATTTGAACTTTGCTGAGTAGCCTACTTTATTGAGTTGCCTACTTAGATGTCTAGAACCCATGTCGACAGCTGATAGCATTGCGATCAATAACCATGGTTGTTTGCTATGACACCAAAACATAAAATCTCTCCAATGTTATAAGCTTAATGCTGTGCGTCAATCCATATGCCCACAATCTTGCGTCTATACTATAATTATAATTATTGTAGCCTACATATCGTTCCACCAAAGCAGCTATAGAAACAAATCAAACTCAAATAGGTAGATTAAAATGCTTACGTTAGGAGCCGAGCCTACTGAAGTTTGCGTAAGGTTATGAAATATCCTGGCGCTTTAGAAGTCTGAAAGCTAATGCTAGACTTGAAGTGCAATTAAAATTGTTACAATATTAGGCTACTACAATTATTACATCCGTTGTTTTTCAAACTGTGACGTAGAGTAGCCTACAGCGCTATGTGCCGATACAGCTCTCGCAGTTCAGTTAGTTAGGTCACATCGTTTTTATGTAGCCTTTGGCCGAATTGCAATCACGTTTTACGCACCTGATGTTGATGTGAGCAAATAATGACAGGCATATTATGCGTAACCTAGAACCAGATTCGCGAGATCGTGGTCGTTGACATAATAATTAATAAGGATAAGAAAAGATTTAACCTATGTCAAGAATGTTACAAGGCCATGCCTATGAATCGATTTGTTTAGGTTATTCTCAGGGGATAAGCTTACGCCCAATTCAATTGTCACACGTGAAACAATCACTGTGATTTATGCAATGCTTCGTGACCTATAAGAGTTGGATATCACTGATTATAATCATTTAGTTAATTCAACGATTATAGAATATAGAGACAGGCAGCAATGCATGTAAGTTTGTCATCATTTGGGACAAGTTCAATTAGCACAATTTCTGTGATAGGCCTAATAAAATTTGTATAATGATCATAATTATTCAATGCAAGTCAAAGAGTTCACTATGGTTTTAATGTCATACAAATGCTAAGACGCTCTAATAAGATCAGAAATTCATTCGTATTAGCCAAAATAGTTCCATAATTAATTAAGTAAAGTAGGCTAAGTAAAGTCCATGCAGTTCCATGTGGAACACAGTCAGGCGCTCATCTCCTTTTCAATGGCCTTGAGCCGGCAATGGACGAATCTCAAGGTCCTGGATACGAGGCCAGTGTATCGCAGGAGTTTCCTTCCTAGCTTACGCCGGTACCAAATTATACTGCTTGGTGACAGAATCACGTGTGCGTAAACAACTTGCGCAAGGTCGTTACCCGGAGTCGAACCCGCAACCGCCCGCTCCGTGAGCAAGCCCGTTACCGATCAGCCACCAGGTGGCACGATCAATATCATGTAGGCTAGCTTACTTTAATTCGAACCTGCATCTTCGTTTGATTTAGGCCTATGTTTATGTTTAATAAAAGACCTATTATATAGACCTCCTCAGCCACTCTTTGCGATGAAATGTCTTTATTCATGGGTTATTTTTTATAAGAGGCTAAAGGCAACATTTGGGCAGACTTTCCTCAACAGCATGGCGAAGCTCATTGCCCGGACAGTCACAACAGAGTCAGAGGCACTGCCATGCTGGTAAGCTTGGACGTCATCTTCATACAGAAGGGCTAGCATAGCATTGAAGGCAAGAAGTAGAGCAAGATCTGAGGTACAGATTATGAAGAGCCGTGGGCTAAAGACAGAGCCATGCGGAAGATTAGTGAGCGGGGATTATAATTGTGCGTCATTGTCGATCAAACTACACGGCCAGATAAAGCTATTTCAAGAGCTTGATTCTGACTAACAGCTATTTAGAAGCGTTAATCTAAAGCTGACTGGCCTAACGAAGTCTCAAGTAGAATGAAGATAATTATAATTAGCTCTGTTCATACAATTTACCGGTTTTAACTAAGGTCGCTTTAAATATCTTATCTCTCATCTCTAACCACAGTTCTGAAGTGTAGGAAAGTATTATTATGTTCAATAAGCACTGTTAGCTTACTTCAGGGACTATTGCTTTGATAGACAGATTTATCTTGACATGTTATTATTAAACTTTACTTTGAGTGGACGTTGGCCCCACATTCTACGTAACAACGTCCTATAAAACGGGGCATGTATCGACGGAACTTTCACCTAGGTTACGTGAGCCAGCGAAGTAAATCTTCTAGAGGCAGACTTTGTAAAGGTTTGCCCTGAAATCTTCCGACTTTACTTGACTATAGACGCACCTCAGCGAATCATAGACACCATGAACTCCTGGAGTTTCTTGGTTCTGGTGGCTCTTATGAGCGCCATGACTTCCGCCCAAGGTAGGAATACATTGCAGTCGAATGATTTGCGTTTTCCTTCCATATAATTCTTGCCAAGTTTAGCAATTTAACTCAGATTTATTTATTCAACTGGACCTTACAGAAAATGATTATGTGTAATTTATTACCAGGTTTTCAATGGGGTTCAAAAGGACATGGTCATAAAGTAGGGCTAACACATAATCATTTTTTGGTAAATTGGGATTAATTATACATTTCGGGTAGTTGCAACATCTGGTCCCCTGGTGCCGTCAGCAGCTCTTGGAGCTCTGACAACAGTTACGATGTATCCTCTCCAGTGTTTCCTCTCTCTTGTCGCCACTCTTATCTGCCCATTCACCACGCAATCTTTCTGGTACCTTTACATTTAATAATTATTGTAGCCTACATCTGTTTCCGAACATAACAAAAGCAAGTCGTTTTTGTAATAATGTGCAAAATTGATTTAAAAGCCAACTTTGTTTGATTAAAGCAATTATGTTGCAAGTATGCTTTTTCAACAGAATACAAGAGAGTCTGCTTCGTGACCAACTGGGCTCAGTATCGTCCACAGCCCGCAACGTTCTTCCCCAACCAAACGGACCCTACATTGTGCACACACATCAATTTTGCCTTCGCACATATCAGCGCCAACCACGAGCTTATCAATACCGAGTGGAATGATATCACTCCGGGAGGATTGTAAGTGAACATTTTCCATTTTTCAAATTAGGTAAAAAGGTGCCGGTTTTGCAGTATGGTTGTGTACGCAGATACATACTTATGTAGGTACTTTTCAGGATCTCCTTTCAGATAATTATGCTTGATCAGTAGATTGTTACGCAAAATGTTATGATAGAACCCCCGGTATTGCGCACATGATTATAATAGGCACCATGCAGGCTGCCTGTATGCATTAAACACACGCAGCATGCAGAACACATAAGCAGCATGCCAAGGTTCTCCTTTGGCATGTTCTATCGAAATTCCAAAACTATCATCCGCAGCCGAGGTTGTGACTGGAGCGCTCCTGCGTGGTAATCTTGAATGGGCGCTATATAAATCACCGTAATGAATGAATGAATAAATAAATAATCAATTTTTAGCCTGATCGATGATATCAGCCGTTGAAACGTTTTCTATTAGGTATGAGCAGACAGTTGCCCTGAAAGTGAGGCAACCAGGACTGAAGGTTCTGATATCCGTTGGCGGGTACAACTTCGGAATGTGGCAGGCTACCATCACGCTGTCAACACCGGCCAACAGGGCGGCGTTCATTGAATCCTCCATCCAGTTCTGCAGAACCTGGGGCTTCGACGGAGTTGACCTTGACTTACAATTCCCAGGAGCAGGAGACAGAGGAAGTGTGCCAGAGGACAAGCAACGTTTCACCTCTTTGCTCCAGGTAATGATAAACTGCCACAAAGCAAACCAGACATTCCGGTCCACGTTGGGCGCTGTGGTGTATGTTCATTGCCTTGCAGCTGGAAGGTTTCAGGTTCGAATCCACTTCAAGCCGCCGCGTACCGACCCTTAGCAAGTGCGTCACTCGCAATTGCTCAGCGTTTCGGCGTGAAACTCCGATGCACTGCCCTCGGTGTTGTCGGTAGCGCCTCTGAGTAGGCATCTCGAAGCGACGCTATTACAAGCGCACATACATACATACACGTATACACATGTAAGCTTATACAAAATCACATATAGACGTTGCATATACTATATCAAATTGTTCACAATGGCTTGCTGTGGTTGGTATCTCTATAAAGTTTGGAATGACCTTCTTCTCGCACTACGGGCTAAACTAATGACTCGTTTTTCTGTTTTTAAGGTCATTTCTTTTTCACCCGAAGTTTTTCTTGCTTAATAGTTATTCCGCGAGAGACGCAAGATTACATATACAGTTCAATACAATTATAGGGTATAGGCTTAGGATCAAAGATACATCCTTAACTGTAAGCACAATCGGCAAGTTAGTGTACATCTACATAATAATTCACTGAGATCATAATCTCGAAGGAGCAACAAGTTCGCCTGAAAAGATGAGTTCCACAGAGCAGAGGCCGAATCAAGAGCGGATACAGAAACTTTGGACGGAGGAGGGCCAAACATTCGTGACCCTGGTTTTAAAAAATATGATATCCGGCAAAACAAAGTTGATGACCTTCGGGAAAAATATACCATTTTCGCCGCCAAAAAGTTGATGACTTTTTTTTTAGTCATCGACGACTTTTCGGGAAAAATAATATATCATTTTCGCCCCGCCAAAAAGTTTACGGTAAAACCAAATGGAAGGGGGCACGATACATGGGCTCTTCTAAATGGGGGTGGGCCATGGCCGGATAAGCCCCTGGATCCGCCCCTGGGCCAAATTACTAAATAAATAACGCTGCATACATACCAGTGATTCCCAACCTTTTTTTGCTTGCGGCACACTAAGAAACACTGAAAATTTTCGCGGCACACCTTACAATGACCAATGATTTAATACAGGTTAATTGTCACTTTCATCTAACTGATATAACTTACTATCACTATAAATTATTTAATATAATTGTCTATTAATACTATAGGCCCTAAGTGAGTCTAGTCAGGTCAGTCTACTCTAGTCACTCTAGTTCAGTCAGTCTAGTGACCAGAGTCTAGAGTGTCTAGAGTAAAAGTCACCAGTAACCTAGAGTTCTAGACTACCGATATTCTAATAATTATTATTATCTAATATTTATTTGCACTAATTAACTTTTAATGAATGTGATGATCATCAATGACCAATAATGAGACGGCTGTACCTGCTTTCGAGAGCAAATCAAAATGAAACGAGGTTCCAGAGAAGCGCACACGAGCATTTTCATATGATGACAGATTCGGCTTCTGTGTGTTCATTCTTGCGTTTTGCCAACAATTAGCCTAAGCAACTTTACCAATACCTTTTCTGGCAATCCTGTAGTTCGTAAGTTTTTCGATTCCTTATTTTGCTGTGCCGCAAGATTCTACAAATATTCCTGTGTTATTCTTGTGTTTCGTCCTTTACAGCTGGATGTTTAGCTTAATTATACCGGTATTAATTAATAATATTACAAGTTTTCCCGCGGCACACTTGCAAAGTTCTCGCGGCACACTAGTGTGCCGCGGCACATAGGTTGGGAATCACTGATACATACACTGTAGTCACCACAATTGGGCTGATTGATTGGCTTTCTACACAGTCACTGTTGGAAAATACAGCTGAGAGCCTAGTCTTTATTCAGAAACTGGTGCTAATATTTGTAAGCAGGTGGACGAAGGAGAGAATGTCCAGGATTGGATCAAATTTGACATTTTAAAGCATAAAATCTCTGTTAGTTGTAGTTCATGTGCACCGGGATTTTAAAAAAACTAAGCCAAACTGTTTTTCATATAATTATCTCTAATGCCTGATAACATCGTTGTAGGAATTCCGCACCGCCATTATAAACGAGGCTGCTCTAACTGGGAATGAACCTCTGCTCCTTACTGCTAATGTTGGCGCACAAAAGATCACCATTGACTATGGATACGAAGTAGACCTCATTCACCAGTAAGTAATGCTCAATCCTGAATCCTGAAGTGCTTTTATATCATGCTTTCATAACATGCTTTCATTCATGCGCTTCTGAAGGATCTTTTGCTGCAGAAAGCTCTTTACAATTGGTCAGATACAATACAATAATTCTTCTCCTTCTCCTTCTCTTTGTCCTTCTCCTTCTCCTTCTTCTTATCCTTCTCATTCCCCTTCCCCCTCCCCTTCCCCTTTCTTTTCCTTTCCCCTTCCCCTTCCCTCCACTTCCCCTTCCCCTTCCCGTTCCCGTTCGCCTTCCCCTTCTCCTTCCCCTTCCCGTTCCCGTTCCCCTTCCCCTTCCCGTTCCCGTTCCCCTTCCCCTTCCCCTTCCCCTTCCCCTTCCTCTTCCCCTTCCCCTTCCCCTTCCCCTTCCCCTTCCCCTTCCCCTTCCCCTTCCCCTTCCCCTTCCCCTTCCCCTTCCCCTTCCCCTTCCCCTTCCCCTTCCTCTTCCTCTTCCCCTTCCCCTTCCCCTTCCCCTTTCCATTCCCCTTCCCCTTCCCCTTCCCCTTCCCCTTCCCTTCTTCTTCCCCTTCCCCTTCCCCTTCCCCTTCCCCTTCCCCTTCTCCTTTCCCCTTCCCCTTCCCCTTCCCCTTCCCCTTCCCCTTCCCCTTCCCCTTCCCCTTCCCCTTCCCCTTCCCCTCCCCTTCCCCCTCCCGTTTCCCCTCCCGTTCCCCTCCCCCTCCACTTCCCTTTCCCCTTCTCCTTCTCCTTCTTCTTCTTCTTCTTCTTCTTCTTCTTCTTCTTCTTCTTCTTCTTCTACTTCTTCTTCTTCTTCTTCTTCTTTAGTGTTCTGCTTTTATGCAGGTCCAAAATTCCAAAGATCCCATTCTTCTCTATTCTTTGCTTTTTCTCTTGATTTCTTTACATCCAGTTTCTCTGTCCATCAACCAGTCCATCATCCATTATCTTTCGTGGTCGTCCTGGTGGTTTCTTTCCCTCCATTCTTCCCACGAGTACTATGCTCAAGAGCGAGGACATGTGACCAAGCCAGTTACTCGGTATAGTATCAATCTGCGATTTTTCTTCTTGCACCAGCTGAGCAGTGAACACCTCCTCATGGGTTTTGTAGTCCTTCCAGTTATTCGTGACCATTCTTCCCATAGCCTATTTCAAATTGCTATTTTTCAATGTAATAGCTGTGCAAACTGAAGCCTCTTTTACTAGTCCTGACGATGACAATTAAACATTTGAATGATGTTGTTTGCAGGTACTTGGACTTCATAAATGTCCTGACGGTTGATTACAATGGTGCCTGGGACACAATAACTGGCATGAACTCACCGCTTTACCCCAGAGCCGATGAGACTGGCGTAGGGGAAGAGGGCCAAAATAGAAGCCTTCGCAATGTGGTTAGTAGTAGATAAGGCTTTGAGCCTCGTAAAATCAGTCAAGAATTTTTCAGCGGCAATGACTCATCAACCACGTGACTGATCTTATTAGACGCAAGACCTTATCTACTGTGCTTTGTGCAAAGGAAAGCCTTCAAATGATTTTGCTCCATTATTGCACAATCTGCGACTACACTTACATTGTTGACTATAATAGCCTAGACAGGTGTAGACTTCTGAGCTAAATTAATTATCAATTCATTAATAGAATTATGTTTGGTTTTTTGGTTCAGGGAAAATAAAAATAAAAATAAATAAAAACTGCACTGACCAAATTTAAAAAACTAAAAGAGTCAGAGACTCGTGGAATGATTTATGTAATAGTAGACCTACCTATCACAATTACAGTTCCAATTGTACTGATATAACTGTTGTTTCGAGTAGCCTACTGGATCGACCTTTTCTGGTTTCCTTTAGGCTACGGAGCGGCACTGAACTCCTAGATAACAGATTTCTACCACAATACGCTAAGAGCGCTTTCACTTAATAATTTTTGGTGTTTGTAGGATTGGTCGGCCACCTATTGGGTTCAGCTGGGTGCTCCGAGAAGTAAATTGGTGATCAATGTCGCTTTTTATGGCCGATCTTTTACGCTGGAGAATCTGGCACTCACCGGCGTTGGTGCTCCAGTTACGGGCGCCGGGTGGCCGGGAACCTACACCAGAGAAGGCGGCTTCTTGTCCTACTACGAAGTACAAAACTAAGCTTACTTCGTTTCTTTTCCAGTGATGGATTTCATGTTTTTCTTTGAAATTTCAACTTTATTACTAAATATTTAATGCAGTCTTCTATTATAGTCTATAATAATTATAATAACTCTCTCTGCAAACCCTGAAGACGAGGCCTGACAATTCCAGACTGGTTTTTATAAAAGTAGTGAAGTGATAAGTCCCTGAGGGATCCTAAATACCTCGGAGCCAAAAAAATTATAATGGTCAGTCTTGTTTTCTGCATTAAAGAGTTGGAGACTTCTAGAATACTGTTTTGCCTTCGTTGGTCTTGCTCTTTGGAATCAGCTCTATCTATCCATTGGCACGTTCTTCATTATTAACTGGAACCCGAAAAGCATCTTTTCGGCGCAAAAAACTACCTTCTTTTCTCTTGATTTTTTACACTTGGAGAGCCTCTCACTGTGAAGGCGTTTTATAGCCTACTTGTCAATTTATAAAAACAATACAATACATTGTGGGGCGGGGCGTTGTAGTGGTGAGTTAGGTGCCTTGGAACCGGCGGGTTCCAGTCTAGAATTCACCTCAATACGCCGCTTATGGTGTACAGACATTTGAACGGTG
This sequence comes from Lumbricus rubellus, assembly GCA_945859605.1. Classification (NCBI taxonomy): domain Eukaryota; kingdom Metazoa; phylum Annelida; class Clitellata; order Crassiclitellata; family Lumbricidae; genus Lumbricus; species Lumbricus rubellus. The sequence goes on along the minus strand of OX243827.1, from coordinate 25,506,498 downwards.
GTCAATTGAACGGACGACACTTGATCGGCGACACTTTAACGGGCGACAGAAGAACGGGCCGACAATAGAACAGGCAACACTTAACCGGAACGACATATTACCGGCCGACTAATGAACAATTCACGAGGTGCGGCGTTGTACACTATGCACGTATGCCTACATTGAGTCTGCTTCTAAATGTTGGGAGTTACGTTTGGCGACACTGAATGATTGTAGAGTTGTACAAAGTTTTGCTGTTAAATACTTTTACGTGTGAAGCAGAGTTTTGCTTTTACGTTTGCTTTTACGTTTGGCGACACTAAATGTTTTACTGTTACTTTTACGCGTGAAGCAGAGTTTTATTTTTACGTAGGCTATGACACAATGTCATGGCGTTAATGTATGGATGTAGCACCAAAGGTAAAAAGACGCTCATAGCCTACATCGAAATTATGAGTATCTGAGAGAAAACAATACCAGAATGGCAAAATATCATGGCGATGTCGATTGTACAAACAATTCAAATGCAAGGCCCGACTTGTAACCGCAGACGAACAGGTAATCAGCGAAAGACAAAAGGAACACACTCATACTGTAAACTGCGCAACATCGATGGCAAGGAAAGCCATAGGGGAAATGAAGGAATGTATCAGCAATTTTTCTTTTGTCGTCTGTTCTGATGTCATGTAACCATTGGAGGTTATTGGAATACATCAAACATGTACTTCTAGATTACCGTATATAGGCTATATGATATATATATATATACGAGATATATATATATATATGTGATATTATAATTATATACACCTGTCTTCTTTCAGCTCTACACGATACATTTCATTTTTGGACCTGGGATAAATCCTGTTGGACTTTACTGTCTCCTTACAAACAAGACGCAGGAAACACACGGAAGACTTCTAACGGAAGTCCGTCGCCTCATTCCGCTAGCAAACCCCAAAAAGATCTTGGTCGATTTCGAGAAGGCAGCCATGAACACCTTTTCCGAAGCTCAGTTGCCCATTTGTCACACAATTAGACATTGAACACTTGATAGGCTTACATGTCCAAGACTGTAAATGTTCGATTGGTTTTAAATTTACAAACTTTACCGATCAATTGTTCACCGGTCTTCTGTCGCCCGTTCAACTGTCCGGCCGTTCAATAGTCTCCGCGTTCATTTATACACCGTTCTATAACTGTCGCCGTTCTAGTGTCGCACGTTCTTTTGTCGTCCGTTCTGATGTCATGTAACCGCCGCTTATGTATCTTGAGCAAGTCCTTCACTTGCGTAAAACTCCAAAGCAGAGTAGTCGAGAGCGCCTCTGAGCAGAGAGCGCGATGGGGCACTATAGCAAATGCGCGAAATAAATAAATAAATATGGCAAATCAAAGGTATGTTGTTTAAAAGAGTATTGTTGTTGTGTCCAGATTTGCCTGGAGATTGTTCAGGGAGTCACCAGAGTTTTTCATCCTGAGCACCTGACTCCGTATGCATACAGAGGTGACCAATGGGTTGGATACGATGATGAAGAGAGTCTGAAGCACAAGGTATCTAATCTTCTAATCTTATATGGGCCTAATCTAATCTCATTTAATCCTATCAAGTCTAGCCTATACTATAGTCTCGTCAAGTCCAATCTAATCCGATCTAATCTAATCATATCTATTCCAATCTGATCTAGTCAATTCCAGTCTGATCTAGTATCTTTTATAGCACCATTTTAAAATTTGATTGCATCAGACAACAGAGTAAGACTGCACTCGGAAATCATGTTTCTTTGGAGAAGTCCTACTGTAAGCCTACATAGACAGTCTGCGGTGTGCTTTTTTGAAAGGTCCATCCGTATTTGATAGAATTTAAATAACGAGATCAGGCAGATAAGTCTTTTTTTAAAATTAATTATTCAACATCTGAACACAATATTGTCAATCCAGACGGTATAAAGTGTCGTAATTGCAGGCATATGATTAGGCCGACGCTATAAATTATATTGTTTCTTTTCCAACAAGCAAACGAATACGGGCTTACATTTCTTGGCGACATTGTGATGATGCACATTGCACAAGGCATCATTGCTACCGGAATGCAAAGCAGCTAATTTGTCGTACAGCTGATTCATTCTTTGATTGATTGATTGATTGTTTGATTGATTGATTGACTGGTTGATTGATTGACTGGTTGATTGATTGATTGTGATGTAATGTATTTCTGTTGATTAGGTTGACTACATCAAGGCCAACGGATTCGCTGGATGGATGGCATGGAGTATGGATCTGGACGACTTCAGTGGAAACCTCGGATGCAACGATGGACCATATCCACTTCTCCATGCCATCAATAGATTCCTGGCGGATACATCTACAATTCCCACAGCGTAAATATGATGTCTATTTAACTTGATTAAAACTGCATGGCAAATCCCCCCCAAATTTCGGGCAAGTCTGTTTTTCGGGCAAGCAGACTCGGGAAAATACGATTTTTTTTAATTTTTCACGACATATTTTAACTTGTTTGTCTGGAAAAAATAGTATTTCCCACCATGAGATTTTATTCGGGCAGACGTAAAATCTTTGACCCCCCACTGCTGAAATCTCCCGTACGCCTATGGTGTTAACCATTACTCAAAACAAAAACACTCCATCACCATAGTAATTTATTCTACTTTCAAAAGATTGACTATGTTGAAGCATCTGCGTAGCAATTACGCCGCAATTATATTACGGTACATCATCAGAGTATCGCCAGGCAACGAAAGCACTTAATAATCTTGCTTTTTAAATTTCATTTATTTATTTAAAATGTAACACGGATCTGTCGCCGACAACATAAAATAATGAATCTATTCGATGGAAAGAAGTACATCAACAGATGTTTCTTGTGATTTATGTTACAGGGGTTGAACAGCCGCTTCACCTTCATCAACACTTGCTCCTCTCCCTACAACAACACGTTATCTTCCACCTCCTGCGCGCAAGAGCCGTAACAACATGAGAAACTGAAGTTGGTCAATAGCCAACTTTGGTTGAGCAACATTACTCGTGATTCGATGAACAATAATTATTTGTGATTCGTGTGTGAAGTCACGAAGGCTTCGAATGCAAAAAGAGACTTTGAACTTTGATTTAAAGGAATCGACGTGTTGTTGAAAAAATTTATAAACATGCTATAATAGGTCACTTTGTTGTCACGTAAAATAATGCAAACATTATTTTTGATTTAGATCTAAATATCGACTCGTCGCCACTGCTTGCTAATAGCTCGTCTATAATTGAGAAACACTTAGGTTATACCATACAAAACCAAAATAAATACTATGTTGAATAAATTATTTGTGACGTTTTGTGATGATTGAATTCACGCTTTTGACTCATCTGATCTTCCCCCTTTAAATTCCCGACTTAAATGCCATCCACCTTAACAGCGTTACTATGCCACCTTTTATCCCTTGGTAACCGGACTATGACCTCCTTCGGAGGAGCGGTGGTGTAGTGATGGCGTCGTTGCCTTGGAGTTGGAACCGGACGGTTCGAGGTTCGAATCCACCCTCAAGCCACCGCGTATAAGCCTTGGGCAAATCCTTCGGCGTGAAACTCCGATGCAGTGTCCGCTCTGCATTCGGGAGCGCTTCTGAGTAGTTAGATAGAGAGAGAGAGCTTGAAGGGGCGTTATTACAAGTGCACATACAAACATAAATATCGTCATTGGATAACACCTCTGACTAGACACAGCGGTCTTGATTACGCTTGGGTTAAAAGTGACGCTTTAGAAATTTTGAATTTACGATAGCGAATGAGAATATGGGATATCATCAGTAAGACTATGTCAAAAATTTACAAAACCATGACCATGAGTCGATATATAATTAACCTATAATTCTCAAGGGATACGCCCAATTCAATTGTCAGACATGAAACAATCACTGTGATTTATGCAGTGCAGTAGTTGAAGGAGTGGTTACCCTATATCATTTCCCCCAAAACAGACTGGTGATACTATATCACCTCCCCCCTCCAACGCCGTTACTTATGCGCTAGCCAATGGCAAGCCGCCAAATTGTCACGTGACCTATGTTTCCACTTAATTGTCCGTGTGTTTGTCTGTCTGGCCGACTGTATGGATAATTGGATATCCCTCTCTTTGTATGTGTGTCCGACTGTATGTATGTCCGTGTCTGTATGGCTGTCCGACTATATGTCTGACTGTATCTTTGTATGTGTGCGTATGTCTGTTGTTAATTAAGGTCGAAAGACATGCCGCTGCCCGGCCGCCCCCCCCCCCCCCGCTGACACTCGTCTATCACCCGCGGGCACTCGGATAACAAAATTCAACACCCACCAACCCTCTTGGCCTTTCAACATTATAATTAAACAATTAGGTGTGGTATAGAATAGGTGCACATAAAGGTGTGGTATGCCAAACGTATGTATGCAAAAATAGTTCCTTCAACCTGTGGCATGCAAAATGAGATGTGTGCAAACTGTAGCGTAACCAATTCGACGGCTGCTCATTATTATTGCTGACAATCAATGGCAAGCTCGCTTCAACATTAAATTCAACATGCAAAGCGCGAATAGGAGATGTATTTAAATCATTCATTCCTTACACGCCAACGATATGTGCCACACACTTTACAATTTGGAACACACGAATTTTATTGCAACAAGTGTAGCTTATTTCGAAAATTAAAAACAGAACTTTACAGTTATTGGTTCACATTTGAGACGTACAAACACGCAAGTGCGAGAGGCGAAGGTGACACTTAGCAGCATGTTCAGGACTTTACATCCATAGGAACACTTTTGAGATGTGCAATCACACACGCACGAGAGACGAAGGCGACACTTAGTAGAATTTTCATAACTTTACGGCTATAGGATAACATTTGAGATGTGCAAACACAAACACGCGAGAGGCGAATGTGTTAATTAGCAGAATTTTCAGAACTTTACAGTCATAGGATCACATTTGAGATGTGCAAACACGCACGTGCGAGAGGTGAGTGTGACAATTAGCACAATTTCATAACTTTACGGTCATAGGATAACGTTTGAAATACGCAAACACGCACGGCGAGAGGTGATGGTGTCACTTAGCATCATTTTTTCAGAACTTTGCAGTTATAGAATCACATATGAGATGCGAAAACATGCGCGTGCGAGAGGCGAAGGTGACACTTAACAACATTTTTCAGAACTTTACAACCGTGTGATCACATTTGAGATGAGCAAACATGCACGTGCGAGAGGCGAAGGTGACAATTCGAGGTTTGAGAATTATAAGACTCTATGACCAATGCATTTGATAATTGTCATGAAGCCTTATAATTCCCAGCCCTCGTCTTAGCCGCATTTTCCAGAACTTTACTCTATAATGTAAGTAGTTGCATAACCTTATGTATTGACTCACCTCGATAAAAAAAAAAAAATTAGCAAACTTTAAAAATTTCAACTTTTCCCCCCAAATACCTTTAACGTAAGTAGTTGCATAACCATATGTATTGGCGCACAAACGTGAAAAATTTAACAAACTTTAAAATTGTTCGATTTTTTCCAAAAGTTCTGTGACGTAAGTAGTTGTAAAACCTTAGGTATTGACTCACAAGGATGAAAAATTTAGCAAACTTTAAAAAACTTCAATTTTCTGCGAACATTGGAAGCGGTTATAGGAGCAGGAGAAGTGGTGGTAGGAGCGTTGGGAGCAGTGGGAGCGGTGGTGGGAGCTGTGGGAGCGACAATGGGAGCGGTGGTAGCAGTAAGAGCAATGTGGAAATGACTATGATGGTGGAAACATACATACTTACTCACGTAATTTCTTTAGTTCAACAACTTTTCACTTGCAGAATCCTACAATTATTTCTTAGTTCCCAATTTCTTCACACCTTCAACTCACAATTCTTTCATTTTTCTACTTTTGAATGACACAAGTGTACAATTCAACAAATACTTACTTACTTACTCTCATAATTTATGCACTCCAACAACTTTGCATCTGTAAAATCCTACACATATTTCTAATTTCTTCATTCCTTCAACTCTTACTTTATGCATATTTCAACATCTCGATCACGCAAATTCTACGCTTCCTTGCATACTTACTTACTTGCACACAAAATTTACTTACTTCATCAGCTTTTCACATGTAGGCCTACAATGCTGCGCATATTTCTCATTTATTCACACCATCAATTCTTAATATTTACATATTTCAACATATCTATCGCACAATTCTACAATTTCACGTATACATACTTGTTCACTCACATAATTTCCACAATCCAACAGCTTTCACTGGTACAATCTTGCACATATTTCTCATTTCTTCAAGCATTCGAATCTTACTTCTTGCATTTTTTCATCAAATCAGTCGTGAAATTCTTCAATTCCTATGCTGCTTACTTGCTTACTCAAATAATTTCTGCACATCATAACCTTTACACACGCGCATATTTCCCATTTTCTCATTTCTTCAATCTTTCATCTCTTACTTCTTACATCTTTCAAATCCACAACCACTCAATTCTACTATTCCAAGTATACTTACTTACTTCATGCATAGACCTCTTCACATACAAAATCATGCAAATGGGTCTCATTTCTTCAATTCTTCAACTCTAACCCTTAATTCGTACATGCTTCAACTCCACAATTCTGCAATTGCTCAATTACTTACTTCTTGAAGTAGCAAAAATTGTAAAGTAAGAAGTTGAAGAACCGAAAGAGATACAGTTTTCTATCATATCAAAGTGAAAAGTATAGGCAGTGTTGAATGTTTTATGATGGTATGTGGTAGAGTGGACTAAGCATAGGATTGTAAGCAGATGTTGGCGGTTGTGAAGGATGAGAATGAGTATGAGAAGGTGTAGGAGGAGAAGAAAGTTGAAATTTTCCCACTATCACCATTTTTTCTTTACAAAGTTTCTAAATTCGCACATTTTCTGACATGAAAAGTTTCTAAGTTCGAAAATTTGATACGTGACTACAAATTTTTCTTCACAAATTTTCTAACTGCATACATTTTCTGCCATGAAAAGTTTGTAAGTTCGAGAATTTGATACATGACTGCCAATTTTCTAAGTGCATACATTTTCTGTCAAGAAAAATTTCTAAGTTCGAAACTTAGATACATTTCCGCAAACTTTTCTTCACGTGAGGAGGAGTAGGAGGTGGAAGAATGAGTATGAGAAGGAGACGGAGGAGTATGAGGAAGAGGTGATGGGAGTGCAGGTTTCTTTAAATTGCTTCAAATAGGTTGTAGAATGTAGAGTATAATGATTTTGAGTTCTACGTATTCGAATTCATAATATGTAAGTCGAATATTTTAGAATGTATATTGGACATATGTGCCAAGTCGTGTTTGTATAAATTTTCAGCATTTAAAAATGACAATTGTTGAATGAAACAAGTGATACTTAGCGTTCTGAATTGCTTCAATTACATTACTTTACAATACTTTGTACAGAATTGCAAATTTCGGATGCATGAGATGATAAAGTATACAACTCTTAAGTCATCAACCTTAAGTCTTTTAGTTTACAGACATAAATGTGAGTTTAGCTGAGTCAGGAATTTTTAAAAGACTGTCAGTTTGCTATAGTAGAGTTCTCACATAGTGACACCAATACTTGAATGCTTGAAATGATGATGTTCACGTTTCTTAGATATAGGACTCATATGCATTTTCGATGGTTAGACATATGCAATTTTTAGCTGAGACATCAATTTAGCAAAAGTATACGTTTGAAGGAATAAAATACCAAGATTGAAAGGTTCTATATGGTGAATCATACACCATTTTTTAGCTAAATGTACGTCATTGCAATTGCTGACATTGACACTTTGATAGAATTTCACGCGAACGTCGGTTGCAATTATAAGTTTCACAAATTTCTACCACGTAAAAGCATGGACATACTTAGGAATGCGTGGCTGGGCGACAAGACGACACGCGCGTCTGTCGCTGCGGACACAACAGCTCCGGCGGCGGCGGCGGTGCTTGCGATCTCGATCCGATCTGCCTTTGGTGCGAGGAAGACGGCCGATCGTGTGCAATTGTAAGGTATGAATAGTGGAGTATGAGATGAAGCTGCACACGATCGTTCGTATTCCTCGCACCAAAGACTGATCGGATCGGATCGCAAGCACCGCCGCCGCCGCCGGAGCTGTTGTGACCGCAGCGACAGACGCGCGTGTCGTCTTGTCGCCCAGCCACGCATTCCTAAGTATGTCCATGCTTTTACGTGGTAGAAATTTGTGAAGCTTATAATTGCAACCGACGTTCGCGTGAAATTCTATCAAAGTGTCAATGTCAGCAATTGCAATGACGTACATTTAGCTAAAAAATGGTGTATGATTCACCATATAGAACCTTTCAATCTTGGTATTTTATTCCTTCAAACGTATACTTTTGCTAAATTGATGTCTCAGCTAAAAATTGCATATGTCTAACCATCGAAAATGCATATGAGTCCTATATCTAAGAAACGTGAACATCATCATTTCAAGCATTCAAGTATTGGTGTCACTATGTGAGAACTCTACTATAGCAAACTGACAGTCTTTTAAAAATTCCTGACTCAGCTAAACTCACATTTATGTCTGTAAACTAAAAGACTTAAGGTTGATGACTTAAGAGTTGTATACTTTATCATCTCATGCATCCGAAATTTGCAATTCTGTACAAAGTATTGTAAAGTAATGTAATTGAAACAATTCAGAACGCTAAGTATCACTTGTTTCATTCAACAATTGTCATTTTTAAATGCTGAAAATTCATACAAACACGACTTGGCACATATGTCCAATATACATTCTAAAATATTCGACTTACATATTATGAATTCGAATACGTAGAACTCAAAATCATTATACTCTACATTCTACAACCTATTTGAAGCAATTTAAAGAAACCTGCACTCCCATCACCTCTTCCTCATACTCCTCCGTCTCCTTCTCATACTCATTCTTCCACCTCCTACTCCTCCTCACGTGAAGAAAAGTTTGCGGAAATGTATCTAAGTTTCGAACTTAGAAATTTTTCTTGACAGAAAATGTATGCACTTAGAAAATTGGCAGTCATGTATCAAATTCTCGAACTTACAAACTTTTCATGGCAGAAAATGTATGCAGTTAGAAAATTTGTGAAGAAAAATTTGTAGTCACGTATCAAATTTTCGAACTTAGAAACTTTTCATGTCAGAAAATGTGCGAATTTAGAAACTTTGTAAAGAAAAAATGGTGATAGTGGGAAAATTTCAACTTTCTTCTCCTCCTACACCTTCTCATACTCATTCTCATCCTTCACAACCGCCAACATCTGCTTACAATCCTATGCTTAGTCCACTCTACCACATACCATCATAAAACATTCAACACTGCCTATACTTTTCACTTTGATATGATAGAAAACTGTATCTCTTTCGGTTCTTCAACTTCTTACTTTACAATTTTTGCTACTTCAAGAAGTAAGTAATTGAGCAATTGCAGAATTGTGGAGTTGAAGCATGTACGAATTAAGGGTTAGAGTTGAAGAATTGAAGAAATGAGACCCATTTGCATGATTTTGTATGTGAAGAGGTCTATGCATGAAGTAAGTAAGTATACTTGGAATAGTAGAATTGAGTGGTTGTGGATTTGAAAGATGTAAGAAGTAAGAGATGAAAGATTGAAGAAATGAGAAAATGGGAAATATGCGCGTGTGTAAAGGTTATGATGTGCAGAAATTATTTGAGTAAGCAAGTAAGCAGCATAGGAATTGAAGAATTTCACGACTGATTTGATGAAAAAATGCAAGAAGTAAGATTCGAATGCTTGAAGAAATGAGAAATATGTGCAAGATTGTACCAGTGAAAGCTGTTGGATTGTGGAAATTATGTGAGTGAACAAGTATGTATACGTGAAATTGTAGAATTGTGCGATTGATATGTTGAAATATGTAAATATTAAGAATTGATGGTGTGAATAAATGAGAAATATGCGCAGCATTGTAGGCCTACATGTGAAAAGCTGATGAAGTAAGTAAATTTTGTGTGCAAGTAAGTAAGTATGCAAAGAAGCGTAGAATTTGCGTGATCGAGATGTTGAAATATGCATAAAGTAAGAGTTGAAGGAATGAAGAAATTAGAAATATGTGTAGGATTTTACAGATGCAAAGTTGTTGGAGTGCATAAATTATGAGAGTAAGTAAGTAAGTATTTGTTGAATTGTACACTTGTGTCATTCAAAAGTAGAAAAATGAAAGAATTGTGAGTTGAAGGTGTGAAGAAATTGGGAACTAAGAAATAATTGTAGGATTCTGCAAGTGAAAAGTTGTTGAACTAAAGAAATTACGTGAGTAAGTATGTATGTTTCCACCATCATAGTCATTTCCACATTGCTCTTACTGCTACCACCGCTCCCATTGTCGCTCCCACAGCTCCCACCACCGCTCCCACTGCTCCCAACGCTCCTACCACCACTTCTCCTGCTCCTATAACCGCTTCCAATGTTCGCAGAAAATTGAAGTTTTTTAAAGTTTGCTAAATTTTTCATCCTTGTGAGTCAATACCTAAGGTTTTACAACTACTTACGTCACAGAACTTTTGGAAAAAATCGAACAATTTTAAAGTTTGTTAAATTTTTCACGTTTGTGCGCCAATACATATGGTTATGCAACTACTTACGTTAAAGGTATTTTGGGGGAAAAGTTGAAATTTTTAAAGTTTGCTAATTTTTTTTTTTTTTTTATCGAGGTGAGTCAATACATAAGGTTATGCAACTACTTACATTATAGAGTAAAGTTCTGGAAAATGCGGCTAAGACGAGGGCTGGGAATTATAAGGCTTCATGACAATTATCAAATGCATTGGTCATAGAGTCTTATAATTCTCAAACCTCGAATTGTCACCTTCGCCTCTCGCACGTGCATGTTTGCTCATCTCAAATGTGATCACACGGCTGTAAAGTTCTGAAAAAATGATGCTAAGTGACACCATCACCTCTCGCCGTGCGTGTTTGCGTATTTCAAACGTTATCCTATGACCGTAAAGTTATGAAATTGTGCTAATTGTCACACTCACCTCTCGCACGTGCGTGTTTGCACATCTCAAATGTGATCCTATGACTGTAAAGTTCTGAAAATTCTGCTAATTAACACATTCGCCTCTCGCGTGTTTGTGTTTGCACATCTCAAATGTTATCCTATAGCCGTAAAGTTATGAAAATTCTACTAAGTGTCGCCTTCGTCTCTCGTGCGTGTGTGATTGCACATCTCAAAAGTGTTCCTATGGATGTAAAGTCCTGAACATGCTGCTAAGTGTCACCTTCGCCTCTCGCACTTGCGTGTTTGCACGTCTCAAATGTGAACCAATAACTGTAAAGTTCTGTTTTTAATTTTCGAAATAAGCTACACTTGTTGCAATAAAATTCGTGTGTTCCAAATTGTAAAGTGTGTGGCACATATCGTTGGCGTGTAAGGAATGAATGATTTAAATACATCTCCTATTCGCGCTTTGCATGTTGAATTTAATGTTGAAGCGAGCTTGCCATTGATTGTCAGCAATAATAATGAGCAGCCGTCGAATTGGTTACGCTACAGTTTGCACACATCTCATTTTGCATGCCACAGGTTGAAGGAACTATTTTTGCATACATACGTTTGGCATACCACACCTTTATGTGCACCTATTCTATACCACACCTAATTGTTTAATTATAATGTTGAAAGGCCAAGAGGGTTGGTGGGTGTTGAATTTTGTTATCCGAGTGCCCGCGGGTGATAGACGAGTGTCAGCGGGGGGGGGGGGGGCGGCCGGGCAGCGGCATGTCTTTCGACCTTAATTAACAACAGACATACGCACACATACAAAGATACAGTCAGACATATAGTCGGACAGCCATACAGACACGGACATACATACAGTCGGACACACATACAAAGAGAGGGATATCCAATTATCCATACAGTCGGCCAGACAGACAAACACACGGACAATTAAGTGGAAACATAGGTCACGTGACAATTTGGCGGCTTGCCATTGGCTAGCGCACAAGTAACGGCGTTGGAGGGGGGAGGTGATATAGTATCACCAGTCTGTTTTGGGGGAAATGATATAGGGTAACCACTCCTTCAACTACTCAGTGCTTTGGGACCTAAGAGTTGGATATCACTGATAATCATTTAGTTAATTCAACTATTACAGAGGCAGACAGCAATGCTTGGATTGTAGGTCCGTCATCATTTGAGACAAGTTCATTTAGCACGATTTCTGTGATAATTGTAAAAACATTTATAATTATCATAATTATGCAATTAAAGCCAATGGGTTCACTATTATTAGTTTTAATGTCACACAAGTGCTAAGACGCTCTTTTAAGATCAGAAATTCATTCGTATAATTAGACTAAAATAGTTCAATTAATTATTAGTATGACCTTCTTTAAACCTGCATCTTCGTCTGATTTTGGCCTATAATATTATTTATGTTTAATAATATGCAGGGCTTATTCTAACGTGCAGTTGAACACAAATTGTGCAGTTGGGAAAGAAAGTTGTGCAGTTGAAAATAAGATTTTGTGCAGTTACTTTTTGTGTGAAACCTAATTATATAAACCAGTGAAAGTGGCTAAAAAGCTAGTGGTAAAATCATGAGATATAAACATCGTGGGAATTTTCACTGAATAGATTTGAAGCGTTTTTTTGGGCGATGTGTAGGCCAGTGGCGTAATAATAGGGTAGACTTGGTAAGACAAAGTCTAGGCCCCCCGAGTGTAGAGGCCCCAGAGGGGCCCCCGAGTTTGCATAATTGTCATTTCAGCCTTGTTAGGAACTTACATTTTACTGTAATTTGTACTTGTATCTTGTTCATATACATCCGCATTTCAGTAAATTAATAAGTAATAATACATTTCAATATGTACCGTAGGGAGAGGGCCCCACCTTCATATTTTGACTAGGGGCCTCCGAGTTCCTAGTTACGCCACTGGTGTAGGTTCAGGAAAAGAAGTAATTTGAACTACATGTATATGGCCTATATACGGCGATAAGGTAGAGTTTTTAAGTGGAATCTGCAAAGGTCACGGATGTGCATGAAGCAAGCGCAAGAAAGATGCCTAATGTGATCTGAAATGCTTAGGTTCTGACAAAAAGTCACACCTTGGCTGCAGACAGAAAATTTTTCTGTGGATGTGGCCTATATGAGTGGATGCAAATTCGTGGCCTGCTATAGGTTGATTTTATAATAACGTTTTGAGGCCAAGGCTTATCGTTTCAGACGATAATAATATTAGTGTAACGTAGAGGTCTTTGTTATAACAGTTTCTTGATTCCAGTGCTGTGGAATTCAAACGATGGACGGTTTCGAGTGATTTTGGGAGCTCCGCCAGAAAATCGTGATTACTGGGGCTCAGTGGGACTGGATACCCAAGAGCGCACTGTTCTTAAGAACCAACTCATAAATTTTCTGGTCGCCCAAAGTATTGCCATCGAGAATGCTGCGATCCTGCCTGATTTCAATGCTATGTTATTCGAACGATGGACGATTTTCGAGTGATTTTGGGAGTTTGGTGCTTTTAGAGCACCGCCAGAAAATCGTGATTACTGGTGCTAGATAGGCCTACCCAAGAGCGCACTATTTTTGAGGAGCAGCTCAGAAATTGTCTGGCCGCGCAAGGTCTCCCTAAAATGCAATCGAGAATCCTGCAATCCTGCCTGATTCCAGTGCTGTGTAATTCGAACTATGGACTGTTTTAGAGTGATTTAATATTATTTCAAAATATAATTCATAGCATAATTATCACTATTCAGCAGATTTCTACAGCTGTTTATCCACAATTATTGGGAACTTTTATGATAAAAGCTTAAAAATCAACTATTGTCTGGTATAAATAGAAAAATTAATGAGAAGTGGATTATTTAGGCTACTGAAGTCGTAAACCACGATACTTCGGAAACGTCATGAGACAGCGAGAGGGCAGCATAGAAAACAGTCAGATAACGGGATTGATGGCGAGAGAAAGAGAAATACCTAGAAAGGCATGGATAGACAACATCTTGAAATGGACTTTCGGGGAGGAGAACATTTTGACAGCAAATAGTAAAGAGGATAATCGAATGAGGATCAATTGAGGATCGAATGAGGATCGAATGAGGATCAATTGAGGATTAATTGAGGATTGAGTTGTGATTCTTAGCGGAGGATTGCAAAAAGGAATTGAAATCCTTTAAAAAATTCGTTAATTGTTTCAACAAAATTTTCTTAATATTAGTCTTTTTCTCTACAGGGCCAGCAAAAGTTTCTTTTTCTGGATGGTCGTAATCATCACAGCCTACAACAACTTTCATCATCGACAACAACAACTAAAACACTTTAGTCAACTCATTCTCCAGTCAAGGTAGGTCAGGGTTAGGGTTAGGGTTAGGCAAAAATAGACAAACTGTGGGAAATGCTCATCCATTCATGCAGCCAACCGTCGCAGAACGACGATGGCGAAATGACATGACATGTAAACCACGTCATCTAGGCCATATGTGCAGTTGAGAAAATTTCTTAGAATAAGCCCTGATTATATAGAACTACAATATTGACCTCCTGAAACACTGTTTCAGATGAAATGCTTTATTCACGAGCTATTTTTTTTATAAGAAGCTAAATGCAACATTTGGGCAGACTTTCCTCAAGAGCAAGAGTCATAGATTCGTGGAATGGATACTGATATAATAGTAGGCTACAGATTGTACTGCATTAGTATGAATTGTCACAGCTATTAATACATGTAGGTCTTCACCAGAAATGGCCTATTAAGCGTTCCCGATTATTTTCCAGAACCAAAGTCTTCTGACTAGGCCTACTTAAAAACTTCCTGGCATCATTATAGTACTTCCTTAATACAAACATTAGAAGCCACAGGTTCAATAATCCATCGTATCTAGGAATTTCTGAGTGGACGACATACAAGTCCCTAAGGCTTCCATGGCGAAGCTCATCGCCCGGACAGTCACAACAGAGTCAGAGGCACTGTAATGCTGGTAAGCTTGGACGTCGTCTGCATACAGATGGGCTAGCATAGCATGGGATACAAGAAGAGGAGCAAGATCTGAGGTGTAGATTATGAAGCCCATGCAAGACAGAGCCTTGTGGAAGACCATGATAGTGAGCGGGAATTTTTGCGCGTCACTGTCGATCAAACTACACGGCCAGATAAATCTATTTAAAGAGCTTGATTCTGGCTAACATCGATTCAGAAGCGCTTATCTAAAGCTGATAACGGAGTTTCAAGTAAAGGGAAGATATAAAATTATCAGCAACGTTCGTAGAATTTACCGCTTTTGAATATACGTAAACTAAGGTCGCTTGCAATATCTTATCTCTCATCTCTAACCCAAGTTCTGAAGAATGAGAATTTTTTCCTGGATTTATTATTATGTTCAGTACTTCCGAGACTATTGCTTTGACAGACAGATATTATTACCTTGACATGTTATTATTAAGCTTGATATTGGGTGGACGTTGGCCCATATTCTACGTAACAACGTTCTATAAAACGGGGCATGTATCGAAAAGGAGCATGCATCGACGGAACTTTCACCGAGGCTACGTGAACCAGCGAAGAAAATCTTCTACAGGCAGACTGTGTAAAGTTTTGCACGGAAATCTTCCGACTTTCCTTGACGATAGACGCACCTCAGCGGATCATAGACACCATGAACGGCTGGAGTATATTGGCTTTTGTGGCTCTTATGAGCGCCGTAACTTACGCCCAAGGTAGGAGTACATTGCAGACAAATGCTAGCGTTTTCCCTCTATTTTCACGCCAAATTTAGTTAGTTAACTCTCAGATTTATTTGTTCAACTTAATTGGCATCAAAATCGTGCCTGGCATCGTGTAATCTTATGCGGCGATGTCGTTAAAAATTGTTTATTGAGAGTGAAGAAAAATGCGTTGATTATCACTATCAAATGAACAATGTAACAATTGCAATCGCAAATTGCAACGAGTAGCCTACCGCTGTTTTTAACCTTATAGCGCATGCAAAAGACCAGACTAGAGACGAGCGTCGCTTCTATAGACAGAGGGTTGTTTAGATATAATAATGTGAATTGAAGGTTCATTTCCACAGGGCCGACACACCAAAGAGGATTCTGGAGGAATTGATAAGAATGGTTTCACTAGAACCCAAACGACTGCCTAGTGAAGACAGGGCACAGTCAGGAAACAATTTCCGTGGTTCCACTGGGGTCCCATTGGTTTTCCACAAAAGTTTCCACTGTGTTTTTACTGGGTCTTCCATTTTGGTTTCAACTTCGGCTTCCGTTGGGGCTAAAACTGGGGTTTACAATGGGGTTACCATTATAGAGTACCTGTGGGTTGCCAAATAGGTTTCGACTGGCGTTTCCATTGGGGTTTCCATTGGGTTTTCATTAGGGTTTTCAATGGCGTTTTAAAAGTATTATGACCATAAAGTACACAGATTCATTACAAAATTGGGATATTATTATTATTCATTTCGGGGAGTTGAAACAGTAACCTATAAATGCACACGTGGATGAGAACTAGATTGACCAGAGTATGGATGATATCAAGTAGATGTGAAACCTGCTTTTGGAGTCGGAAGTTAGGGTAGTGACTGTACCGGATCCTAACGCAGCTAATGGCGAATGAATCTCGAAGCTAAATGACATGCGTATGATGCATTGTAATATAATAATTAAAAATGCTTCAACATTGTAATCATTCTCATCATACCTGTTTCTTGCTAATGCAACCTTTCTGGTAACGCTTTGTTTCATAATCGTTCGTCTGTTTCCGAACATAACAAACGCATGGAAACGTAATCGTTTGTGGTGTGTAAATCAGACTAAAATGTATCTTTAAGTCTGATTGAAGCAGTTTCTTTGTAAAATTGCTTTTTTCAACAGAATACAAGAGAGTTTGCTTCGTGACCAACTGGGCCCAGTATCGTCCGCAGCCCGCAACGTTCTTCCCCAGCCAAACGGACCCTACACTGTGCACGCACGTCCATTTTGCCTTCGCACATATCAGCGCCAACCACGAGGTTATCAATACTGAGTGGAATGATATCACTAAAGGAGGATTGTAAGTAAACATTCCCCGTTCTTTGCATTAGTTGAAAAAGCTGAAGATTTTTGAACAATTGTCTTGTACGTACACGTACAAGACAATTGTGCAAAAATGCTTGCTTAACACACAAGCAGCATGCATAACACACACACACACACACACACACACACACGCACACACACACACACACACACACACACACACACACACACCGGCGAAAGAGGATATAGGGAGTAAGGACCAGAGAGAAAGAGCACGAAGAAGATAGAGAGCTCGATAGGATAGCAGCCACATATTGAATTAATAACACAACCGTCTTTGAACCTCGACATTCAAAATCACCGAATTCCACAAGGCAACATCAGTGTTGAAATAGGTCAGGGCCTACCCAAAAGTTTGGACACGGTTAATTAATTAACAAGCCATGTCGTGAGCGTTAGAATTCGTGTTTTATATTAATAGCCTATCAGAATAAAATTGCAAGAATTTCGCTACATTTTGCTTATCACCAGATGTGTCTTAAGAACAGCTACAGTACATAACTTGCCATACTCCGTATGCCTACATGCGCCTGTTACCTAGGGTCCCCTTTGACACGTTCTATCGAAATCCCAAAGCTATGATCAGTACCCGAGGTTGAGACGGAAGCGCTCCTGAGGGTCACCTTGAATGGGCACTATGAAAATCATCGTAATGAATTATTGAATAATCGATTAGAAGCATGATCGATGATGGAAGCTGTTGAAACGTTTTCTATTAGGTATGAGCAGACAATTGCCCTGAAAGCGAGGCAGCCAGGACTCAAGGTTCTGATTTCCGTTGGCGGGTACAACTTCGGAATGTGGCAGATTACCATCACGCTGTCAACACCGGCCAACAGAGCGGCGTTCATCAACTCCGCCATCGCGTTCTCAAAGAGATGGGGCTTCGACGGAGTTGACCTTGACTTCCAATTCCCAGGAGCGGCAAACAGAGGAAGCCCGCCAGAGGACAAGCAACGTTTCACCTCTTTGCTCCAGGTAATGACGAAAGCCATACCGCTACAAGGGCACCTCACAAACGGCTATCAGCGGGATAAGCCTTATCAAACAGACGAGTTTTAAGCTTTGATTTAAAAGAGTCCACTGAGGCGGCCAATCTGATGTCCGGTGGAAGACTGTTCCAGCATCTGGGACCAGCAACCGAGAATGCGCGGTCGCCGAATCGTGTCCTCATTCTCCGTGCACGAAGGTCGGTTTTCCCAAGCGACCTGAGTCGCGGCTCGGAAGCAGAGGAATGGGTCTCGGAACAGTAGTCGCGGATGTATTGGATGTAATCCAATATAATTATATTTAATCAATAATATTATCATCCATCCAACTTCTATTTAAGCAAAGATTTTTTCGATCCACTCCACATTGACCGCTATAACCCTAAGGAACCTTGGTTCCGCTAGTGGACCATCTGCGACAACGAAATAAATCTTTGGGCAGAGTTGGGAATAACACAAGAGTACAATAAAAAATGATCTTTTTAACTAGTTAATTATAAGTATAATTAATTTAACTTGTTGTTTTATGAACTCACGTAAGCTATGACTGCCACTTATTAGAAAACACGCTGTTGATTCCTGCTTCTCTGCTTCTTCACTCAGTCTTACTGTTGCGTGGATGACTAGGCAAGCCTCTGAGCTACTTCTCCTCTTCAGTCGATCCACATTAATATCCGGTGCGGCAGTGGTGTAGTGGAGGGGGAACGCGGGGGAACGCCGTTCCCCCACTTTTTTCCAGGGATAATGGAATATTAACACTAATACTACCACTACTAATATTATTATAAAGAGCGTTCCCCCACTTCATTTTGAGCGTTCCTCCACTTCATTTTTTAGGACTACACCACTGCGGTGCGGGTATTATCATTCTCAAGCTTACTTAACTTTGTCGGGTAAAAAAGGCCTATATTATATGCTACATCAAATACTTTTACTACCAAATGTGCATTCTGAATGTATGTTACAGTGAGTCGATTCCAACAAATCTGATTGGATTTGATTAATTTTAATGCGATAGTTTTTTGTGTATTACATTTGTCGAGATTAGGTCTACGCAGTTAATTATTCTGCAATTGTTTTCCGCATTAGAAAAATAATGTGTTTGATGCTGTATTAAATTGTTTTAATCACACCGCAAACAGCAGCAAATATGGATTTGTTATTAAAAATGATGCGGCCATTCTAAAATACTGCTACTCTTTTTGCACTTACGGTCTTCGTTTCGCTGTAGGAATTCCGCACCGCAATTATAAACGAGGCTGCTCTAACTGGAAAGGAACCTCTGCTCCTTACGGCTACTGTTGGCGCCCAAATAACCACCATTGACAATGGATACGAAGTAGACCTTATCCACCAGTAAGTAACGCTCAATCCTGAAATGCTTTCACGCAACCAGATTGTGATTTAAGTGAGTGAATAAATTCTGCAAATAAATGTCTAGCTTAAATTGTAATCATCAATTTATATAGCGCCAACTCAATAGAAACTCTTCAGATCGCTCAAAATGTGTTTCAAGGCTCACCTAAAAGGTTAACTAAGGCAAGATAAGCTAGTATTATTACTGGTTTGGCTTCCAGTAATTCAATCTGTGCAGAAAACATAATGATATGTCGAATGCCCAACGTACAATGTGGTATTTACCTTCTTTTCCTCCTTTTCCGTCTCCTCCTTTTCCGCTTCCTCCGTCTCCTTCTCCTTCTCCTCCTCGTCCTTCTTCTTCTTTTTCTTCATCATAAAAAAGCTTCTTCTTCTTCTTGTTTTCTTCTTCTTCTTTTCCTCCTCCTCCTCCTCCTTCTTCTTCTTCTTCTTCTTCTTCTTCTTCTTCTTCTTCTTCTTCTTCTTCTTCTTCTTCTTCTTCTTCTTCTTCTTCTTCTTCTTCTTCTTCTTCATCTTCTTTTCTCTTCAGTGTGCTGCCCTTACGCAGGTCCAAAATTCTTTTCTATTCTGTGCTAAGTGTGCTTTCCCTTGCTATCTTTACATTCTCGTCCATTTTCTCTGTCCATCAACCAGTACATCATCATCTTTCGTGGTGGTCCCGGTGGTTTCTTTCCCTCCAGTCTTCTCTCGAGTACTATCCTCGAGAGCGAGTCTCCCCTCGACATGTGACCAAGCCAGTTTCTCCATATGGTATCAATCAGCGATCCTTCTTCTTGCACCAGTTGAGCACCTCCTCATGGGTTTTGTAGTCCTGCCAATTAATCTTGGCCTTTCTTCCCATAGCCATATTTCAGATCGCTCATATTCAATGTAATAGCTGTGCAAAATGTATCCTCTCTTACTCGTTCGGACGATGATACAAACTAATTATTATAATTAAACATTTGAATGATGTGTTTGCAGGTACTTGGACTTCATAAATGTCATGACGGTTGATTACAATGGCGCCTGGGACACAATAACTGGCATGAACGCACCTCTTTACCCAAGGGCCGATGAGTTTCTCGTCGGGAGCGACGGTCAAAACAGAAGCGCACGCAATGTGGTTAGTAATAAATAAGGTTTTGCGACTAGTAAGATCAGTGAAGCATTTTTCAGAAGCAATGACTCATCGATCACGTGACTGGTCTTTTTAGACGTATGACCTAAGTTCTAAGACCTTATCTACTGTGCCTTGAGCAAAGGAAAGTCTTAAAATGAATTTGCACCATTAGGCCTATTACACAATCTGCAATTACACTTTAGAAATCATGTTACATTGTTGACTATAATAGAATAGACAGGTGGAGACTTCTGAGCTAAATTAATTATTAATTTATTATGTTTGGTTTTTGGTTCAGGGAAAAATTAAGTAAATAAAAATAAAAACTGCACACGACGAAATTTATATGTTCGCGTTAACTCCGTCAAGACGCACAAAACTGCATGCAGTCAAACTTGGACTTACAATGTCTGACTTAGGCTACATGCATCTAAAGCAATAATTATGCCTATCTAATTACCTTATTTAGAGCCAGCATCTTCGTCTGACTTATATTCATGCCTTATTATGAACGAGACTTCAAAACCACAATGTGAGATGCGATATTTATATTCACGTGATGTAGGCTTAATATGTAGGCTACTATATACAATTATACATAAAATTATATAATTATATATAATTATTTGTAAGAAATGCTAGAGTCATAGACTCGTGGAATGATTTATATGATAGTAGTCCTACCTATCACAATTACAGTTCCAATTCGACCTATTGTAAGCTTACTGATAGGCCTATAATTGTTGTTTCGAGTAGCCTAAGTTTTCGTGAATTGATCTGTTCTGGTTTCCTTGACGGAACTGCATTGACTACTTGATAACAGATTTTATATTACAATTCGCTAAGAGCTCTTTCACTTAATCATTTTTGGTGTTTGTAGGACTGGTCGGCCACCTATTGGGTGCAGCTGGGTGCTCCGAAAAATAAACTGGTGATCAATGTCGCTTTTTATGGCCGAACTTTCACGCTGAAGAATCTGGCACTTACTGGCGTTGGTGCGCCAGTTACGGGCGCCGGGTCGTCCGGAGCCTATACCAGAGAAGGAGGCTTCTTGTCTTACTATGAAGTACGAAACAACTTCGTTTCTTTCTCATTGATCGATTTTATGTTTTTCTTCGGAATTCCAACTTTATTACTATATATTTAATGCAGTCTTCTATAATAGTAATACTTAATAATAATAACAATAATAACGTTTGTCGGTTTGCACGTAACGGTTTAACGCCGTGGCATTCAGAGGAACATTTGAGCACTACGCGTGAGACGACTTTTAAAATAAATATAAAAAAATTGGAAACTTGAATTGTTCGGCGCTCCAACGCAAACGCTCATAAATTTGACAAACTCGTGAATATTTGTAACCGACTTTGGAATCTCGTGTAAATATGGTCACTGTTCCTGTGTTTAAAATTTCAGACAAGTCCTAAAGGTTTTGACCGAGATATGACACTTTTTGTGAGGGCTACATTTATCCGGACACAGTGTAGCAAATGTGCAAAATAGATAAATAAATAAATATTGCAAATCAACGGCATGTTTATTGCTTAATCTCAGAAGAGTAATTCTTCTCGTTTTCAGATTTGCCTGGAAATTATTCAGGGAGTCACCAGAGTTTTTCATGCAGAGCACCTGACTCCGTATGCATACAGTGGTGACCAATGGGTCGGATACGATGATGAGGAGAGTCTGAAGCACAAGGTATCTAATCTATTGTAATCTAATTTCATCTAATCCAATCAAGTCTAGCCTATACTATAGGTTAGCATATAGGCCTAGTCTAATCAAGTCCAATCTAATCCAATCTACATTAATCTGAACTATTCCAATCTGATCTAGTCAAATCCAGTCAGATCTAGTAGCTTCTATAGCACCATTAGGATACGAAATTACATGTCTTGACAACAATGCACGAGGCATCATTGCTACCGGAATGCAAAGCAGCTACTTGTCTGACTGCTGATTTCTTAATTGATTGGTTCTTTGATTGATGAATTTGTTGTCTGATTTATTGATTGGTATGTTGATTGATTGATTGATTGACTGGTTGATTGGCTGGCTGTTTGGTTGATAGATTGATTGTGGTATCTGTTTTTCTGTTTGACTAGGTTGACTACATCAAGGTCAACGGATTCGCTGGATGGATGGCATGGAGCATGGATCTTGATGACTTCACTGGAAACCTCGGATGCAACTCTGGACCATATCCACTTCTCCATGCCATCAATAGATTCCTGGCTGACACATCTACACCGTAAATATGATTTTCTTTTAATTTGATTAACATTAGAATTCTTAGCACGAACGGTTGATTACAAGTTGTTTAAGGAGTAGAATTTAACTTCGACAGCCGTGCAAGGCGTTCATCACATCATATTGGTAATTTTAACAACGCCATCTGCAAAATGTTAGGCTGAGCGGACCTTGGTTGTGGCCGAAGGCGATCACACGTCTGTGTGCTCTAAGCGCTAGAGTTTTAACCATTTCCCGAAACCTCCCCAAAATGATTTATTTTTATTTTCAAAGGATTAACTAAGTTGAAGCAGGTGCTTAGCATTCACCACGCAATATTACTAATGCCTCGTAAAATCATCACAGTATCTAGCAATTAAAGTACGTAGGCCTGTTCATCTTGCTTTTTCATTTAATTTGCTTAGTCTAATTAAAATGTAACACGGACCAATTTTCAGGCCAGAGATACGTGAATAGGAACAGGTTACTCTGGCAGGGATCCTAATCAAATCCTTCATTCACAATTGCTCATGCACTTCGGAGTGAAACTTTGATTCAGTGTCTGCGCTATAGTTGGTAGCGCCTCTGAGTAGCAGCCTTGAAGGGGCGCTACAGCAAGTGCTTAGGCCTATGCATACATACATGTAGGCCTACACCATGTTAGGTTCTCTTTTTGATATCAGGTTCGCAAAAGATACACATTTCTGTAACATGACGATGATGCATAGGCTGTGCTTAGCGGCATTTTCTCACACGATGTGCCTGCTTCTAAGACTTGCTGCAACTGAGCTTGCCACATCGCTTTTAATTTAATTGTTCCAAAGTTTTATTGTGTCGTCACCGACGTCATAATTACAATGGAACGAAGTACAACAGTGGTTCTTGTGATCTATGTTGCAGGGGTTCAACAGCTGCTCCACCTTCATCAACGCTTGCTCCTCTCCCTACAACACTTTCAACACTACTTGCTAAAAGCCGTAACAACATGAGAAACTGAAGTTGGTCAATAGCCATCTTTGGTCGAGCAACATTACTCGTGATTCGATGAACAATTTGTGGTTCGTGTGTGAACTAAAAAAGGCTCCGAATGCAATAAGAAACTTTGAACTTTGATTTAAAGGAATCGACGTGTTGGCGAAACAACTAATAGACATGCTATACTAAGTCACTTGTAGTAGGCTACAAGAATTTGTTTTCATTGTTGTCACGTAACATAATGTAAATATTAATTTTGATTTAGATATCTATTCATCGCCACTGCTTGGCTGGTCTATGATCTACTATCCAAATAAATATTATGTTGAATAAATTATTTGTGACGTTTTGTGATGATTAAATTCACGCTTTTGACTCATCTGATCCTCCACCTTTAAATTAATAATAATAATAAGAATGACGATTTCTATGGCGCCGTAACAGAGTTACAAGGGTTCCTAAATCCCCGACCTAAACGCCACCCACCTTAACAGCGTTACCTTGCCACCTTTTATCCCTTGGTAACAGGACTCCTGCTTCGGACCACATAATATTATCCTCATTGGGTAACACATCTGACTAGATACATTGCTCGTGAATACGCTTGGGTTTCGAGTGACGCTTTAGAAATTTGGAATTTACATGTACGATAACTAATGCGACTATCATGGGAAATCACCAGTAAGACTTATGTCGTCAAGAATCTTGCAAGGCGGACATGACTATGAGTCGGTTTATTTAAGCTATTCTCAGGGGATAAGCTTACGCCCAGTTCAATTGTCACACGTGAAATAATCACTGTGATTTATGCAGTGCTTTGTGACCTAAGAGTTGGATATCACTGATAATCCTTTAATTAATTATACTTTTATAGAGGCAGGCAGCGATGCATGTAGGTTCGTCATAATTTTTGAGACCAGTTCAATTAGCACGATTTCTGTGAAAATTGCAATAAAAATTTATAATGAATGCATAATGATCATAATTATTATTCGACGAGAGCCAACAATTTCACTATAAGCTAAAGTTTTAATGTCATACAAGTGCTTAGACGCTCTTATAAGATTAGAAACTCGTTGGTATTTTATGGCATTATTCTCGGTATCATAATTATGAAGCTCAAAAGAGAACCTTAAGATTATGGCATGGAACCAATTCGAACTCGTAGCGGACAGGAAGGACACACACACACACACACACACACACACACACACACACGCACGAACCCACATAACACGCGCACACACATTAGACGCGTTAAAAAGAGCAGATGCTGGGCATACTCTTTGTTTGCTTTGATATTTAGATTTGCAATTTGTATTACTGCGTTCAGTTTGCAATCTGTTATGACTACTGTCCGTCAACGTGGGCTAAAATAGCATTCAGAAGGGCAGTGCAGGGGGAAGGACCACACGAAATAAACTCGTTGAAACAGAACAGAATCGAGACAAGCCAGTAAGGGTGGCATCAGAAATTTTAATATTCTTTTAAATTTCAAATTACCCCATTATTATGTGTCACAGTCGATCATACAAAACACGGCAAGATAAAATTTATTTCAAGAGCATTATTTTGACTAACAGCAATCTATTCAGAAGCTCCAATTCAAAGCTGCAGATAACAAAGTTTCGAATGGAGATAATTAGGCCTATATATTAACTCTGCACATACAATTGACCAGATTTAAATAGCCTATACTCAAACTAAGGTCGCTTGAGATATCTTATCTCTCGTCTCTAGCAATTCTGTAGTGTAGGGATTTATTCTTGTGTCCAGTACTTCAGAGACTATAATTGCTTTGACAGACAGATTTATCTTGGCATGTTATTATTGAGCTTGATCTTGGGTGGACGTTGGCCCCAGATTCTACGTAACAACGTCCTATAAAACGGGGCAAGCATCGACACAACTTTCTCCTATAAGCTACGTGAGCAGGCGAATAAAATCTTTTCGAATCAGTACAGGTAAAGTTGTGCACTGAAGGCTTTACTTGACGATAGACGCACAGACACCATGAACGGCTGGAATTTCCTGGTTCTGGTGGCTCTTTTGAGCGCCGTGGCTTGCGCCCAAGGTAGGAATTCATTGCATTCAAATGATTTGCATTTTCCTTCCATATTCACGCCAAATTTAGCTATTAAATTTTAACTATCAGGCTTATAGGCTACACTCAAAATCATGCTTGGCATTAATTTTGCGTATGACTGTGGCGTCATCATCAAGCCTTAGGGTTTTTTAATGAGAGTGAAGACAAAAATTAATGCGTTGATTATCATTATCCCTTGAATAATGTAACTAATTGCAATCGCAAATTGCAACGAGTGCCATTGATTTTAGCCTTTTAGCGCATGCAAAAGACCAGACTAGAGACGAGCGTCGCTTTTATAGACAGAGAGTTGTTTGGATATAATAATATTATGTCAATTAAAGGTTCATTTCCACAGGGCTGACACACTAAGGATTCTGAAAGAAAATAATGGAGTGGGAAGTTAGGGCGGTGATTTGTACCAGAGCCTAACACAGCTAATGGCGACTGAACCTCGAAGCTAAATAACATGTACATGACTGTAGACTATATGAAGCAATTGTTAAGAAACGAAGCTGATCACCTTCATGAATAAGAGATTTAATAGGATTAATAACAGAATATCTAAGAAACACAACTAGCCATTATGCTCTCCTTGTCCGGAAGTTAAGTCAAGAAGTAAGGAACAAGAACATCGACCATACAACTTCAGAGTCAACATAGTCGTTATACTATAGCGCTACTTCTAAAGTTCAACAGCAATGTAATACTATATCAAGATATGCTTCAACATTATCATCATCCTCATCATGGCTACGTCGTGCTAATGATGCAACCTTTCTGGTAGGGCCTACCGTTTTATTTCATAATAGTTCATCTGTTCCAAACATAACCAAAGCATGGGAAACGTAATCGCTTCGTGATGTGTATGCTTAAATCAGACTAAAATCTACCTTTAAGTATCATTAAAGCAGTTTCCTTGTAAATTTGCTTTTTTCAACAGAATACGTGAGAGTCTGCTACGTGACCAACTGGGCTCAGTATCGTCCACAGCCCGCAACGTTCTTCCCCAACCAAACGGACCCTACACTGTGCACACACGTCAATTTTGCCTTCGCAAATATCAGCACCAGCTTCCAGGTTGTCAATACCGAGTGGAATGATATCATTCCCGGAGGATTGTAAGTAAACAATCCCCGTTCTTCCTGTCAGTTGAAAAAGCTGACAATTTTTGCAGAATTGTTTTGTGCGTAGGCTACATGTAGATACATGCTTATGTAGTTAGCATACTGTTGCAGGTTCTCCTGTCAGAGCTGCTTGACAACAGTAGCCTACTAGATTGTTTCGCCAAGGTTAGGATAGATCCCGCTGTATAACGCACATAATTATATAGGCAACAGGCTGCCTGCATGCATTAAATACGCGCAGCATGCATAACACACACGCAGGCGAAAGAGGAGACAAACAAAGAGTAGGGGCCAGAGAGAAAGCACGAAGAAGATAAAATGCTAAACAGGATATAGGAGCTAGGCTACATATTAAATTAGTTAATAACGCGACCGAATGGTTGCCATCTTTGGACCCCCGAAATTAAAAGCACCAAATTTTCACAAGGCAATAGCAGTATTGGAATAGTGGAACAACTCGGATGTTTCGACATTATTAATTTATTAACAAGTCATTCTGTGAGCGTTAGAATTCGCGTTTAAGATTAATTTTAGCCCATCGGAATAAAATTGGAGGAATTTCTCTGCATTTTGCTTAGCAACGGAATTGTCTTGCAAAAAGCTACAGTACATAGTAGGCTAACATGTTATCCTGTGTACAGCGCCCTTTCCTTCGGCCTCGGCTGAGTTACGGCGCTATATAAATCGTCTTATTATTATTATTATTATTATTATTATTATTATTATTATTATTATTATTATTATTATTATTATTATTATTATTATTATTATTATTTTCATCTCAACACCTGCGCTTGCTGCAAAGGGTCCCTCTAACTGAGTCTAACACGTTCTATCCAAATCCTAAAACTAACACGTTCTATCTCAATCCTAAAACTAACACCGCAGACGGGGCTGAGACGGGAGCGCTACTTAGTGGTAACACTGAATGGGCTCTATATAAATCTCCATAATGAATGAATGAATGAACGAATAGCCGATATGAAGCACAATCGATGATGCCAGCTGCTATTGCAACGTTTTCTATTAGGTATGACCAGACAGTTGCCCTGAAAGAGAGGCAGCCAGGACTGAAGGTTCTGATTGCCATCGGGGGATACAACCACGGAATGTGGCAGATTAACGACATGCTGGAAACACCGGAAACCAGGGCAACGTTCATCAACTCCGCCATCCAGTTCTCAAGGAGATGGGGCTTCGACGGAGTTGACCTTGACTTCCAATTCCCAATGGGAGGTCAAAAGTTCCAATTCACCTCTTTGCTCCAGGTGATAATAATAATAATAATAATAATAATAATAATAATAATATAAATAATTTATAAAATTTGAATTCGTAACAACACAGAGAGAACCATAATTTATTATAAATAGGCCTACACGTATCTTACCAATAATAATAATAATAATAATAATAATTCCAGGTAAGAATAATAATTGCACGTAATGATGATCATGATAATAATACTACTAGGCCTACTACTAATAAATTTTAAAACAAATAATAATAATGATTATTCAATAATGATAACAATAGTGGTAGTAATAGGCCTAATAATTATTATTATTATTATTATTAGGCCTATTATTATTATTATTATTACTACTACTACTACTACTACTACTACTACTACTACTACTACTACTACTACTACTAAGATAAACTTACTGCTATACACTCTTTACGCTTGAAGGTTTCCGCTCCGTTGTAGGAATTCCGCACCGCCATTATAAACGAGGCTGCCCTAACTGGGAAGGAACCTCTGCTTCTTACTATTGATGTCGGCGCGCAAAAGCAAACCATTGACAATGCATACGAAGTAGACCTCATTCACCAGTAAGTATCGCTATCAGTCCTGAAATGATTTCGCGCAATCAGATTGTAAATTGAACCTCTAACATGGGGTAGCATTGGCACTGCGGTGTTACTTTGGTAAAAGGAACCAGACTAAGTAATATACACAGAGAACCATATTATAGATACAAAAAGCTCCGAGTTAGTATTCTGTATCACTGGACTGTTGGCATGCAACCCAAAAATTGTCCTAAAAACGGCTTCCGGATGGTGCAGACCCAGTATCAGTCGCAAGGAACTTGGGTGCATGCCAGCTTGATGGAAGCGCTTCTTGGGTGCCAGCTTGATTGAAGCGCTTCTTGGGTGCCAGCTTGATTGAAGCGCTTCTTGAGTGCCAGCTTGATTGAAGCGCTTCTTGGGTGCCAGCTTGATTGAAGCGCTTCTCAGTATCGTTCTTTAATGGGCACCATATAAATGTATGTGATTGATTGTTTGAATTCGTAACAATAAAGTGGATAATGAGCTATAGCATACCGTGTCATACCGGTACACAATAATTATAATTAGCCTACGCCATTTCGTAATGCATGGCAATTGAGTTCCCATCTGATGAGGTATTCAGCGTTTAAACAAGCAATAAAACGTAGGCCTACAGCTCTTAGTATCATTTCTGACTGATTTCAAGAACAATCTGCCCGGTTATGAAAACTCTAATAAGGACCCCACACATGTGCAAAATTGCAAATGTTGTATATGCTAAAATCAGCAGTTTCGAATGATTTTATAACATTTTGTTAAGAGATTCAAGCTCTTTGTCTTTCACAATAATTATTATTAACAATGATGAAATTCATCATGAAAAATATCCCTATTTAATTTGTGGGGCCCCTAAAGTGCGGGGGCCCATGTTCGGCCGAACATGTTGAGCATGCCTTAATCCGGCCCTGACAGGGAGCCAATTCCAGGTTGCAGGAGCAATAACATTTTAAAAGGCACGGCGCTGCGTAATAGAATTGCGCTACCGGGGGACAAGAAACTAATGCTGCTCAGATGTTCAGATGACGATGATTAAATATATGAATGATATTATTTTCAGGTACGTGGATTTCATAAACGTCATGTCGTATGATTACAATGGTGGCTGGGACACAATAACTGGCATGAACGCACCGCTTTACCCGAGACCCGATGAGTTTGTTGTAGGGGACGACTTCCACAACAGAAGCACCCGCAATTTGGTTAGTGCAGTGCGTTGAAAACGCTTTGTATCACTAAAATTTGTGTGTGCCACTTCAACTCCCAGTGCTGTTATTTCTAATCAGTCTTAGAGCTAATACAATGAGTTCTCTTTAGTGTATATGCCTAACAGTGGTTGCACATAGCTTTGAAAAATTAACATTTAAGATAGATGGCTTTAAACTTCCCAATGGTCATGGTAAAATTACTTGAGCCTATTAGAAACGAACTACGCCAACCACTCTTTGAGATGCAATGGTTATATTCACGTGACATAAATAATATACAGGTCTATAATAGGCCCTACATATGTATATTTGCAAGAAGTGCAATTCATAGGCCTAGACTCGTGGATTGATTCATACGACTGTAGGTCTACATGTAACTACTGTTGTTTAAGTGGTAGGACTACCGAGGGTAGGTCTACTGATATAACTGTTGTTTCGACTAAGTAGACGCCAACCAGTGAATTAACAGTCGGAAAACCAGAAAAGATTTTCCGACAGTGCACCGCTGGGCGCATAAATAGCCAATTTCAACTTCAATGCATGACGAACTCATTCGCTTAACCCTTTAATGCCGGAGGGTATAGGATTTCCCATACCATTTACTACCATCTGGGCATTAAAAGGTTAATCATTTTTCGTGTTTGTAGGACTGGTCGGCCACCTATTGGGTTCAGCTGGGTGCTCCGAAAAGTAAACTGGTGTTCGGTCTCGCTTTTTACGGCCGAAGTTACACCCTGGAGAATCTGGCACTTACTGACGTTGGTGCACCATCTACGGGCTATGGTTTGCCAGGAACCTACACTAGAGAAGCCGGCTTCTTGTCTTACTACGAAGTACGAAACAACTCTTCACTTCTTTTTCATTGATAGGCTTCCTGTTTTTCTTCGCAATTCAAACGTTCTTACTAAATATATAATGCAGTCTTGTATTCTGCATGTAAATGTTTAGAAATGGGAACTTCGTTTATT
This sequence comes from Lumbricus rubellus, assembly GCA_945859605.1. Classification (NCBI taxonomy): domain Eukaryota; kingdom Metazoa; phylum Annelida; class Clitellata; order Crassiclitellata; family Lumbricidae; genus Lumbricus; species Lumbricus rubellus. The sequence continues at coordinate 25,475,529 of OX243827.1, read as the reverse complement.
CACTGTTTTCGACTTCATACCGCACCCTGGTCCTGGGCATGACGTTAAACTGCATCCATCCTCCGCCTCAGGGAACCAACAACGTCCTTGTGCCGGTCCTAAACCCGAACAAAGGAGGAAGGTTGGCCAGATGGGTGGCGATACGCTGACTGTAAAAGACCAAGACGATTGAAATCCGCAAAAACCACGACACAAGTGACATAGCGACCCAGATGCTTCAAGGTGTCATGATGTGGAGCATACATGCACAGGCCGGTCAGGACAGACCGTTGGAGAGAGTAGGAGGAGAGAGCGTGGGACACATACGGGCATTGACCCAGGTTGTCCTTCATGCTTCTCTCCCAACATTCCCTTCAATCAGACAAGGTGGTCTAGGTGCTCCAAGATGTTAATGGTATGGAGCAGACCTGCTGACCGTACCGGTTGAAGCTGGGGAGCATGACACGAGACAGACTCAGACAGAGAGTGGCGTCGGACTCCTACGGGCATGTGCCCATGGATTTAAAGAAGAAGACCGCACCCACAGGTTACATGGAAAACAGGATTGTTTGTGGCTATCATTTGGTCGGGCTAACTGTCTACATTTGCAGAAATTCATTGCCAAGGACTACTCTGCGGCCAGAACTTGAGCTTTGCCTTCATTGGTTCGGGACTTTGGAATCATCTCTCTCCACTTACACTTGCTTCATTATCAACTGGTATCCGAAATCACATCTTTTCGACGTCTTAAAACTCTGACTGGTGTGCACTGTGAAAAGCGCTTTATACATTATTAGATACCATACAATACATTGCCGCAAATCAAAGGTATGTTTCTTAAATGAGAATTGCTCTCGTTTTCAGATTTGCCTGGCGATTACCCGGGGAGTCACAAGAGTTTTTCATTCTGTGCATCTGACTCCGTATGCATACAGAGGTGACCAATGGATCGGATACGATGATGAGGAGAGTCTGAAGATAAAGGTATCTAATCTAATCTAATCTAACTAAGCTAATCTAATATGATCTAATATAATTTACTCTGATCTGATCAAACAAGTTTAGCCTAGGCTAGCCGAGTCTAATCAAGTAAAGTTGTTTTCTTATATATAATCGAATCTAATCTAATATAATCTAACATAATCTAATCATGTCAAATCTGACCAAGTAGCTTCTGTAGCACCGTTAGTTGAGTGTATCAAACATGGGAGAATGATCGACCATTCGAGTGAGAGTGCATACAGGAATCATACATGTATCATTGGAGATGTCAAAGAAAGTCTACGATGATGATGCTATTTTCAAAAGGTGTATCTATATTAAAGATTTGAAAGAATTTAAATCACGAGATCAAGCAGATAAGTCTTATATTTATTCAAAATCTGAACGCAATAATTGGCTGATTGATTGGTTGATTGATTGAATAATTGATTAGTTGCTTGGCTGGGTTGGTTGATTGATTGATTGTGACACCTGTCTTTCTCTTCGACTAGGTTGACTACATAAAGGCCAACGGATTCGCTGGATGGATGGCATGGAACATGGATCTTGATGACTTCAGTGGAAACCTCGGATGCAACGACGGACCCTATCCACTTCTCCATGCCATCAATAGATTCTTGGCGGATACATCTACACCGTAAATACGATGATGATGATAATTTTCGTTTATTTTTCAAACTGATACGAAGCAGTATGACTCCAATTGGACCCCCCCCCCCCCATTTAGAAATGCCCATGTATCGTGCCCCCATTTATTAGGTTTCAACAAGGTTTGAGAACATTTGGACCGGATGACTAAAAAGAAGTCATCAATGTTTTTGCGGACAAAATGGTATGTTTTTCCAGAAAAGTCAACCAGATGACCAAAAAATTACGAAAGACAAATTTTCCAGACACAGGGCCAAGACTTTTTAGCCCCCGTGCAAAGTTTCTGTATCCGCCCGTGTTAGCCATTAGGCCTACCTGTGACCTTCCTCGTTCTTATTTATCTTATTTTCCTAGGATTGATTAGGTTGAAGCATCTGCTTAGCATTCACTCCACAATTTTACCAGGTTCGAATTCACCGCAGGTCGCCACGTTGAACCCAGAGCATGTCCTTCACTCACAATTGTTGTTCATGCATTTCGGCGTGAAACTCAAATTCAATGTGCGCGCATAAGTCGGGAGCGCCTCTGAGTAGCAATCCTGAAGTGCGCTATAAAAAGTGCTTATGCATAGGTTACATACACTATGTTAGATTCTCGGTTTGAGACCAGGTTCGCAAGAAATACACATTTCTGTAATATGACGATGATGCATAGGCTGTGCTTAGCGGCATTTTCTCACACGACGTAGGCCTACCTTCTTATAGGGTTTGCTCGACTTAGCTTGCCACATTGCTCTTAATTGCTCTTGTTAATAATCTATGTTGCAGGGGTTCAACAGCTGCTCCACCTTCATCAACACTTGGTCCTCTCCCTACAACACTTTCAACACTTGCTAAGAGACCTGCGCGCAAGAGCCGTAACAACGTGAGAAACTGAAGATGGCCATGGTCAATTGACAATTCTGGTCGAGAAATGTTCATCGTGATTCTATGAACAAATTTCTGTTCGTGTATGAAGTCACGAATTCTCCGAATACAATAAGAAATCTTCAACTTTAATTAAAGAAATCGTCGTCTTGTTGCATAAAATTTAATGAACATTCTTTATCATAGGCCACTTGTAATACAAGAATTTGTTTTCATTGTTGCCACGTCAAATAATGTAGGTCTAAACATTAATTTTGATTTAGATATCGATTCATCGATATCTAAATCTCGATAGACGATATCTCGTCTATTGAGAAACACTGATACTATCCAAAAATGAAATAAATATTATGTTGAATAAATTATTTGTGACGTTTGAGATGATTGAATAAGCGCGCAACCCACCTTAACCAGCGTTACTATGCCACCTTTTATCCCTTGGCACTCGCACTATGACCTCCTTCTGAGTCGCGGCGGTGTTACAGCAGTGGTGGCTTCGTTGCCTTGGAGCCGGAAGGTTTGAGGTTCGAATCCACCCTCAAGCCACCGCGTAGGGACCTTGGGCAAGTCCTTCACTCGCAATTGCTTAGCGTTTCGGCGTGAAATTCCGATGCAGTGTCCGCTCTGCATTCGGGAGCGCTTCTGAGTATTGAGAGAGAGCTTGAAGGGTCGCTATTGCAAGTGCACATACAAACAGTCATAACTATCTTCATTGGATAACACCTCCGACTAGACACAGCGCTCGTGAATACTCTTGGGTTTCGAGTGACGCTTTAGAAATTTGTAATTTACGATAACGAATGCGACTATGGAAAATCATCAGTAAGACTTAATATGTCAAGAATTTTACAAGACCATGACTATGAGTCGACTTATTAAGCTATTCTCAAGGAATACGCCCATCAGCTCTCTGCCCTATGGCAGGCTCATTGGCTTGACGTTCCTGGGGATGAGATGAGTGGGGTTGTTTTCCGGTGCCTTCTTCACAGACAATTGTGAGTGAGCAACTTGTCCAAGGTCGCTACGCAGTGGCTTGAGGTAGATTCGAACCTGCGGCCCTTCGGCTACAAGGCGCCGAACTCACAGCTACACAACCGCGTTCTACTTAGAAGCTACAAGTTCAATATTCCAGCATAATAATTATGCGTATAGGGATGATTGAGTAAACATCACATTAGTACTGCAATGAGGATTAAGTGGTGCAGCTGCCCAGTGCCCAGTGCTCATCCCTGCTCAGTCTGGGCGGTTGATTCGTGCATATCCGGCGAGTTAGCCTACTTGAGCTATTCTACGTAGTTTGTGGAACGACATATTTCGCTGTAAGCCCAGATTCATACATTGTTCCGCCAACCATGGTTAATTTTCTAGAACCAAACTTTCTAAACTACTTAAAGCACTTATGATGTAATCCTAATCGTGAACCATTATTTTCATGGCTTCATTCGCAATCTCCAATGATTCGCGCGCAGCAATGCACTCGCTCACACGCACGCACATACACACGCACATACAAACTCACATACACAAGTACACAAAATAGACGCATTGAAGAGAGCAGATTATGGGCATACCCTACAATTTGGTTGCTTTGACGTCTAGATTTGCAATTTGTATTACTGCGTTCAGTTAGCCTTGAATCTATTATGACTATACGGTTCGTCAACGTGGACTTTACACAATATAGCGTGATGTCCATTAAGACGCGCAGTGGAGGGCGCAGGACCACACAAAATAAACTCGTTGAAACAGAGCAGAGTACGAGACAAAGTCGATCTGGGTGACGTACGCATTAGCAATTTAAAAAAATTGAAATCACCATTAATTTGCTCTAATTGTGCGTCATACAACACGGCCAGATAATCTATTTCAAGAGCTTGAGTATAACCAGCATCAATTGAGAAGCGCTAATCTAAAGCTGATAACAGAGTCTCAAGTAAAATGAAGATATATTAGCTCTGTTCATACAATTTACCGGTTTAAAATATACTTGAACTAAGGTCGCTTGAGATATCTTATCTCTCATCTTTAATCCCAGTTCTGAAGTGTAGGGATTTATTATTGTATCCAGTAGCCTACTTCAGAAACTATTGTTTTGATAGACAGATTTATCTTGGCATGTTATTATTAAGCTTTACTTTGAGTGGACGTTGGCCACACATTCTACGTAACAGCGTCCTATAAAACGGGGTATGCACCGACGCAACTTTCACCTAGGCTATGTGAGCAGGCGAAGAAAGTCTTCAAGAACCAGTCCATGTGAAGTTGTGCTCTGAAGGCTTTACTTGACGTTAGACCCACCTCAGCGGATCATAGACATCATGAACTCCTGGAGTTTCCTGGTTCTGGTGGCTCTAGCGAGCGCCATGACTGAGGCCCAAGGTAGGAATACACTGTTGTTAAATGCTTTGCGTTGCTCTTCCATATTCACGCCAAATTTACCTGTTTAACTCTTTGGTTTAGGCGTTGTCGATAAGTAGGCCTATTAGATCTATTCCATTTTGTGCGTACCATTTTGTCCGCTACCATTTTGTCCTAGACATGTACATGACATGTAACTTCGGCGTTCAGTCACCATTAGCTGCGTTAGGCTCCGGTACGAGTATTGTATAGCCCATGATGCAATATAATAATTATTAAGAAATGCTTTAAAATTATCTCATCTTCATCATGCCCGTTCTCCTTACAACCTTTCTTGTAACATTGTATTTCATAACGATGCGCACATATAAATCAATCAGAATTTGTATGGCGCCCTTCAAGAAACCTACTCAGAGGCGCTCCCGGACGAGATCAAGCGAAAAAAACAGACTTCAACAGTTTGTGGAATTGAGAACTGCTTGGGAGGTGTCGTATAGTCAGAGGAAGCCCATTTTAGGTTGTTGGACCAACAATAGAGATCGAACGGCTCTGCAGTGTTGCAGAGCGAGTGAAAGGAACCATTAACCCGTTGGAGGTGAGGTGACGCATTGTAACGTTAGAGGTGAGGTGGGGTCTGACAAACCCCAACACATATTTTTATTTTCAAGTCGCGATATCAAATGGAAAACATTAATTTGAATTAAACTATTCTTCTATGATCAATTATCAACTAATCAGGCGATTATCACGAACAAATATATGTTTCAATTTTTATTAGATGGCCAGAAGGTGAATCCATCAATTGTGCACTTTGCCCGTGTAAGTTCGGTTTTTAATACGAAAAATCGCAATTTCCTTCAAAAATACATTAAAATAACAAAAACTGTTCGTTAAAAATTCCTGAAAGTTTGGTAAAGTGTCCGCATTTCATATTCAGAAAGGTAGAAAAAACTAATCCACGCTGGTTTGACGTTTTCCAGAAACAAATTAAAGTAAAATACCTCTGGGGTGTGTCACACCCCACCTCACCTCCAACGGGTTAAGTTCCAAACGTATCAAAGCATGAAAACGAAGTCGATTTTGTGATTTGTGTAAAATGGAACTTGTAACCATCTTTAAGTCTGATTGAAGCAACTATTTTGCAAGTTTACTTTTTCAACAGTATACAAGAGAGTCTGCTACGTGACCAACTGGGCACAGTATCGTCCACAACCCGCAACGTTCTTCCCCAACCAGACGGATCCTACACTGTGCTCACACGTCCATTTTGCCTTCGCACATATCAGCGCCAACCACGAGCTTATCAATACCGAGTGGAATGATATCACTCCCGGAGGATTGTAAGTAGATTTTCTAAACATTACAGTTCTTCCTTTTAGTTGAAAAATCTGACGATTTTCGCAGAATTGTGTTGCACTTGCCCGTAGATACATGCGCGTGTTGATACTGTTGCAGATTATCCTTACAGATCTATTTGACAACTAGATTGCTACGCTAAGGTTATGATAGAACCCGCTGTAGTGCGCACAAAATTATTATGATATATAGGCTCCAGGCTGCTTGCATGCAAAACATACACACGCAGCATAGATAACACACACGCAGGCGAAATAGGAGACAGACAGAGAGTTAGGGACAGAGATAAAAGCACGAAGAAGATAGAATGCTACACAGGATAGTGTCGTATTGAATTAATAACGCGACCAAATGGTTGCTGGCAAGGTCTTTTGACCCCGAAATTAAAAAGCACCAAATTTTGACACAATTAGGCTACGGAAATTAACTAACAAGCCAGCGTTAGAATTTGTGTGAAATATTATTAGCCTATCGGAATAAAATTGTAAGAATTTCTCTAGGCCTACATGACATTGTTGCTTAGCACCAGAAGAGTTTTACGAACGGCTACTAACAGTAAATAGCCTGTCATATCCCATACGTGCGCTTGCTGCCAACAGTGCCAAGGGCCCCTATAACACGTTCTATCGAAATCCTAAAACTACCACCCGCAGCCGTGGTTGAAACGGGAGCGGTCCTGAGACTCCCATTACGATTATATAAGGCCACCACTCAGGTCCTGAGTGGTGGCCTTATGTAATCGTAATGATTGAATCATTGAATAATCTATTACAAGCCTCATCGATGATAGCGGTCGTTGGAACGTTTTGTATTAGGTATGAGCAGACAATTGCCCTGAAAGCGAGGCAGCCAGGACTGAAGGTATCGATATCCGTTGGCGGGTACAACTTCGGCATGTGGCAGGTTACCATCACTCTGTCAACACCGGCCAACAGAGCGGCGTTCATTGAATCCGCCATCCAGTTCTGCAGGACCTGGGGCTTCGACGGAGTTGACCTTGACTTCCAATTCCCAGGAGCGGCAGACAGAGGAAGTCCTCCTCAGGACAAGTACCGCTTCACCGATCTGCTCCAGGTAATGATAAACTGCCTTGCCTTGCCTTCAACCTTCCTCGATACAAGGGTTGGTTGCACTTTGGACAATTCTTCGCCATTCTCTCCTGTCTACGGTTGCTCTCAACAATTCCTTTGTTGTTCATTCCGTCCATTCACACATGCTGTCCCACCACCTCTTCCTAGGTCTTCCTCTTGATCTTGCTCCCGGAACCGTTCCTTGCATAATTTCCTTCTCTAAACAATCTCCATGCTTCCTCGTGATGTGCCCGAAGTAGGACATCTTCCTTCCTTTGATAGATTCAAGTAGGTTCCTTTCTACACCAGCCGAAAGGAGCCTACTGTACTGATAATAAACTTCCACAAAGCAAATCGGATATGTATACATAATTATCACATTCGATATTTTTCCCAATGAAAGATAGTCCTTAATTAACTATGAATAGTAAGCAGTATCGGTAGCTGCTATACATCCACATAATTATAGTCCACAAGATAATAATGGCGTCCTACGAAAGACTTAGAGGCTGAACTCACAACCCTCCCAGGAATTCTCTCCCTCAAAATGGAGGGACAATTTTATAGGCTGTCCTTAAAGGGACGAGTCCCATCGAGCAGGGTCTTTATTACTAGACAATTGGCGCTATACAAATGTACTACTTTAATTAGAAAAACTGATTGGCTTTCTACATCAGCTGTTGCGAAATGCAGCTGAGCCTGATAGACTACATGTTGTATAAGCTTATCCAGAAAACTGCACGTTTAAATTTACCTCAAGTTGCCGCGTTTGGACCTTGGGCAAGTCCTTCATACGCAATTACTCAGCGGGTGGGTCTGAAACTCCTATGCAGTGTCCGCGCTGTAGTCGGGAGCGCCTCTGAGTAGAGAACTTGAAGGAGCGCTATAACAAATGCACATACAAATACTACAATGAATAAATTTAAATCAATTTGACTTGATTTGATTGATTTCAATGCGATGGTTTTGGTGTGTTCTACATTGTTTTAGATTATTTAGGCCTACGCAGTTAATTATTCTGCAAGTTTTTCGCAATAAAAATGTGTTTGATGCTGTATTCAATTTTCGTAATATGAGAAAATACACACTTCTTATTAAACATGATACAATAATTGTTATTCAAAAATGCTGCTACTGTTTTTGTTTTGTTTTTCTTCGTTACGTTGTAGGAATTCCGCACCGCCATTATAAACGAGGCTGCTTTGACCGGGAATGAACCTCTGCTTCTTACCATTGACGTCGGCGCGCAAAAAACCACCATTGACAATGCATACGAAGTAGACCTCATTCACCAGTAAGTAACGCTCAATGCTGAAATGCTTTTATGCAACCAGATTATAATTTAAATGACCGGTTAAATTCTGCCAATAAATGTACAAATTGTACATGTATAGCTTAATTTTTAATCATGAATTTATATAGCGTCACTTAAAGAGAAACTCCTCAAAGTCGCTGAGAAATGTGTTTCAATGTTCATCTGATAGGTTAACTAAGATAAAATAGGCTATATCACATTGCTGGTTACAGGCGCCAGGGGGGCTAGGTGAAGCTAAACCACCTTTAAAAAGGCAATATGTTTGTTACATGAGAAAATGAAATATTTCCATGATTAGCCCCCCCAAAATGAAGCAAATGACCAAAAATTAGAAGGTCGTCAGAAATATTTTGGCGAACGAAAGTGGGAAATTTCCATGAGACTTCGACCAAAATAATGACTAAAAAAAGTGGCCAGAAATTTTGGCGAATGAAAATGGAAAATTTCCTCCGTGAGTTCAACCCCCAAAATTGAAATCCTGGCGCCACCACTGGCTAGTTTCTCTAATTCAATCTTTGCAGAAAGTTATGTCGAATGCCCAACGTGCGGTGTAATATTCTCTATTATCTGTGTAAAAAATCTAGGCTAGTCTTTCTTTCTAGTACGAGCGATGAAAATTAATTGACCATTTGAATGATATTGTTTGCAGGTACGTGGACTTCATAAACATCATGTCGTATGATTACAATGGCGCCTGGGACACAATAACTGGCATGAACGCACCTCTTTACCCGAGAGCCGATGAGTTTGTTGTGGGGAGTGACGGTCAAAACAGAAGCACACGCAATGTGGTTAGTAATAGATAAGGTTTTGAGTCTCGTAAGATCAGTCAAGCATTTTTCAGCAGCAGTGACTCATCGATCACGTGACTGGTCTTATTAGACCAGGGACCTTATCTACTGTGGTTTGTGAAAAGAAAATCTTTAAAATGAATTTATATCAATTGCTACAATCTGCAATTACGCTTTATAAATCCTATTACATTGTTGACTAAGACAAGCTTCACTTCCAGGCTGTTCTCAATTTCACAGACTGTTGAAGACTGTTTTTCCCCGCTTGATCTCGGCCGGGAGCGCCTCTGAGTAGATGCCTTGAAGGAAGAGCTATATAAATTTTGATTGATTGATTGATTGAATGATTGATTGACTATGTAGCCTAGGCTTTAATATGAACAATTTCTTTAGTGCGAAGAAAAATAAATAAATAAAAAGTAGCCTAGATGTTAAATGTGGGTTCCTGAAGCGGCACTGCAATATTATAAATTCATTGAATGAATGAATAAGTGAACAAAAAATAGGTGTCAGTTTTCAAGGTGCAAGTGTTCCTCTAGCTACTTCTATTGATAGCCTACTTAATTTTGTGCAGTTGTGAAAGGTTGCATGACAGCGAGATTCCATAGAAAAATACTATTTGCAAGGGCGCCTGCCGAAGGGTTAACAGCCAATGGTCACTGTTCCAGCTTTTAACAAGATGTTGATTATGCAAGGCAGAAAATCAAGAGCATGTTTATATCTACAGAGATTTCTAAACATAAGTTTCTGACTTTCACTGTGTGTATCTTTCGTATCATTAGTGCTTTAATGCGAAGAAATTTGTTAAAAACCCAAAAGTAGTAGTTAAAAAATAAATTTCCATTTTCCAGGGGGGGCAAGTGCCCCCCTTGCCCCTATGTGCGGGCGCCCATGTCTAGTTCCCGAACGGATCTCCAATGGGGTGCTAGATAACAGATTTCGACTACAATCCGTGACAAACTCATTCGCTTAATCATTTTCTGGTGTTTGTAGGACTGGTCGGCCACCTATTGGGTTCAGCTGGGGGCTCCGAGTACTAAACTGGTGATCGGTCTCGCTTTTTACGGCCGAACCTTCACGCTGGAGAATCTGGCATTCACTGGCGTTGGTGCTCCAGTTACGGGTGCCGGGTGGCCGGGAACCTACACCAGAGAAGGCGGATTCTTGTCTTACTACGAAGTAAGAAACAACTTCGTTTCTTTTCCAATGAAACTTCGTATTTTCCTTTGCAATTCAAACTTTTTTTGCTAAATATTTAATGCAGTCTTCTAGTTTATACAGATAATGCAGTCTTGTATTCTGCATTTATAGAGTTATAGACATTTTGAATACTGTTTCATATTCGTCGACGGAATAAATTGAATAAGTCCAACTTCCAGTTAGACACGCGTTCAATTAATTGTTCCAGCATTTATTTGAGCAAGAACTATTCTTTGTAGATCCAACTTCCATTTTTGAAAGAATTTGTTTCATCATCCCAGCTTCTATTTAAGCAAAGACTACTCTTTTCATCCATTGTCCATTAAAGCTACATTTCTTCACCACAAAACTTTTCCTTAAGCAAAGAAATCTTTTCATCAATCCCACTTCCATTTAAGGACAGCATATTTTGAATCGTCCGTGGACGAAACGTCCGCGAACCGAGCTTTCGCCTTCATTGGTGAACTTTGGAATCTGCTCTCACCATTGACACGTTCTTTATTATTATTTTACTGGTAAACGAAGCACATCTTTTCTGCGTATTAAAGCTACTTTCTTTTCTCTGTGCCTTTCATACTGGGAGCGCCTCTGAGTGCCCCTGATTGATTTCACAGTGAGAGGCGTTTCGTAAATTTGTAGATAATCATAAAAAAATTCCGCAAATCAAATGTGTGTTTCTTAGATGAGATATTGTTCTCGTTTTCAGATTTGCTTGGAGATTACTCAGGGAGTGACCAGAGTTTTTCATACCGAGCACCTGACTCCGTATGCATACAGAGGTGACCAATGGGTCGGATACGATGATGAGGAGAGTCTGAGGCACAAGGTATCGAATCTAATCTATTCTAATCTAATCTAATCTAATTTAATCTATTCTTATCTAATCTAATCTAATTTAATCTAATTTAATCCAATCAAGTTTAGTCTAGGCTAGGCTGGCCCAGTCAAATCAAGTCAAGTCTAATCTTACCTAATCTAATCTATGTAATCGAGTAGCTTCTAGTGCACCGTTATTTCAATGTGATAACGATAAGGGGCCGTCCATAAAGTACGTCATGCTATTTTGACCATTTTTGACCCCCCCTTGTCACAAACTGTCACACATGGCCTGACCCCCCCCCCCCTAAAGTACGTCACACTTTCGAAATTTTTTAAACATTAACACCAAAAGGCTATACATTATTAGGGCCTAAAACAAGGTTTCGCAGCAGCATTATTAGCGAGAGGAATCGTGAACAACACATTCAGGGATACGCATTTCATGCTATTTTGACATAAAACTAATTCAAATGTTTCACAAAATGTGTGAAATTTTTTAAAAACTTTTAAATTCTACAAAATATTTTTAAAAAAGAGTTATAAATAAATAAATGTGTGACGTCACACATGGCCTGACCCCCATGTCACAAACTGTCACATATGGCCTGACCCCCCCCCCTCTCGAGCGTGACATACTTTATGGACGGCCCCTAAGAGGATGGTTGACCGCTTCGAGTAATACTGAATTCGGAAATCATGTTTCACTGGAAAAGTCATAGACAGTCTACGGTCGGTGTGCTATTTTTAAAGGTTCGTCCGTATTTGATAGAATTTAAATCACACGATCAGGCAGATAAATCTTTTTTTTCTATATGATATCTGAACGCAATATCGTCAAGCCAGACTGTAGGCTATAAGCTTAAGTAGGCTACATGTAGACATAATAGGACATTATATTTTCCCCCCAATAAACAAACGAATACGAAACTACATTGCTTGACAACAATGCGATGATCGGATGATGTAGCCTACATTGTACAAGGCATCATTGCTACCGAAAGCCAACTTGTCTGGCTGCTGATTTTTTAAATTTAGTGCTTGATTGGTTCTTTGATTGATGGATTTGTTGACTGATTTTTTTATTGATATGTTGATTGATTGGTTGGTTGATTGATTGGTTGGTTGATTGATTGATTGTGAAACCTGTCTTTCTCTTTGACTAGGTTGATTACATCAAGGACAACAGATTCGCTGGCTGGATGGCATGGAACATGGATCTTGATGACTTCAGTGGAAACCTCGGATGCAACGATGGTCCCTATCCACTTCTCCATGCTGTCAATAGATTCCTTGGGGATTTATCTACATTTTCCACATCGTAAATATGATGTCCATTTAACTAAGTCATTCTTATTTAAATGCTGAGGATACTTTTCGTTTATTTTTCAAACTGATACATTCAGTTTGTCACTGTGTCTATTATACAATTCACAGTATGAAAGGATGACTACAAGCTGTTTCCGGAGTAGAGTTTAAACTGTCGGCAGCCATGCAGTGTCCTCGTCGCTTCCTACAATATCATTTTAGCAACGCCTTCTTCTAAGGCTTGCTGCAACTGAGCTTGCCACAACGCTTTTAATTCTTGCAAAGTTTTATTGATTCGTCGCCGGTGTCTCAAAATAAAGTCTCCCCTGAAACAGAGTCTCCCCCTTGCTGATACAGAGTCTCCGTGGGGAGACTTTATGGGGAGACTCTGTGACGCGACACCGGCAACATAAAATAAAGAATCTCTATTCGATGGAACGAAGTAAAACAGGTGGTTCATGTGATGTATGTTGCAGGGGTTCAACAGCTGCTCCCCCTTCATCAACACTTGGTCCTCTCCCTACAACAGGTGCAACACTTGCTAAAAGACCTGCGCGCAAGAGCCGCAACAACATGAGAAACTAAAGTTGGTCAATAGCCATCTTTGGTCAAGCAAAATTGCTTGTGATTGTGTGAACAAATTGCGGTTCGTGTGTGAAGTCACGAAAGCTGCGAATACAATAAGAAATTTTGAACTTTGATTTAAACAAATCGTCGTAAACGTATTGTTGGATAAACTTTAATGAACATGCTAAATAGCCCATTTGTAATACAAGAAGTTGTTTTCATTGCTGTCACGTAAAATAATGCAAACATTTGATTTAGATCTAAATATCGATTCATCGCAACTGCTTGCTAACAGATCGTCTATTGAGAAACACTGATACTATCCAGAAATGAAATAAATATTATGTTGAATCAACTATTTGTGACGTTTTGTGATGATTTAATTCACGCTTTTGACTCGCCTGATCCTCCACCTTTCAATTCTCGACCTAAACGCCTCCCACCTTTACATTGTTACTCTACCACTTTTTATCTTTTTGTAACCGGACTATGACCCCTCGGACGACTCTCATTGGATAACCCCTCTGACCAGACAGAGCGCTCGTGAATAAGTTTGTGCTCTGCTCTTGGCTTTCGAGTGACGCTTTAGAAATTTGGAACATACGATTATGATTGCGATTACGACAAATGATCAATAGTCTGCGTCCAACGATCAAGCGTAGGATACGTCAAATGTTTTCATAATTATGATACTGGAAACCAACCTGGTCCCAATGCTTAATTAAGCGCTCAAGCCTCGGTCAACGTCATCCTGTAATTAAGGCGCTCATGATTTTAATTTCTAAAAATGTTCAGAAATGATGAGTAGGCCTAAACAAGTTGACGTGTAACTGCCTATTGGTTTCAAGATAACAAGTATCATTTCAGAAAAATGTGATGTAATAACTCAGAAGGTCAGTAGAATTCCATAAGTTGGGATCCTTTGACTTTAGGTGAGAATGAGAATAGGATATGCATGGGCTCTTGTTATAGCACCCATTCAGGATTACTGCTCAGAAGCGCTCCCTACTACAGCGTGGACACTGAATCAGAGCTTCACGTCGAAGCGCTGAGCAATTGCGAGTAGGCCTAAAGGGCTTGCCCAAAGGCCCTACGAGTCCGCTTGAGGTGGATTCAAACCTGCAACCTTCCGGCTACAAGGCAGAGAACATACTCTACGGTCTACCACCACGCCCCGGTAGAGTAGCCTACTGCAATTATATTGAGCAGACCGACAAGCCTGCATCTTGCAAGCTTCCCAAGAACGAGGAAGCTCATAAATAAATTATTATTTATCGTAAGAAGGTTTTAATAATGGAAAACAGACTAACCGAACAATGTTTTGCTGGACTGGTATACGATTGCCAGCTGATGACTCTAAATATCATAATTATTATGAGCAGAGTAGATTAGTAAATTGCCCTGGCTGGCATGCAGACCACTTCGCTCTTCCTCCACTGGGGAGCTGTTGAATCTCAGCCTGTCAGCGCCGTGCCTTCTCAGTTGAAGGTCCATTATTTTGTCGGGTGCAGCCTCCCGTTGGACATACGCTTGTTACATCGGGTTGACTCGTCAGTGTTTTACAGGCTCCTTAAAGCTTTTTATTTCAGCTTGGTTTGACTGGTGGGAGCGCCTCCGAGTGAACTTCTTGAAGGGGCGCTTCATTGGTCCTGCACTTTGGTATCATCTCTCTCTCCATTGACGCATTCTTGGTTATTAACACAAACCTACATGTAACCACATCTTTCCACTGTCTCAAAACTACTTACTTTCTTAGTATTTCTGACTCGGAGCGCAGGGCTCTCACTGGCGTTCACTATGAAAGGAACTTTATAACTTTATGTTTTAAGATAGGCCTACCATACGATAAAACACGTACCTTGTGAAGCAGCAATATTATTTTATACCGATAGGCATGGATAGGGAATTCCTAATGTAATAGCTTAGCCAATGTGTATTTGAAGAAACCCTCGAGTCAAATTATTTGGTCACTCTGCTGTAACTTTGAAGCGGAAATTAGTTCTTTCCGCAGACCTAAGTCTTATAGCCTACTTTATTTGCAATATCAACTAACTGCGCGACCTGTGTCGATGCTCCAAAGAGCAAATGCATAAAACTCAACACCTATTTTACCGCCGACGATCTCTTTGTCTTTCTGCCTGACAGGGCGTTTTCAAAGGGAATTTTCAGGACTGTACATTGTGTACATCCCCTTCTTTCCCTTCCCATCCTCCAAGTAAATTACTCCCCATCGGATGACGGTGATGTTTTTACTATGATTATCAACTGCACGGAAGTGCTTCTATAGGGCCTAGACACAATCACGCAATTCCATTTCGAACTGCGCATTTTTTTTATATAACTGCACGCTAAATAAAAGCTCTGCTGTCTGGCCTTATGGATTGAGACCGATTTTTACCCTACCTGTATGGAACTAATTGAATCGAACAGCGGTGGCAAATGACCCCACGCGACAAACTCAAAAGATCAAGGTTGAGGTAGACCTTTGTCTTTCAATCGCCTGATATTGCATAACCATTATTTTGCAGTTTTACGTTTGGATTTCACCACCGCAATTCTGAGTTGCAATCGACCATGCAGCAAGGCGAGATAGGTTGATATCAGGCGCTCTTATGATTCTCCTTGGCAGTAAAACAGATAATATATTATAATTACTGATAAGAAACTGAGGCAATCGTATGTGCAAGGCTGATGAAGGTGTCCCAAGTCGAATGAAACAATCAGCATTGTTATAGAATGCGCTGGTTTACAGACTTAGATTTAACTAAGATCGCTTGAAATAAGTTATCTGCAATGCCTCTTTACTGGAATAGATTATACGCTAGATTATTTTTTAATCAGCACTAGTCTTGAGATATTAGAGTCTTGCGATAATAGCATCTTGGATAATAGAGTTATCACAGCGCATCACTGTATACCCTGGTATGGAGGGATGCTGCCTCCACGCATCCAAATTCTATATAAAACGTGGCCTGCTACATGGCCACCATCAGACGGGTTGATTGAGCAAGCGAAGAAAATCATCTAGAAGCGGAACTGTAAAATTCTGAAAAGAAGTCGTCCAGCTTTTCTTTGACGATAGGCACACCGCGTCAGAACAAAGCTACGATGAACTGTTGGAGATTTATGGCTCTGGCTGCCATTTCGATCGCCGTCAGAAGCACGCAAGGTAAGAATACATTGCAGACAAATTCCCTGAGTTTGTTTACCTCATGAAGTATCACATGTTGAGCTTAATACGTTCTTGAGCATAGGCGCAACCACCCTATGGGACCCACGGGACGCGTCCCCCCAACTTTTGAGTGGTCCTCTAACTTTATTATTATGGTCCCCCAACTTTTAAGACGTGATTCATTATGGTCCCCTCCAACTTTTAGGACGTGATTGCACCTATGTTCTTGAGACTCTTTTAAGACTATCTTATTCGACCGAGGTTGTGCTGGGATTGCTGTTAACTTGACAACCTTAACCCTCGGGCTACCAGGGGGGGGGTGGTATCCACCCCCCTAGGTTTTTCCCAAATCAAACTTTTGCCGTTAGGAATAAAATTTTGACGTTTTAGGTAGCTGTAGAGGATTCATTTGCACACATTCTGAGCTAAAATGTGTGATGATATACCATACCATTCAAAAGTTATACCCGATATACCCGAGGCACCAGGGGGGGAGTGGATACCACCCCCTTAGATTATCGGCTGTATCTTATCCGTCCTTTGACATAAAGAGACACGAATTACACCATTCTGTAAAGGGAATGTGGGGCTACATTGTGGTGGTAACGGAGGTGTCTTTGAACAACCGGAAGTGCTCAAAATAAATTAAAATATAAATAAAGGTGTTTTATTTTCATAAAATTTTCATGTTTTTCCTATTAAAAATTATTCATAATTTATTTTTTAAGAGAAATAAATTATGTCATTCTATAGAGGGCATTTAGGGCTATTTTTTGATACCAATTAATTTGACATTTAATGACCGAAAGTGCTCAAAATAAATTTAAATGTGTGAAAATGTTGGGTTTTTTTACAACGCAAACCGATAAGTCTGCGTAAAGGTTTTTCAGCATGTTTTACATGTTTTTTCTCGTTTTATTGTTACTAAAACTAACTTATTACTAGTTTTTATAGTTGAATATTGGACTGTATTATATGTAAACTATTTTTAATTAAATAAATTATGTTAAAAACACACAGAATCCAGGGGCGGATCCAGGATTTCTGGTTAGGGGGGGCGTAAATACCACATGCATACATACATGCATACATACATACATACATACATGCATGCATATGCATGCATGCATACATGCATACATACATACATACATACATACATACATACATACATACATACAAACAAATACATACATACATACATACATACATACATACATACATACATACATACATACATACATACATACATACATACATACATACATACATACATACATACATACATACATACATACATACATACATACATACATACATACATACATACATACATACATACATACATACATACATACATACATACATACATACATACATACATACATACATACATACATACATACATACATACATACATACATACATACATACATACATACATACATACATACATACATACATACATACATACATACATACATACATACATACATACATACATACATACATACATACATACATACATACATACATACATACATACATACATACATACATACATACATACATACATACATACATACATACATAGGCCTACATACATAGGCCTGCAAGAAAACATAAGTACATACATGTACATACTGTACATAGGCATATAAGCCCACACACATACATGCATTTGTTCGGCGCAGTCGTGAAGGGGTATAGGCCTAATTATTATAGTATTCATGTATGTATGTATGTATGTATGATTGTATGTATGTATGTATGTATGTAAAAATAATATAGTCGATGCCAATTTATCATACGATAATTAACATAGTAATGATAGAAATTGAATACACTAGTAATTGTATAGATCTAAAAATAGATTCAATAAGCTTAGGGATGCGCCTCATCCATGGACCGCACGCCACTGAGCGTTAAGAGAATGATTATAAGAGTAGGCTAATCTTTGATACATTTAATTTCTGCTGAAGAGCTCCCATGACCCGACCTGCTGTAATTGCAGTTCTTTATCCTTGATTTGCTTTTGTCCATAATATCGGCAGCTGAACGCTTTCGGCGGCTATAATCAGCACGACGAATTTCAAAATTATAATGATAATCATATGCCATCTTTTGAGATTTAGGCCTAAGATAGGCTTATGTCTTGCCAACGGCAGTCGGCTTATTCGCGAAATGATAAAACTGCTTGTTTAAGCCGTTTTGACGGCGGACCACTCGACAAATTTTTAATTGACCAATTTCTATTTACGTAGCCTACATTTTTTTCTGTACATGAACTTTGTGAATGGCGTAACGGCAAAAGTCATTGGTCAAGTGGGCAACGTCTGCTAGCAACTCATGTAAGTAGGTAAGAGAGCTCCGGTAAGATAGCTTCATTCTGCCAGTCCAGCTACTTCAAACATCCTATATATTCCCAAATTGCAATTATATTAGTTTTAGGCCAGTTTAGTTTGAGAACATTTGCGGAGGTTTAGGGGGGGCGTACGCCGGCTCCGCCCCCCTCTGAATCCGCGCCTGGAATCTAATATTTTGCTTATGCGAAAGTATACATTTTGTGGAATCGACGGGTGCCTACGGTAAAAAATTCATAACTTCGGGGCGCTTTCATATATTTTAAACCTAAATATACCATTTTGTGCAGAAATGAATGCTGAATCCATAGGTGTATTACAAGTTATGATATCTCAAACCAAACCCAAAATCCAGGAGGGGTGGTAACCACCCCCCCCCTTGGTAGTCAGTGTTACAAAAAAGCTTGGTAGCCTGAGGGTTAAAGGGGCGCTATATAAAAATTGCTGTAATAAATAAACAAATATTTAACTGCAAGCCTGTTTTTGAAACCGTGCTTCAACGTCATGAGTGTATGAGTTGAGTCATCAAAGAATCTATAGGCCTAACCTAAACGAGTAGGCTAAAGGTGAAGTCACAATCGCGTTGATAATAACCATAAATCATGACACTACAATTAATAGCAATTATTGTAATAGTGAACTCCAAAAATGTGATGCACTGCTCTAAAGTTACCAGAGCATCACAGCTTATTCACGAGCAACTTTCAAATAATATGTTTCTACAGCAGAATACAAGAGAGTCTGCTACTTGACCAACTGGGCCCAGTATCGTGGTGGCAGGGGCCAATTCTTCCCTAACCAAACCGATCCTTCTCTCTGCTCCCACATCATGTTTGCCTACGCAGTTCTCGATGCCAACCACAGTGTTATCCCAACCGAATGGAATGATGACATTCCAGGAGGACTGTACGTATACCATCCGTTATTCATTGTAATTGACAAAATTCACAAGTTTTGCAGAGTTGTTTTGAGTTGCTCAAACACGCACACAGGCAACATAAGCGCCCACATACTGTACATACAATGATATAGCCTATACGTACGACGTACGTACACGTAGATATATACTGACCTAAATTGAAATGAACGACAGTGCTTAATCGAGGCATACATGTATATGAGGGGAGTTCCACAGGAATTAGATCTCCCAAAAAATGTGACAGCATAAATTTCTTGCTGCTACTGACAAACAGAGACAGATAGATAGATAGATAGACAGACAGACAGACAGACAGACAGACAGACAGACAGACAGACAGACAGACAGACAGACAGACAGACAGACTGACTGACTGACTGACTGACTGACTGACTGACTGACTGACTGACTGACTGACTGACTGACTGACTGACTGACTGACTGACTGACTGACTGACTGACTGTCAGACAGGTTTGCAACCAAACATTGATATGAAGCAACCGAGATATTAGACTAAGTTCTTAAGCGTTCCGTGAATATTATAATTATTTATTAACAAGCCACCATGGTAGTAAGAAATAGTGTTTAAGAACGACAATAATAAGTGTGAAGCCATTTCTTTTCTCTTCATTAGCACTCCAAGCACCGTTCGAGCGATCACATTTACTGTAGACAACCCATAATTATTATGCAACTAAGTAAGTGAGTAAGTTCGGTCTTTATTGCTTCATTAGCAAACGCCCAGGGCAAGGAACATCGCATTATTATGTAAAAAGCACGTGGATATAAAAAATACAGATGTTAGCAACTTGCCCTTAGGTATGGGCAGACACTTGCCCTGAAAGAAAAGGAACCGGGACTCAAGGTGTCCATATCAATTGGAGGTCGGGACTTCGGCATGGAGCAAGTGACTCTCATGTTGTCAACACTGGCCAACAGGGCCACCTTCATCAGCTCGGCCATCACATTCTGCATAAAGCGTGGCTTCGACGGCATTGATCTCGTATTCCAATACCCAGCATCAAGAGGAAGTCCACCGGAAGACAAATACCATTTCACATCTTTGCTCGAGGTAATAATATCAACCTAGATTTTTACAAAGTTTGATTGACGTTATATAAATCTGTGCTTTTGATTCTCTGCCAGGCAGAGAATCAAAAGCACAGATTTATATAACATTCATACATACATACATACATACATACATACATACATACATACATACATACATACATACATACATACATACATACATACATACATACATACATGCATGCATGCATGCATGCATACATACATACATACATACATACATACATACATACATACATACATACATACATACATACATACATACATACATACATATATACTGGCTTGCCCCTGGAGGTTATGATTATTGAACCTTTTTGTTGGGTGCCCGTATTGTTCTGCATCGGTCTGGAAACTAGCCTACTCAGTTTCTACAAGTTTGTATTACTGGAACACGGTTTAACTTGTTCTGTTTTCTTTATTTCAGATTCATGATTCCACTCGTTGTACAGACTGGCTATTCGGAGACTCTTATACTAAACTAATAAATGTTCGTCGTATATATTATCACATTACAGCTTCGCTGTAATGCTACGATTAATTAATGTTTTTACACTGTGAATTGTAATCAACAGTGTCTAGCTCTCACGTCAAAAGATTCATAATTATCTAAGCCTTAATGCTCTTTTATCATGCCACGATGTAATGGTGACACCCAGACCCACACTTAGTAAGATCTGTTTCTCCAATGTTATTCTGTCTGTGATACAGTAGCAGCACAGGATCTCGCTCTAAGATACAATTCAGAAACCACCATTCGCTTATATAGAAAATAATACACTTATTACCGAAAGCTATGTTTATAAGTTTTACTTAAAAGTACTATGCGTATTATTCATTTTCTGTCTATGTCTGTCTAAGTCTGTCTATCCCTATGTGTATGGAGTGCGCGAGTCTGTCTCTCTGTCTGTGTGGGTAACTCAGTTAACCACGACAAAACCACACGCCCACTACGTCATACTTATATTTCAAGAATATATTTAAGTGTGTTCTACATCTAAATCCAATTAGATTTTCTCTCGTCTTGGTGTTGACATCCAAACTACCCTAACTCTTAGTCTGTCTGACTTTCTGTCTCTGTCTTCTTGCCTGTCTGTCTCTTTCTAGATTGTGATTCTATACTCTTCTCCACTCTCGGTTCTTGCTCTGCAATTTTCACTCGTTCCCTAATCTACCCCTTCCCCTTTACGGCTCTGCCTGTGGCCGTCCAAGGCAACCACGCCCGTGCTGCTCCAGGCCACAGTGCGACTCCAGCCGCCTGTGCGACTGCAGTCCGCCTGTGCGACTCCAGGCTGCCCGCCCTCTTGCTACTCCCTTGCTCGCTCTGGCAGCTAACACACCCGTCCTTGGGTTTTCCTCTACTGGGTTTTCTCCTTACGTCATTCTCTTTCTGCCTGCTTGCTTGCTTGCTTCAAATTGTAATTAATATCTCCTTTTTAGGTAATAATTTCTTCCCTGTTTCACAGTCCTTGCCTTGTAGGCCTTACCTGACACTGCAAGCTGCGTCAGCCACGCCCTCACAGACCCCCCTACTTAGTAAGTCTAAGCGACCTCGCGTATTACAAAACTAATTAATTAACTAATTACTTACCCAATCAATTACTCAACCTATTACTTAACTAGTTAATTAACTAACCTGACTGGCAGTATGAAATTAACCCATAAAAAAAAATCTAGCAAATGCAGTTCCGAAAAGATTGTGCAGAAATGCGGTGCAACCTTGCTCAAAGTACAAGCGATATATGTAAAGTTTTCAACATCCAAACTCTTTGACTAACTCTGTCTAATACAAATATTTGCAAACCCTTTTACAGATTACTATCACTACAAATTAGTGTAGATTATTGTTAAATGTAAAGCGAATGGATGGCACAGTTGTATTGCCTTTTATGTAAACTTAGCTATGGCCTATTGTATATACTCTGTCCGTCTAGGTACCTTTCTGTGTCTGTCGGTCTGTCTGTCTCGTCCTCACGCTTGCTCTCACTAAAGGTTGTTGTCTATGTGTCCTACTGTCTGTCCACCAGTGTTCCTCTGTATGAGCAAGTGGCCTCACGTAAATGCAAGCAAACTATTTTCATTCACGGGGAAATCCCAAAATCGAAAGTGATACAGAAAAGTACGCAACTGCATGCGTTCGGAAGAATATATATATACGCTGCAAACACAAACGTTTATCAAAACTGCTTAACTATACGACCCCCAAAATACCCATAGTTACCAAACCAGTGAAACTGATTGCCTGATGAAAACACGCTATGACTAGTACCTCGTTTCAGCTTATCTGAAGACACTATCAAAAAGAGCATTTTCCAACTGGGAAAATTTTGGCGATGTATTAACCCGAAAGTTACATTTACGTAGTAATGTAATTAGTATACGGTTAATTAATTAAATGTGTGTGTCTACGTGTGCCTTTCCTGTAGCGTGTCTCTTCGTGTAGTTGTCTACTTATAAGTGTAGTTCTGTGTCTGTCGGTCTATTTGTCCGTGTCGCTATCTATCTGTCGCTTCCTCACGCTGGCTCTTACTGGATATTGCTGGCTATGTGTCTCACTGTCTTCTATCAAACCTTGCTATCCTACCATCTCAGTGTCTCTATATCTGTTTGTCTGTCTGTGTCCTTGTGTGTCGCCTGCAACTGTGTCCAGGGGTGCATTGTGGGGAAGGTATGTGGGTGAGGCAAGGTAGCCGAGCTGCTGGGGAGGTGGTGGGGGTAGGATTTGACACGGTGGAAGAATCCCTACGTCTGTCTAATGTATGTCTTATCTGAGGCGGCTAAGGGTGGGAGGTGTATGCAGCTGTTGGAAGACGAGAAAAGATCATATCCGGGTGAATTAGCGTCATATTAGTTTCAAAGTGCCGGTCGTGTCGTTCCTTAATGATTATAAATTGGTCCGATGGCAGACCGTGGAAGAACTCACTTCTCCTCTTCATTCTTTCCGACCTCCCTTGACGAACTTTATACCAACTGGGTTAACATATTGCAGAAATACTAACTACTAAGCAGTCTAACATGCACATCTTAATAAAGTCGTACTTTAACCATGTGTTTACAACAGAGATTGTTCGTATCAGTTTAATATAAGCGTCGCCTGGATGATCAACGATACATTTATTATTTTTGTTTTTATTTTGATGTTTGGATGTGCGCTCGTACGAAGTTTATGTAAACGAACAGAAGATGCATTGTCATCAGTGTTGCCAACGAGGTTTCGTCTCTAAAACCAGATGTGTTTCCGAAAAGATTCTAGAAAAACCCAGACGAAGGCCTAAATAGCAAATGAGATAAACACAGATCTAGTGGAAAATAACTAGCTGTGGCATCACTGATAATATTATCATCACTGTGTGAGATAGAGCTTCAGCCAATCATCAACAGGGGTGTGGATCTGATTGACATGCCCTCGCCCCTGAGTGGGCGGTATTTTGGCCTTGCAGGCGGCTCCTACGAGGCTGTGGTGGCGCTAACTGGTGAATGTGGAAATAGGCTCTATTGCCATTCATCTAACTGTAACCTCTGGAGTACCATTATTGGTGTGAAGGTGATCATTATGTGGAATAATACTCGCTTCAGGTAAGCTATTTGTTGAAGATTCTTATTATACCTGTAGGCCTTACTTATTCGCGGATGCTTTGAATGTATCATCTGGCTGCGGTTATACTCATTTGCGTCCTGCTTATTCGCTTAAAGAACCACCTGAAAAATACGTAACTGCAAAGATGTAACACAAATATCATGTACGGAACAAATGACTGTTAAGCAACGCTACGCTAGACCAAAATACAACGTAAGTAGCATTAGAATGACATGTCTACGCAATGCTGTGCAAGGGTGCGTCTCTTCAAAGTACTCCGTTAAGCGCACAGCTGTGTTAGCCTACTAATATGCCCTTAGTAAGTTTTGAATAAACCTGCATTCTGTTATTTGGCATTTTCATAGGGTCGTTCTCTCTATAAATGCGGTAGAATAAGTTTGTTATGCAAGTGTAACTTTATTTTTATTTATTTTCTGTTTTTGATATCAAGCTCTGTTGTACATAGCCAACTGTTGGTATGTCTCGGATAACACAATCGGATCACCCAGGATGGGTATGTCTAGGCATCGATTCTGTCGTCCTCGTCATGTCGTTGTGATAGCCTTGGCGTCTGTATAGCTAATGATACCCTTGTGTCATCTGCCGAGTGTTACTCTAACTGCTATCTTTGGTAGTCTAAATAACATGGTAAGTGAAAAAGTTCTGCTTAACAGCAGTTTGCACTTATCTTTGTGTAAAAGAAGATGATTCGTATGCCCTTTATATTATGTTTAAAAGAAAAATCTAGTTTGATATTGTTTACAACGTTGTTTTGATTGGTGACAAAAGAAAACCTGCTTGCTGTTATGCTGTGTTGTTTTCAATACGTGTCTTACGATCTAATGACGTATTATCTTGACTAGAACCTAGGCCTAGCTATTATTCGTGATGAATTATTCAGCTCGTCACTCATACTGACTAATGTCATCCGTCGATAATATTAACCATTTAACATTTTATACGATACGACTATTAATTAACGTTAAACACATTTTATTTT
Source organism: Lumbricus rubellus (assembly GCA_945859605.1). Lineage (NCBI taxonomy): Eukaryota > Metazoa > Annelida > Clitellata > Crassiclitellata > Lumbricidae > Lumbricus > Lumbricus rubellus. The sequence goes on along the minus strand of OX243827.1, from coordinate 25,450,129 downwards.
ACAGTTTTATCCTCAGCGTTCGCTACTGTTGACTAACGATAGTACTACGTAATACATAAGCTGATTAATATATAAGCGATACTACTCTAAATAGGTATGATAACTATGTATATAAGTCGACTATACGCTTAGTTCAATTACTTACGTAATTACTCGTAAAGTAGTAATGAATTGATGTCACTAGTTCACTAATGCAATCTCTTATCAGGCAGGCCTTGTCTCTCTCTCCTCAATACGATCCTCGTGGTCTCAGTGCATATACTAATGGATTTCTGTAAATTTTACTAAGACGTTGCTGCTTTAAGCATTATACCTGGCGACTCCAAGCGATTGAACGACATGACTCTTCACTTCCCTATATTCCGCTTCGTCGATGCTCATAACTTCATCTCACCTCATAGGTTTCTGTTTTCGCGCTTCTTCGTCCTTGTCTAGGTTTAATATGCATTTAATTCTGTATGCTTTGCCTAGTTTACTATGACACTCTATTGCTGGGATTTATTTGTTGAGGTTTCAAAGCCTCATTCCCTTCGATCAGCGTGGACTCAGCTATCGTGCATTATCATTTCGTGTCACCCTCTTACTGACTTGTCAGCTGTTGCATAGCTATCTGTCCAGTAAAGGCGTTAATCCTCTGCTTCACTTCACTCGTATCTATCTGTAAGATTTTGCTGTATTTTCTATGGAGCATTTCAAATCTTAAGATAACCTCAGCGACTAATTCCACTAGTGCTGTCAATCGTCGTTCATTTATTCAGCGCCTATTACCTCTAGGGCTGGTCTCGTCTGTACGGAATCACGGGTGGGTCTTGTCGTTGTCGTCACTCGTCTGTCAAGGTATAATGAATGTCATAACCACGTCTTAAGCTAAGTGTGATATCTTCTTCAAAAATCCAACTGAGTTTCATCTACGTCTCCCTCCAAATCACGAAATAATGCCTGTGGTTGTTAATGGGTTGCATCCTACTTGGCGTCTCTACATTTACGGTATGTTTCATTATTTTTTTTCTTATTTTTCCGTCGTTTTGCATTTTGTTACTAGTTTTCATTGTTTTCAATTTGTGTTCATTTTTCTCATTTTTCTCATCTATCTTAGCGAGTTATTTCAAATAGCGCCACAACAAAAGAACTCAATCATTTCATCTGCTTAGACTAGTTTCACATATTATTTCGACATATCTTATAATAACCTGAATTAAAAATTACTTTAGGATATTACTTTCGAAGTCTTCCTGAAATGATGCCAGCTAGACGAAACAAAACAGCACACTGTTGAACTTTAACTGGTACTTAGACAGAATCCATGCACCACTATAGATATACACATAGGCGATTATAGGTTCTCCTGAGTCATAGGTAATATTGGTCCCTTTAAGCCATCCGACCGTTCGCGAGCGGGGAGAAACGCTCCGATAACCTTTTCAACATGACTCATACCTGTTAACAGCTGTGCTTAGGATCTGTGTCCTCTATTAGCGCACATCTACTGTCTAACAGCCTAATTCCCCTACGCGTGATGCATAAGACCTGGCGTGCACCAGCCTGCTCGCAGGTGATACACGTCTACTGCGTCCCGGTGGCATCCTAACTGTGAAGAGATTCTTGTCAAAAACGCCCGTCTAGAATATGATCTTTTGTCTTATTTAGAATTTATGTAGAGTACTGCTTTGTGAATTATTCACAAAAAGCTCTAGAGCAAAGAAATTTATCAGCTGAACTGCCTAACTCAATTTCGCCAAGAATTTGTAATGGACGTCCGTCTGTTGCAGTAACCTTTACCCCTTCGAGAGTGCCCAATTTACGAAAAGGTAAATTCAGTTTCTGGACGGATTGGAGCGTTAAAAAGAGACTGAGATACCCAAAAATTAAGCATACATGAAAATGCATTATTTGTAATTTTGATGCTGATAGTGCTGTTGAAGCAACTCACTGAATTACTCGTGTGGGCGTAACTCTATTGTGATGAATTAAACTTGCATGCAGATCTGCAAAAGTGCTGTACATGACCCCTTCGAGCACGATTGTGGCAAAAGAAATGTGCTGCTCTACAGTAAGCATTGCGACCATGACTGCCGTGACACTTGTAGCAAAAGTACCTTGATGGATAGTTATTGCCAGACGTGTAGTTGTTTGTCCTGGTGTCCTGTTGATTTCGGGCGAATGCTCGTTGGTAGCCAGTGTTGTGGTATTGAGTCGTCGGTTGTCTCTGTTGTGGTGGCCTGGTCGTCGCACAGAACGTAGGCGGCGGTGTGTAGGAACGCTGCCGGGGTGGTTGTGGTTGACTGTACGTGTGAGCGTGATTGTAGTGGTCTCGTGGCAGTGACATTGCGCGCCGCTGTTTATATTGGTAACGGTTGGTCTGTGGATTCGCATGTGTTGATTCCTCGTGTGGTCGTTCTGGTGTATGACTTGTAGGTGCGCCCGAGGTAGAAATGGAAGTTGCCAGCAGTTGTTTGAGAAGGTCCTTGATTTGCGCTAGTTCGTGGAAGGTGTCCTTGAGATGTCTTTCGAGCAACTGTGTATTGTGTCGTACGGTTGCTTCCGATTTTAGCAGTGGTGGTGATGTAGGACGACTTGCTTGTCGACTCATGTTACGGTAGAGGGTCCAAAGTTCAAAGGTTTTAAGAAATGCGATGGCATCATCGGAAGGTTGGCGTGTGAATGGAGCGGGTATCAGAGAAGAAGAGTTGGCCGCCATTTCGTCTAGGTTTTCGGTTTCAAAGTCGGGGTCAGAAGAATCGTGACGGACGCACGCGGTGTGCATGGTCGTAGACTGGTGTAGTATTGGTCTGGAAAAGTGTGGTTCTTGATTGTCGGCGAGGGGTGTGGGTTGAAACAGGCGAAGGGGAGCTCGCAGTGTTTGTCAGAGTGCTAGATGCGTCATCGGAACGTGAGGAATGTGTTGTGCGATGATGCGAGGATGTTGTACGAGGATGCTCTCATGGAAGGAGAGGTCCCGTGTGTTTTATTGCTTACTCACGTAGTGGTTAACTGGTGAGAGTCCGATTCCTCGTCGACGCTGCAGGTGATGACGATGACGCCGACGCTGAATCGCTGTTCTATCATCAACTACGGTGTCGTCGTTGGCGGAGCTTGAGGTCGTCGTCCCCGGTTTGTCGACTGCTTCTTATTGTCGGTATTCTCGTAAATGAGAAGTCCCGCGATTATATTTATGTAGTTTCTTGAAAAGTTCGATCGTCGGCTGGTCCCCTCCGGTGTGGTCGCAGGTCTGTAGATGGTCGTCGCGTCCTCTCTCCACTGCTGGTCTCCGAAGTACGCTCTTGGGTGTCGAGCCCGGTTCTAGCACCACCTATACTGGCTTGCCCCTGGAGGTTATGATTATTGAACCTTTTTGTTGGGTGCCCGTATTGTTCTGCATCGGTCTGGAAACTAGCCTACTCAGTTTCTACAAGTTTGTATTACTGGAACACGGTTTAACTTGTTCTGTTTTCTTTATTTCAGATTCATGATTCCACTCGTTGTACAGACTGGCTATTCGGAGACTCTTATACTAAACTAATAAATGTTCGTCGTATATATTATCACATTACAGCTTCGCTGTAATGCTACGATTAATTAATGTTTTTACACTGTGAATTGTAATCAACAGTGTCTAGCTCTCACGTCAAAAGATTCATAATTATCTAAGCCTTAATGCTCTTTTATCATGCCACGATGTAATGGTGACACCCAGACCCACACTTAGTAAGATCTGTTTCTCCAATGTTATTCTGTCTGTGATACAGTAGCAGCACAGGATCTCGCTCTAAGATACAATTCAGAAACCACCATTCGCTTATATAGAAAATAATACACTTATTACCGAAAGCTATGTTTATAAGTTTTACTTAAAAGTACTATGCGTATTATTCATTTTCTGTCTATGTCTGTCTAAGTCTGTCTATCCCTATGTGTATGGAGTGCGCGAGTCTGTCTCTCTGTCTGTGTGGGTAACTCAGTTAACCACGACAAAACCACACGCCCACTACGTCATACTTATATTTCAAGAATATATTTAAGTGTGTTCTACATCTAAATCCAATTAGATTTTCTCTCGTCTTGGTGTTGACATCCAAACTACCCTAACTCTTAGTCTGTCTGACTTTCTGTCTCTGTCTTCTTGCCTGTCTGTCTCTTTCTAGATTGTGATTCTATACTCTTCTCCACTCTCGGTTCTTGCTCTGCAATTTTCACTCGTTCCCTAATCTACCCCTTCCCCTTTACGGCTCTGCCTGTGGCCGTCCAAGGCAACCACGCCCGTGCTGCTCCAGGCCACAGTGCGACTCCAGCCGCCTGTGCGACTGCAGTCCGCCTGTGCGACTCCAGGCTGCCCGCCCTCTTGCTACTCCCTTGCTCGCTCTGGCAGCTAACACACCCGTCCTTGGGTTTTCCTCTACTGGGTTTTCTCCTTACGTCATTCTCTTTCTGCCTGCTTGCTTGCTTGCTTCAAATTGTAATTAATATCTCCTTTTTAGGTAATAATTTCTTCCCTGTTTCACAGTCCTTGCCTTGTAGGCCTTACCTGACACTGCAAGCTGCGTCAGCCACGCCCTCACACATACATACATACATACATACATACATACATACATACATACATACATACATACATACATACATACATACATACAATACATACATACATACATACATACATACATACATACATACATACATACATACATACATACATACATACATACATACATACATACATACATACATACATACATACATATTACATACATACATACATACATACATACATACATACATACATACATACATACATACATACATACATACATACATACATACATACATACATACATGAGTCTGCCTCATTGTCTATCCATAGCTGTTAAGGAATGCGGTGAAGGACGACCGTATGCTTCAGAAAACAGATCTGCATGTAAGTGTTTGAATGTAAGTGGATTAATGCGTGGGATGAGTCTGGATTGCTTTGCCGGGTAAGGTAATCCATAAGCATTGCGCAATGGCCGCAGTGACTGCATGAGCTAGACTTTTGTACTCAGGGAATGGTCATGACAGTTATAATTATAGGTTACAAGTACTCACTAATAATTAATCAGTGCAGAGAGTGATTTGTGCCCCAAATAAGTTTACGACTTGGAAAAAAACATTCCGGAGAGGCAATGAATGGCGCAGAAGGCATTCTTTATCAGGGCATTTTTGCCCATGCATACCCTGCTAAAGAGCTGCCACTGAATAAAAATGTACTAGCCAGTTTAATTTAAGTTACAACGTAAAGAAGCAAAACTGATATTAGGAAAAGCGCGCTGATGGTAATAATTCATTATTGCTGGACGTTTTGTAGTGGGCGCATTGAAAACGCCTATCCTGCAGTTTAGTCTAGTGATGCACCCTTGTAACTGTGTAGCTGTGTTACGGCGCCATAGAAATCGTCATTGTTATTATTATTATTATTATTATTATTATTATTATTATTATTATTATTATTATTATTATTATTATTTTGTTGTAGGAATTCCGCACCGCCATAGACATCGAAGCTGCTTCGACTGGACAAACTGCACTGCTTCTGACCGCTGCGGTTGGGGCATTGAAGACGACCATTGACGCTGGATACGAAGTTCCTCTTATTTCCCAGTAAGCAGCGTTCAGTGCAATACTAAGGTTGTATAGGCCACAGTTGCACATCCAGGTTACCTATTTATTTATTTATTTATTTACTGAAAATTTGATATAGCGCTCAGGACTTCAAGCTTACTCCTCAGGAGAGCTCCCAGTCCAACCCCGGTCGAATAAGACAGTCTTGAGAAGAGAAAGAAATGAAGTAGAAGTGGACCTATAGAGTCCATACACCTGAAACAGAACATGGAAAAGTTGGAGAGATTGCAATAAACAGCTATGAAAATGATTTGCTGTAACATTGATTTCAACTATGAAGAACAGTTTAAAGGTGTGGGCTAACGACACTGGAGAGTAGGATGATCTACGTGAAGCGTGTAAGATCATCACTGGAAAGGAAGCACCACATTCTAAGAGGGTTTTTGAATTAGCACCAAAACGACGCAACTCTTAGTCACAGGTTCAATTGTCTCACCTTGTCACCTTGTGCTGTCAGTTCGTTGAACTCTAGCGATCGTCATGGCCAGCCTTCTCCATTGTTTTCTTTCTGATGTAGCTTCTCTTAGTCGTTCCAGATTCATTCCTGTTGTTTCTTGAACATCGTCCAACCACCTTTTCCTTGGTCGCCCTTGTTTTCTCCTTCCTTCACCGCATGCCAGCATCATATCTTTCTCCAAACCATTTGAACGCATAACATGACCAAAGAAGACCAACTTTCTTCTTAGCACTGTTTGTTGTAACGACTCATCCATATTGAATTGTCTAAGAAACCGAAAGGAGCATTAGGACAGAAAATTTTCAGTGCTATAGAGTTTTAGACTTGTGAAACGTTTTGCATGACAACTGCAACACTGTCTCAGTGGACACAGTCACCGCGTTTAGGAAGCTAGGAAAATAATTTATTGTGTTAATATTCAATGTTCCAGGTTAATTCACAGTGGTTTTTTTAAAACCGTTTTCTGAACCAGCTTAAAACCCTTGCTATGTTATGCTATGTGATTGCTACTTATTATCATCAACTTTCATTAATTGACATGACTGTGACTATGCGCAGAGTTAATTTCCATATCTTTTGTGCAATTTGGTATTCAATTGTCCTATAGCAGAGTAAAATCAAGTTTTTCAAACAATGATTATTAAATAATTATTATTGAATAATTAATAATTTATTGAATACTTTTGTTTGTAGGTACGTGGACTTTTTAAACGTTCTCACGTATGATTTTAACGTTGCCTCGGATACAATAACTGGATTGAATGCGCCACTTTACGCGCGGGCGGACGAGTTTGGCGTTGAATACGACGGTGCTGATAGAAGCACTCGCAACGTGGTTTGTAGCCTACACAAGAAAAATCTCATAATTATGAACCCTTTCCCTGTATTTAGTACTGTTTACGCATGGGAAATTATAATATAGTTTCCGACGTGTATTAGGCCTATTGCAGAATTGTGTGACTGCATAACTGATTGACCTAGGCTATTTGCAATTTTCCTCACATAATTAGGCTATACAGTTATGGACCAACTCAAGAACGGTGCTGTCAAAAATGTGCATTCGTTGGACATTTGGACACCATTGTTCCGTTTGACTGTCTACTTGCATATATTTGTCGTTCGGCCAGTAGGCCTATAGCCGATCCTGATCGTACGATTCATAGAACATTGTTCTGACCGTGTAAATAGAACATTGTTCTGACCGTGTAAATAGAACATTGTTCTGACCGTGTAACTAGAACTAGCCTACATGTATGCTAGTCTCCCAAACCGAACTCTGTATTGGCGCTTAGAAAATGTGCACATTGCATCGTCGATTCTTGACAAACTCTTCATCATATAGTTGTTTGGTGTTTGTAGGACTGGGCAGCCAGATATTGGGTTGGATTGGGCGCGCCCAAGGATAAACTGGTTCTCGGGCTTGCTCTGTATGGTCGGTCTTTCGCTCTGGCGAACGTAAGTGAGTATTTCGTTGGTGCACCAGCTGCTGGTCCTGGCGAGTCGGGATCCAACAATGAACCTGGTTTCCTTACCTACTACGAGGTAAGCTTATTATTTAATAATTATGTGAAGCAGCTTTACAATTATAGCTTCAGTGACAGATTCATCATTTTTCTCCTGCAATTGACTTTCATTCTAAGTATTTCATGTTGTCCTTCATCGTCTGCAATAGCGTTCTGCACTTAGCCAGGTCCTAGATTTCAACGACACCATTCTTTCGGACGGAAAATTCGTGACATTTTTGCTAAAGATTTTGGCCGGATGATTAAAAAAGGTCATCAAATTTTTGGCCAAGAAAAAAAGATTTTCGGTGCCCCTCGATCTGGACTAAGTTTCCGCCCCAACCAAAGCCCAAGCCCTTTAACGGCCATAAGCGCCCCGGGCAGGCACAGTTAATATAAATACATATTATGTATGGGTAAGAGAAAGTAATCAAGGATATAACATTGTTGAATTGAAATCAGTGAAAAAAATTGGTGGCAATATAATTGCCTCTAGCCGTTTGTGCTACCATAAAAGTCCATAATGTGGCAACATACTTGCCACTAGCCGTTCACACCACCCTAGAATTTCAATGGACTATAAGGTATGTTGTGTCATACAATTTTTATTTTATTTTTTGTGTTAAACAGTATCTGGTAGTGACATCTTGTGAATCCACATGCATTATTTTAGTGGCAAATTGCTGAACACCAGCCGTTTAGTATAATACCGCATGTAGTGGCAAATAGGTTGCCTCTAGCCGTTATAGCGAGCTCTTTTCAACAAACATGTGACCTTTTCAACAAACATGTGACCTCATTATGTTGTCCTTCAGGCGACAAAATTTGAACTTTTAGAACGCGTGACATCTTATGGGCAATGCTTTACATTTCCAAGTTGTTCTGTTACTAATAAAATTTGCATTATAATCACGATCAAAGATGTGGATAATTTTCCTGGTTCACAGATCTGCGAAACGTATACCAGGGGAACCATGAGACTCTTTCATGACGAACACAAGAATCCGTATGGACACAAAGGCTACAAATGGATGGGATACGACGATGAAGAGAGTTTGAAGTACAAGGTATCCAATCTAACAGGGCCGGATTAAGAAATGTGGGGTCCTGTTCGGAATTTTTTTGGTGATCTTAATTCTATCGAAAAATCTTATGACCTTGTTTAGTCGTTTGGTCGAAATTTCTTTACAATAATTTGATCATACCGATTTTCCCCGTGCGAAACAGCTGACGTTTTAGTCGTTTGATCAAAATTTCGTCAAAATATAAAATTTCCGAAAAACGTTTTCCCCCCGTCTGTGGAGGCCCATAAAGTGTGGGGAGGGCCCCAGTTCGGCCGAACAGTTGAACATGCCTTTATTATTATTATTATTCCACAGTTTAACGTCGTCCTATGGCACAAATGGCCGTTGAACATGCCTTAATCCGGCCCTTCAATCTAATCTAATCTAATCTAACCTGATCTACAGGGCCGGATTAAGGCATGTTCAACATGTTCGGCCAAACACACTCTAGGGGGCTCCACACATGCGTAAACTTTTGAGGAAAATTTTGGTATATTGTGAGAAAATTTCGACTAAAGGACTAACAAAGGTCGTCAGCTATTTTTGCCAGAGAGAAATCTGTAAGCATTTATAGTTGTTCTAAGAAATTTCGACCAAATGACAAAAAATGTCATCAGATTTTTTGACCGAAGATACGCAAAAACCAGGGCCCCACATTTCTTAATCCGGCTCTGCTAATCTAATCTAATCTAATCCAATCTTTCTAATCTGATATGATATGATATGGTACGATTATGGTATGGCATGGCGTCGTATGGTGTGAAATGGTTGAATAAGCGAAAACGTTAGGCTATTACTATAGAAGTGCCAAACGACCTACAAAAAGTTTATTTTCTGATTCCGTTGCAATATTGCTCCATTTTCTAGTTGAGAATCTGCCAATTTTTACCACAGTAGGCCTATCAAACGTTCGCATTCAGACGTAGGCCTAGTTACAGCAATACAAACATTGTAATAAAAACATATGAGCTCCCTGTTATCCTTCGTCAAATATTTATTTACCTTTCTGCTTCAACTCTTTATCTTTTTGAGACTGTCTTATTCGACCGGGGTTGGACTGGGAGCGCTCCTGAGTAGTAACCTTGAAGGAGCTGTATCAGGGTATTTTCACAGCTGAAATAGGAGCTGGATTAATGAAAGATGCATTACAAATGGAGGTTGGTTTAAGGAATCATACGGCTAAAATTGAAGCTGGATACATCATGAAACACATGAACGAAAGACAGATTCCATGTCTCTAGCATTATTTTCGCCAATTCGGTTTCCTTTGCTCAAGTTTTTCTTTACTACAGCTGTATTACAGCCACAAAAAACGCATCCACCCTCTATTTTAGCAATAAAATACCCTCATCCAGCTTCAATTTATCCGTACCATTTTGTTCGCACCATTTTGTCCGTACCATTTTGTCCGTACCATTTTGTCCGTACCATTTTGTCCGTACCATTTTGTCCGTACCATTTTGTCCGTACCATTTTGTCCGTACCATTTTGTCCGTACCATTTTGTCCGTACCACTTTGTCCGCACCAGTTTGTCCGTACCATTTTGTCCGTACCATTTTGTCCGTACCATTTTGTCCGTACCATTTTGTCCTGATTGTGACACTGTTATGTCTTTCTGTTCGACCTTCGATCAGGTTGACTACATCAAGGAAAACGGATTCTCTGGATGGAATGCGTGGAGCGTTGACCTTGACGACTTCTTGAATACCCCTGGATGCGTTGCTGGAAAATTTCCACTTCTCCATGCTGCCAATAAAGAAATGCTGGATTCGTCAACCTCGCCGTAAATATGACAGCCATGGTAATGATCCGTTTAAAAGTTTATATTTCATTTTTTATTTTCTCCCATTTGCTATAGATCGCCCCTTCAAGATCTCCTCACAGAGAGGCGCTCCCGACCACAGCGCGGACACTGCATCGGAGTTTCACGCCGAAGACAACGAGCAATTGCGAGTGAAGGACTTGCTCAAGGTCCCTACGCGGCTGCTTTGCTTAAGGTGGATTCGAACTTGGGCCACCAAGGCATCGAACCAACCACTACACCACCGAGCCTCACAAATATTACAACCACTCTTATGATTTGTTTGATATAAATGTTTGTTGAAATTTTACGAGGGCAAGATAAATGAATTCGCCTATGAGATTATGAGTCATTCATCAATCATCATCAATATCATAGGGCTCAATGCCCGTAAGAGTCCGACGCCACTCTCTGTCTGAGTCTGTCGTTGTTTACATGTAGGCCACACACGTACCATACCCCACAAAAATGATACACGCAACATTCCCCACCCCAAAAATATTTGACATTTGTTATTTGCATGTGTAAGCTTACATGTAATTATAATACACATGCAAATAACAAATGTCAAATATTTTTGGGGTGGGGAATGTTGCGTGATTGATTGATTGATTGATTGATTGATTGACGACATCATCTGACCGGTAATTTTTCTGATCACGTTTTTACATAATATGTAATCAATAGTATGTCAATGTCAATGTCATGTCTGGCTTGGCGTTTGCCGTCCGACATGAATGGGTTTTTTCCCACCCCACCCTAGAAACCTGAATACCCCAAAGCAGGGACACGGATCAAACAATGCATAGTGTCTTCTTCAGATGCGTGATGTGACTTGAGCCTGCGACGTCGTTTATGTGTGATTCTACGATGCCTAACCGACAACTTAAAACAACGAACTGTTAGGCCATCTACTTGCAGAATGGCATAGGCGTACGAGGCGGGGGTGCAGGGGGGGGGGGGGGGGGCAAATGCCCCCAACTTTCGGGCAAGTGTGGTTTTTCGGGCAAAGACAAGACCGAACGACTAAAAAAGGTTTCAACTTTCGGGCAAGTGAAAAAATTTCGGGCAGAAGTTCAATCCCCCCCCCACTGGTTAAAACTCCCGTACGCCTATGCAGAATGGTTTATAATATTATGATCTATGTTGTAGGGCGTCTACATCAACAGGTGCACCATCGATTGCCAGAAGATCTGCGCACAGGAGTCTTAACAACATCAGAAACTAAAACGAACAGTAATTAATTTTAGTCGAACAATGTTCTTCGTATTTCTGTGAACTGTTATTATGATTTGTAAATGATGTCATAAAGACTCTGAGTGCATGCAATGAGAAATCTTTGAATTTTAATTTGAGGGAATCATCGCATAGTTTAGGCTACTATGATAATTGATATGGCACTTTGATATTATGGATATATTAAATGAAAGAAACGTTTAAATGGACATTGCGTTTTATATTTCTTGGATAAGTCACACACCTGTTACAAAATGCTGAACCCAGGCTAAAAAAATACATTTTCCCACGTGTTAGTTTGCGTCTTTTGTACCTTGATCATTGCTGAAACACACACACACACACACACACACACACACACACACACACACACACACACACACACACACACACACAAATTTACTCGATTAGCAAGTGCAATGGTGACCGGTTCGCGGAGCCAAACTTAAAACTCACCCTGTTACCGAAAAGCGAAGAACTCGACGAGGTGCGAGGTCAGAGACTTCAAGATCAAAGATCAGACAAGTATGATGTAGCACAATCAAGAAGGCATCGCCAAACAAGTGCAGCATCGCGGTACGAGAATCGCTGAGAAACAGGAAACCAGTGAAGAATACCGCGCATATAGGCAGAGACAGTAGCTTATTTAAGATTTAGAATTGAGACCAATGAGGCGAGCAGCTGAACGAAGAACTCGATCAAGGCGTCCAATTAGTCCAAGTGGCAGACTTTCGACGTTTATGTGGTTTTAGAGCTCAAATTGTTTTGGCTTGCATAGATAAAAATGGCGTCAGTTAAATTTCCGCTAGTAATACGGCCAGACTAGTTCATCAATGGAGCTATTATAATCAATGATTGCAATATTGCTTGAGAGCGATTAACATAATTTATGGAAATGATGTGCAACGGACCGTGAAATACGCTCGATAACGGAAATCGGATCAAATGAATTAAACAAGCAATTATTGTTCGTATAATTTCCGGTTTAAAACTTTAGCTGAGGTCCTTGAGATAAAGAAGTTTGTTCTGATAGCTGGTACATCATAGAGTCCACTGTTTCGGGAGATAAAATTATTGTCACCTGTCATCATCAAGTGTGCCCGTGAGATTACTCATCCTAACCGGCATTGACGCAAATTTCATGCAAGATACATGTACATGTAGATTACTGTAAAACGTGAACGGGCAAGCAGGCGCCTCCACAGGGAAGTAGTCTAGACTAGTGTAAAGTTGAACCCTAAGGATTTTCCTTTTTCTCTTGACGCTAGGCGCTCAACACAGGAAGGACGATTGTCATGGACTGTTATAGTTTCCTGGGTGTGGTTGCTCTTGTGAGCGCCATACATGTAACTTCCTTGCAAGGTAAGAATTCATCGCATGCGATATGCTGAGCGTTTCCTGTCAATTTTGACGACAACCTTAAGTTATGAGTCATCAATCAATATAATTGATCAATTACGGCCGTAATCAAAATCACGACTACTTGAGGGTGTGTTGTGTTGTCATGGAACCTGTAACCGACCATAGATTAAGATATGGTGTGTGTATTAAAGGGTAATAAGCTTAGGTTCTTACTGTACCTGGGAGTGACTTTGGTCAGCTAATCAGACCCCACTTGACCCTAGAGTGATTTGAAGTGGAAGTCGACGACTTGCAGCCAAAATGACTTGACTCGACTTTGCAGAAAAACAACCAACTTTCGACTTGAAATCGACTTCTGACATGGTAACCATAACAGTACGGTATTTAGTCTAGCCTAGGCCTATCTACGGCTAATAATGCAAGAAGTCAAGCTGATTTTGCATTGCAAGCACTACTTTTATTCGTCGATGTGTAATGAGACCTCAGCACTCATTGATTGAAAATGCAGTGCACCAAAGTAGAGCTAAACTGTCGATTTAGCCTATTAATAGAATACCAGACGATTTTACTGACCAATAGAAGTTCCTTGAATAGCTAGCGTTCATCATTCACGTCTTGGAAAGGGAGACCGATCGATACCGGTAAAATACTAAAGTTTGAAATGAAAAATGTATGCTAGGCCTATTTGTGTCTTAAGTGGGTGTAAGTTGACTTGTGGAAAAAAGCAACTTCAAGTGACTTCTCACTACAAAATTCGTCTTGGGAGCAGATGCAGTAAACAGAAACGGCTCGACTCGACTTGGCATGACCAAGTCGACTGGAGGCGACTTAGTGGGGTCGACTCCCAAGTCTAGTTCAAATTTCCCAAATAAGTGATTGTCGAAAGCACTTCTGACTTTAAAATAAACTGACCCAGAACACTGAGGTCTTGCAGTGCCATGTGGTATATTGAATCAAATGTTTCTTTATTCTATACAATGCTTGATACTTTTGCAATAGCTGCCTTTAACGATAGAATAATATAATTATTAGCTGTAGCATGCTCTCCACGATAGAAAGCTACTTACTGACTTTAACGATCAAGACCAACGTGTTACTTTGAAATGGTTTTTTTGCAATAAGCTTCAATACATTCATTAAGCCAGAATAACAATTCATTCATTCATTCATTCGAAAATTTATATAGCGCTCCTTAAAAACAAGCTACTTAGAGGCGCACCCGACTTAAGCGATTCTTCATGGTAGTAGTGCCAGCAAAGGGACCTACATGTAGGCTATAAGGACACCCTTATCAGCAGAGCGTAGCTGAAGACGTCCTTGAGTATCCAATGTAAGGCAGCTTAGCTCTCGAAGACAAATTGGGGCGAGGCCCTGACAACATCGCCATACCAATGCAGCTACCCTGAATTCAATGTCGCTGTTATGTCTTTACAGCAGAATACAAGAGAGTCTGCTACTTGAGCAACTGGGCCCAGTATCGTCCGGAGCCCGGAAAGTTCTTCCCAGACCAAATGGATCCTTCTCTCTGCTCACACATTTTGTTTGCCTTCGCTGCTATCAGCACCCTCAACACTATCCAGCCTGTCGATGACGATGCCGCTTCAGGAGGATTGTACGTACACATTTAGTCTTCTTATCAGACTGTTGACAATATGTGACACAGGAGTTCTAAAAACCCGTCACATGTCGGTTTCTCACATTTTTATTCTGTCATGTGCTCCTTTTAAAACAGCCTGGGATAGAATAATACAGATTTTAAATAAATAAGTCATGTCTATATTGATTTAAGATTGCGCATTTCGAAATAAAACCTGAATAAATTTGTAAAGCTTGTTGTAAACCTATCAATCGCAGAGCTACTGAGAAACGTTTGCATAATTATATAATAACCAATGATAACTAGATCCATGATAGCAATTCAGAATAACTAGGCCGAAGAATAACTATATATACACTAGCTGGGGAACCCGGCGGTGCTCGAGAAATTGGAATTTTTTGTCCTAAAACCCAGGTCCACCAGTCCTTGCGGGGCGGCTTCGCCGTCTATATGGGGTTGATGCGTTGGAGGTCTTCTGCAATTCTGCTGGTTAAACTCATGTGACATGTCTGCATAGCGCCGCTCCTCTTAGTTACTATATATACTCCTTGGCCTAAGGCAGCTATTTTCCCAGGGTTGTTGAGAGCGCTTGATTTCATACTAAGCTTTGGCGAATCTTCTTCTTGTTCTTTAATGACGTAACGTCAAAAACAACGTCCATTTGTTATTTCAAAAGATCAAACCGAAGGCGTATAATTAACATGGCGAAATTTTAAAATGTCTATATCTCGAGATCTAAACTGAATAATGAACTCAAAATAGCGTAGCCTACTTCTGTAAGTTGGATCAACGTCTATGCATATGCAATGTTTCAGGTCAGTAGCTGCAAAACTGTAAGCGTGCATTTTATACAAAGTCACATACATCCTTGCTTATAGATATAGATGACGACAATTTTAGAATCACTTTGACTAGATTCATGATGGCAATTTTATAATAACGATTAAATATAGGCCTATCCATGATGACAATTTTAGAATAACTTTGATTAATAGATCCATGATGGCAATTTTAGAATAGTTTTAATTAAATAAAATCCATGATGACAATTTCATAATAACCTTGATGGCAATTTTAGAAAACTTTGATTAAAAAGATCCATGATGGCAATAATTTTATAATAGGCCTACAAAGCCCTACATGTACATTGTAACTTTGACTATATCAGTGATGGCAAATTCATAATTACTCTGATTAACTATACGGTATCCATGATGACCATTGTAGAATAACTTTGGTTTTATCTCTAGGTATGACCAGACACTTGCTTTGAAGGATCGGGAGCCGGGGCTCAAGGTGTCGATATCCGTCGCAGACTTCGGCTTTAGTCAGGTGTTAACCATGTTGTCAACAGCCGTCAACAGGGCAAGGTTCATCAATTCAGTCGTCAATTTCTGCAGAGATCGTGGCTTTGATGGGGTGGATCTCAACTTCGGATTGCTAGGAAAAAACGACACTCCGCCAGAAAACAAAGACTACTTCACCGCTCTGCTACAGGTAACAATTAATGTTGCAGTTTGAATTGGTGTCATATACAGTGTGGTCCAAAAAAGACCCCTAGGGGTTTTGCCAATATCTTGTTCTATTCAATGTTCCATTGCTTCGGGAGTGGCAGTAAAATATTATTTCACATAAATTAGGCCTACAAATAATTATTGTGGTTCGCATAATATTTGAGAATACTTCATCGATTTGGGCAATATGCTTTTCTGACCAATAAATAATAATACAACAGCAATAAAAAATTATTTCACCGTTAACTGAGTTAACTGACGGGTAAAAACGATTGTTATCGTGTTCTGTTATGGTAGCGAGCGCTGATTAGAGTTGGCCGTTAAATCTTAGGGGTGGGGCTCTTAGGTCTATAATTATACCACTCGGGTGGTCGCTGTTATCTCGTGGAGACAGCAAAACGACGTTCGATATTTCTCGGTAATTTTTAAATTATGTACAGAAGCGATAAACTGAACGTACTTCAAGAGGCCATGATCATCGTCGACCAACCCTATGCTTACCTTTACTAGGTCTGTCGTTTGTAAAAATGCGCTGTGCTTTCCGATTTCGCCTCATTGATCCACGAGTGAACGTTCTTCAGCTATAATTGTCGACCTGTAGTGCCCCGTTCCATCTTAGCGTCTATCCTTTTATGTGTCAATTATTTCATGTCAACCACCAATCTGTAATCTCACTCTGACTTCTATAGAATGGACCCCATTGTCTTGCGTTCGAATCTCTCCCTCTTTCTCGTTCTCTTACTCATTCTCTTTCTATCTCTCCCGCCGTCTCTTTGTCTCCCTGTCTGTCTCTGTCTATGTCTCTCTGTATCTCTCTGTGTCTCTGTCTGTCTGCTCTCTCTCTCTCTCTCAGTCTCAGTCTCAGTCACTGTCTCTCTCTCTCTTTCTCTCTCTGTCTCTCTGTCTCTGTCTCTGTCTTTGTCTATGTCTATGTATGTCTGTCTCTCTCTGTCTGTCTGTCTCTCTCTCCCTCTCTTTCTCCTTCTCCCTCTCCCTAACCCTCTCTCTGTCTCTATGTCTCTCTGTCTCTCTGCTTCTCTGTCTGTCTGTCTGTCTGTCTGTCTCTCTCTCTCTCTCTCTCTCTCTCTCTCTCTCTCTCTCTCTCTCTCTCTCTCTCTCTCTCTCTCTCTCTCTCTCTCTTTCTCTCTCTCTCTCTCTGCACCGCCAATTATCTGTTGCCCTTTGATATCTACTTCAGAGTAAGCTTTCGACATACACGTCATTGTCTCTACCAAACAAATTTTAAGACAGGTGTGTTCCCGTGTTTAATCTAGGTATCTCATAGGAGAACTTTCCCTAATAGGCTAACTCTTGCCTTAGAAAATTTTGACAAAATGATATTAGTTTTTAGTAGCTGTTATAATATAGCCTATTATACAATAATAATAAAGTCAGTAGGCTATTCACTATTATAATGTATGATAACTACCATAATGTATTGCAAAGCGTATGATTTACTGTTAATATTTTAACAAATAGCCTACTATCTGTGTACTACTAAAATGATAACATGATTGTGACGCAGGAACTCAAAACCCGTCATATGTCGGTTTTTGGCCATTTGACTTAGTCATAAGCTACAATGACCATGCTCTAGAATGCTTTTAACAGAATGAAAATATCTTTTTTCTAACTGACGTTGTGCTCGTTTGATTCTTTCCTTAGTTTATAGTGAGAAAATCAAATAAAAAGTTAATGAATATTCGTGTCATCCAAGCCTACCGAATCCACTAAGTTATTATTCTGCAATTTGTTGGGCATTAGCGGCATATATTCTGAATCAGAAAACGCAAACGGCATCAAAATCGGTTCACTACTTCGCAAATTAGGGCGAATTCACAGTCATATGCTGAACTGAAGAATAAACTGCATTCTTGACCCCTCTCGCCTATTTCAGCATCTAGCGCAATATCTAGAAAGCGACGAACGACGGGTTTCGAGCCACGGCATCACAGTTATCTACTTTGATAATATAATCATGATGCCATGAAAACACACATCGAAATGCAAACTGTAAAAAAAATAATGGAATAGCCCATATTGAAAAAACATGAAATTAGGCGAAAATGGTAAGAAAGCCGTTTCCGGCGACAAAAATGGTCGTGAGAAATTCTGACGACTAAAAAAGGTCGTCAGAAATTCTCATCCGAAGAAACACCCACCCCCCCAATCAAATGCTGGCTACGGTCTTGTAGGCCTATATGCAATCAGTAGCGGCGGCAGGGGGTTAGGGGGCTAAGCCCCCCAAATAGACGTTCCGTTTTCTTCGCCATGTAGAGGAGAGTGGGGCAAGAGCGGCCTGCGGGGCAAGCATAGACGGAAGGATATCGTAAAGCAATACGTATGCGTAGCGATTAAACTAAGCCACGTTGAAAGACATTTTTCGGCCGCATCGAACGACATAAGATAAGTTAAATTTGTTTGCAAACTCTATGAGTAAATAATATTTTTTCGATTTTTCTAAAATCATTATAAATCGGAGTAGTTAAGAATAATTTTTTTTAAATCAAAATTTTCGATGCTAAATTTTTCGATAGTTTTATGTTGCAAAGACATCAAAAACGCATTGATTGCGCGTATTAAATTGAATGAATTCGAATTAGGCCTATGTTACTAGTAATTCGAAAAAAATTAATTGCTATGGTACGGGGTAAGAGTAGCCGTGGCAGCATGGGGCAAGAGTGGCCTCAATTTTACTGTAAGTTATTATTAATTGTTACTATTATTATTATTACTGTCACTAATATTACTACTGGCATCATTATTGTTTATTATTATTATCATTAATGCCAAATTAGTCCCAGGGAAGCTCTTATATATCTTCAAAATAGCAATCCAAAATATATGTAGTGTAAATACAAGGATTAATACTGCATGCCACTCTTGCCCCACCGGTGGGGCAAGAGTGGCTTTTCAAGAGCATGCAAAAAATGTTTAATACCAAAAAACCAGATGAATTTGTCTGAAATAGTTTGTGTGCCCTGCGTAGCCAGATGCTTGGTCTATGACCTGGTATAGTTGAATGTTTCAATATTGTCATCTGCTCAGAGATATTTGGACTAAATCCTTAAGGGGCCGCTCTTGCCCCACCCTCCTCTACACATTTATAATTTGGACGTTCAGCCCCCCAAAATAAAAGTTGATGACTAAAAAAAGGTCATCAGAATTTTTGGCCGATAAAAAATCCATAAAATTCAGCCCCCCCCCCCAAAACTGAAATCCTGGCGCCGCCACTGTATGCAATTAATTAACTAAAAATTAACTAATTCTTAACTAAAAATTGCTTAAGTTGCACTACTCTCCATATTTTGCGATTAACGGTCACCGTGTTGTTGTAGGAATTTCGCACAGCCATAACGATTGAGTCGGAGTCCACTGGGAATTCTTCTCTACTTCTGACTGCTGCAGTTAGCGCACGAAAACCGAACATTGACGCCGCTTACGACGTTCAGATTATTAGTCAGTAAGCAATGTCTCTGCTGAAAATTCTCATGGCATCAGATTCATGCGATGATGTCAGATATTCTGTTGAAAACAAAACTCTGAATTAAAAAACGTAATTCAATAGAATCTATAGCAGAATAGCAGAATAGCCTATTCGAATTCTTAAGTACTGTAACAGAAGTCGTGCGATGAGCACTGTGGTCATGCTGATTCCTCCCTCTTCTCTTTACAATTCCAGCCATATCCTAGACCTGGCCTCTATTACCTCACATTAAAATTGTCACCTACTCACTCCGTCCTCGTTCTCACAACCGTGAGATTCCTCATGCTGACGCTTTAACCAGATGTGGTTTTATAACACGGATACTATTCAAGTGAACTTAATTTTATTACTGTTTTTCTTTTCTGTCTATCCTTTCTCTCCCAAAATAAGCTAATTGTTCCATAAATGTATGTTATGTTTTTAGTTGTATATTATGATTAGCGAATTCCATATTTTGATTTTTTATAATTGCACACGCTATAGGCTACTCTGTTATCATCCAATATTCCAGCAGTGCTTTTGCAGTCGGTTCAATAAAGTACATACTTACTTAATAGATTACTGACCAATGACCATACCGCGGCATTAAAAAAATGAAACCATTCATTATTGTTTTAAGCAAACTTGTCAAAGTATTTAAATATTGCTTGCAGGTACGTGGACTTTTTAGGTGTACTGTCGTACGATTTCAACGGTCATTGGGATAACATAACCGGAATGATTGCTCCTCTTTACCCGAGACCGGACGAATTTGGGGTTGAATACGACGGCGCTAACAGAAGCACACTCAATCTCGTTTGTAGACGCTTATAAGTACATGCATTAGTGGGCCTAACTAGACCTACTCTTATAGGTCTTGAGAAGATAGAATATCCAAACAATTCGATAACTGCATAATAGAATTTATAATCACGGCTCATAAAATTGACTATCAAAATGTCGGCTTCGAAAAAGTGATCATACATACATACATACATACATACATACATACATACATACATACATACATACATACATACATACATACATACATACATACATACATACATACATACATACATACATACATACATACATACATACATAAATGCATGCATGCATGCATGCATACATACATACATACATACATACATACATACATACATACATACATACATACATACATACATACATACATACATACATACATACATACATACATACAATACAATACATACATACACATACATACACATACATACGCATACATATGTATCATTGTATTTAACCTATACAGATGCATTACATGTGTATCTACTGACATGTCTAATGTCTCTTATCTACCTTCTTAGTGCTTGTAACTGTATCAGGCGCCAAACCCATGCCTAACTTTCTTATGGATAATTGTTTCCACTTATAACCAGCGAATAGGACAATGCTAGTTTCCTCGACTGAGGCCTTTTGGGCTTCAGCTAATAACATCCAAGATTCGTACCAACTCTTCAATTAATAAATCATTAATAATATTAATTGAATATTATGTGTAGGATTGGGCAGCCAGATATTGGGTTGAACTGGGAGCTCCGAAAGAGAAGTTGGTGATCGCGTTCGCTACCTATGGTCGAGGTTTCACTCTGGCGGATGCTACTCAGAATGGTGTCGGTGCCCCATCTGCTGGTCCAAGCTGGAACGGAAGCTATACCGGAGAAAACGGTTTCCTGTCCTACTACGAGGTATTCGGACAAACTAGAAGACCTCATTTAATTGTTTTCTTTTCCGTAACAACCCTTATCTTGCATTTAGAGTGTTTGTTTTTCAATATATAGGCTTAATCTGGCTTTATACCAATCTTTTATTCGCCAAAATAATGATGGCAGCACAAATAATAAGACAATAAAAGTAAATAAAAAGGAAATACAGCATTTGTACATTTTGTACAGACTTTGTGTGCTACATTAAAACTTTCAAAATATGTCTCGTCAAAGTTTGTTTTCCTTTTCAAGTTGCATTGTCTATAATCACGAGAGTTTCTTGTCCGCAGATTTGCATTGCACTAACTAACGGAGCCACCAGTGTCTATCACGATGAACACAAGAATCCTTACGCATACAATGGTTCCCAATGGGTTGGATACGATGATGAGCACAGTATTCAGCTCAAGGTAAGCAATTTGGTCTAAGCTAATCACTTCTATGGCGCCGCTAAAATGATTCCGACGATGGTCCGTTTTGGCAAAATAGAAATATAAAATCATTGTTCTTGAGAAATGCCAAGCTTGTTATCCGATAAAAGTAGACCAGTTGCAGGCCTTGATTGGCTTCGAGGTTGAAAGAGGTGAGTTAGAGCTATACCAAAGAGATGAGCATCGTGTAAAGAGCTGACTAATCAACTAATCATTGAGTAGACCTATTATAATTATGTTGGAGAAGATGGATTTTGAATTTGAATCGAAATGACAGAACGATCTGAATTTAATAGTAATTTTCGTAACAGTGAGCTATTTTTGATTTCAGACTTAGGCCTAACCATCAGGATAGGCCTACAAGGTTTGCGTTTATCATATCTTACCATTTATAAAGCGCTTTTTGCAGCAAGAGCCTTTCAGAAGCGCTCCCAGTGCGTTCAACTCCGAGAAAAAAAGGCAAGTTTTTAGACGAGAGAAAGATGAGGATACACTACCAGAGAGGATGGCAGAGCGAACTGATGGGGGAAAGCCCATTCCATAGGGAGGGACCGATGCAGGCAAATGATAATATCCGTTTATATTCGGTCCTACTTGCAGGCCCATACAAGGATCTAATTAATAATTGCAAATTATGCATTTATTTTGAAAAACGATCTGCTGAACATCCATGGTGTTGAGATGATGACAAACAATTCATCCATTGATGATTAAGTTTTTCCAACATGTTTATTAATCAAATGCTTTTATTTGGCTGCTGCGTGGTTATTGATTGGTTTCATTCTGATCAAAGGTGGGTCCTTGTTTGGCAGGTTGAATATATAGTGGAAAACGGATTCTCTGGCTGGATGGTATGGACCGTTGACCTGGATGATTTCAGTGGAGACATCGGATGCAATGCTGGACCTTTTCCACTACTTCGTGTTGCTAATGAAGCCCTCCAAACTGCACTTATCACGCAGTGAATATGACTTAAGTTTTTATTTTGTCGATCTCATGAAAATATATCTTTTCCTGCAAGTTTAAATTAAGAGAATCTGGATTGAGATTAGATACAAGATAGGCACTCGAATAAAAGTTTTAACGATATGCGTGCAATGGACTCGAACCGACACTCGTTCACACGCTATCGAGTTGAATAGTATGTTGCAGCAGGTTTCAAGTGGCATTGAATTTCAGCTGCAATTGCTTCAAATCTGTTTTTAACAAAAGACAGTTTAGTTTCTTTGCATATTTTAGCTATGAAGGTGCACATCTCTCAATGTAGGCCATTTATCGGATGAGATTCTTAATAAGGCTGTCCGTCCTACTCGTCATGTTACATTCATAATTTATTCAGATGAAGGGTAAGCCCTATAATTAACTTGCATACAAATCTCATAAGTGTTATCTTAAACTTATTATATATGGCGCTAATATGAAATGCGTTAAATATTACAAATCTGTTATTCAAATTTTCGTAAAGTATCTCGCGTTGGACCTAACGACGCAGTTTGTGCACGATATGTAACTTATTACTGATTTTCGCAGTTTCATCGTTAAGAAAACAAAACAATAAACTACTTCTATCTATCTATCTATCTATCTATCTATCTATCTATCTATCTATCTATCTATCTATCTATCTATCTATCTATCTATCTATCTATCTATCTATCTATCTATCTATCTATCTATCTATCTATCTATCTATCTATCTATCTATCTATCTATCTATCTATCTATCTATCTGTCTATCTATCTATCTATCTATCTATCTATCTATCTATCTATCTATCTATCTATCTATCTATCTATCTATCTATCTATCTATCTATCTATCCATCCATCCATCTATCTATCTATCTATCTATCTATCTATCTATCTATCTATCTATCAATCTATCGCTCCCGACCCTGGCCCGGTCATAGTTGATTTCACAATATACCAATAGTTGTTTTTATTACCTATGTTGCAGGGTGTCTACCGATTCAAAAACTGAAGATCCAATTTTCACAGACGCTACTCCAACAGGTTCAACCGAAAGTAAGGCTCACTACACAAAGTAAAAATTGAATTCGGAATTTGCCAACTTGGGCAAAACGATGTAGGAAAGACGAAGCAGGAGTGGCATTGTAGGTAAAAGTGGCATTCCATACTGGCCAGAAAATAGCTGCTACGGTAGAACTCTAGGCCTACCCTTCGTTCTTATAAAAGCCGCGATAAACCTACAAAATAAGAAAATTAATTCGTGAGTAAAGCTGTTGAAGCCGTAATTATTTGTTTCAATTTTACGATATTTTGACCGCAGTGGAGTTCGTCAGACCGATTTTTGATCAACCTCTACTCTGCTCCATGAAGGTAAGACAGAATCTATATCGTATTACTTATAAGATTTAGAATGTGTTTTGTTAATGAAACGTTATTGTTCATCGTATCGTGATCTCTTCATAACGAAAGGGCTGCTCAAGCGAGGCATAGTCTACCCCTTTACATTACAATACATTACCCCTGGAAGAAAGTGACACAATGTAGGCTACCGTTTTAACCCAACAACATGCCACTTTTGCCCAAACACAGACTTGAACAGATCCAGATCTCACAGAAGCAGTACGTGGTTGTTATTAAGAATCACCTGGTGGGCCTAACACTAAATCGCCTTTCGATTTGTTAGAAAAATTATAATGATTTTATTAAATAAACAGTTACACTTGATCTTATTTGTAAACCAATAGGTCTGCCTATGTTACTGTCTCTAACGTTGCAAAGTGTGCTTATGAAATAACAATGTATGACAGTTTTAATAATTTGTTGCAGACTGTTCCAAAGAAGCTGAGCCGAAAGAGTAAACCACTGTAACAGAACTCACACATTCAACTTCGAAGTTATTTGCTGATTTCAGAGACAGGCTTACGCAAATAATAATTTAAATAATTTAAATAATAGAACTATTGTTATTTGTATGTGCACTGATAATTATAGGCCTATGACTAGAATAAATCATCCTTAGTGCATTGCCTTCTATTTTCTGTCAAGCACATGATGTTTAGACCTATTAAGATTACTGGACAGTGGATAATTTAAAATTTAACAACAAAAAATATATTGTTTAAAAAGTGATATTTTAGACCTACTTGTTGCAGAGCCTTTCTATAGAGACGATGAAGCCAACCAGCCGTATCTCGACACGAATCTCACTTTCCCACCCAACATGCGTCGATATCAGGATGTGCAAACACGACAGAACATCATCTCCCAATTGATAGATAGCCAATGTGTCGTATGAGATGGGAAGTATTTTAAGTACTAGTACGTTATATAAAACAGCATTTTGAAAAATATCTGAGTTGGCTACTTGGCACTTGTAGGCTATAGCACTTTTGTTGTCAAGTATTTGTACTTTTACTCAAAATCGTTTCTGACAATATTTTGCACTTTAAATTATGATGCTCTGTTGATTGTGGATTGCAGGTCTCTTTGAGTAGGATGGCATTGAGAAATCATAACTCAATTGAGAATCCAAGTTGCTAGCTCACTAGTTCTCCTTGGCTTTCAAGCACATGGATCTCTGACTGCATCTTCCTATGGCGGCTGGCAATCCGCGCCAAAGATTCACATTTCGGTGTGACATTGCGCGCGTTACAATTTTTTTCCAGTTGAAATATCAGTTTCAACACTAAGTCTTCTCGATGCTGTCAATAGGTTTCTGGCGGATAATTATATCCACTACAACGCAATAGGCCTATGTCATGTCATGTCAACACGTCGACGTCGCTACGCAATATAATAGGCCTACGATTTAGATTTAATCCAATCCATCTTAGGAAAATTGCAACGATGATCTTCGTTCCTGTTTCAAACTGACAAACCACAGTGTGACTATAATTCATAGTATGAACGTATGACCACAAGTTATTACAGGATCGAATTTTAACTGTCGGAATGCCTTATGCCACTCACAAATAACATCGATGAGACCAAAGTGGCCAACTGGCGACCATTGTTTCTACTTTTCGGAATTCAATATCATTTAAGTTTTTTGCTACAGAAAAATTAAGATTTTTCACATGTAGGCTACCGTTAACTAAAAGCTGAAAACATTGTCCTTTCAAAAATCGCATTCCAGTCCTTCTCCTCACTTCCCTCGTCGTTTCAAATTTTATTAACGGCGTCAGTTAAATTGGCGTCACGGCAAGATAAGTTAACTCAAAGGAGCTCTTATAATATTGCTTGAAAGGTATTAGCATAGGTCCTAATTGTAACGATGGGTAACGAACTGTGTAATCGACGCGATAACGGAAACTTGGGTCAAATGAATTAAACAAGGATGTTCATAGAATTTGCCGGTTTCAAACTTAAACTATGATCGCTTGAGATCAAGGCTACTGTTCCGAAGAAGTCTATGTTGATATTTCATACATCATAGGGTCCATTGTTTCGGGAGTAAAACTAATCGTCACCTGTCATCATCAAGTGTGCCCGTGAATTCACCCATCATATAACATTAAGCTTACATGTACAGGCCTACCGATCGGTATCGACGCAAGTTTCGCACTAGATACAACGTGATTGGATAGGCAACCATCTTCGCAAAGAAGTAGTGTACAGTTAAGCCCAAAATCTTCATACCTTTCGTGACGCTAGTGGCAATTCACCTGAAAAACGAACACCATGAACTGCTGGAGTTTCCTGGGTGTGGTTGTTCTTGCGAGCGCCGTAACTTCCTTGCAAGGTAAGAATTCATCGCCTGCAATAATAACTATAATGCTGTGCATTTACTATTCATTATGAGCTATCAAACAATAAAGTTGATCTATTACGGTTGTGATCAAAATCACGACTGCTTGTGTGTCTGTTTGTGTGTGTTTGTGTGTGTTTGGTGTGTGCATGTGTGCGCGCACGTGTGTTTGTATGTGGAATCTGTAACCGACCATAGATAAAGATTATGGGGAGCATAATTAAAGGGTAATGGGTTCAAAGTTCAAACTTCCCAAATAAATGAGTTCCGAAAGCATTTCCGACTTAAGAAGGAACCGACCCAGAACTCTCAGGTCATGCGTTGCCATTGTTGTATATTGAATAAAAATTTAATATTTCTTTACCATTGATATCTCGCAATTTTAGCAATCACGATACAATAATAATTATAATAAACTTTAGCATTCTCTTTCGCGACTGTGGGAAACTCCTTTTTGCAATCAAGACGATTGTACTGAATTTGAATCGTCTATGTGATATGTTTAGTTGTCTATATCAGACTTAAATACTTTCATTAACTATGAATAACACGGTGACAGGACAATTACCCCCTGGACAATTACCCCCGGACAATTACCCCCGGACAATTACCCCCGGGGACAATTACTCCCCGGACAACTACCCCCCGGACAACTACCCCCGTGCCAATTACCCCCCGGACAACTACCCCCCGTACCAATTACCCCCCGGACAATTACCCCCCGTGCCAAAAATTAAATCTATGTCATGTTAAACGCCTACCTAATTAAATATTTAAATGTTACTGATGAGTTATGACTTTAGTTAGCATAATAACTAAGCAAGGTTAAGAGCAACTATACGAAGATAGGCAAGTTATTGTTAAACGTTCAAGAAAAATACTAAATCAAATCAAATCTAAAAACGGTTCTATAAGCTAATGTGTGAAAAAGGTTAAAAGTTCAAGAAAACTTCAACGTTTTAAACGCCTGTTTATTAAAATATTTAAATGTAATTATCGATAGAGTTCTGCCTATTTTCGTAACCTACTCAGCGAAACGACACCATTTTGCTAAATTCTTGTGTTTCTTCTGTTTCACGTAAAGAAAACCTTCGAAACAACGTTTATCTTTCCCTGTCTCAGATTTAGAAAATTCCATCATGACTAGATATCTAAATTAAGTAGACTGTGTGTAAGCTAACTCCGTATTGCATTGAATACTGAGATAGTGAAGAAAGATGGCTATAGGCCTACCACAGTAGGCCCTTAAGTTTTTTAGGATAGGCTTAGGCAGCGCTGAACGTCCGACAAATACAAAGAGACTGCAGTAAAGAGATTAACGCGTGAGAGAACAAGCTCACACTGTGGCACGGGGGGTAATTGTCCGGGGGGTAATTGGTACAGGGGGTAGTTGTCCGAGGGGTAATTGGCACGGGGGGTAGTTGTCCGGGGGGTAATTGTCCTGGGGGGTAATTGTCCAGGGGGTAATTGTCGGGGGGTAATTGTCCGGGGGGTAATTGTCCAGGGGGTAATTGCCCTAGAACCGAATAACACTCATGTTGCAATCAGGTTTTTTTCACAGCTGAATACAGGAGAGTGTGCTACGTCGCCAACCACGCCCAGTATCGTCCAGAGCCTGGCACTTTTTTCCCGGACCAAACCGATCCTTCTCTGTGCACCCACATCATGTTCGCCTTCGCTGTTCTTGACACCGAAAACAGGATCATACCTTACGAGTGGAACGACGACATTCCGGGAGGACTGTTCGTATTCATTCCTTTCTTCTTAGTACTTGAAAAATTGCTATAATATAGCCTATGTTATAGACCTTACTTTACAGAACTTGTGTTGCAGGTGATTGTATACCAAACCTACCGTAAAACCAAGAAATATGCAGGTCTCCCCGATTCTTACATCTTCCAACCAGTGGCCATGAATACTCTAGGCCCGCTGAACCCATCAGCCTTGGATTTTATCAACGAAATCGGCAAGCGCATATCGTCCATAACTAGTGACAGACGCGAGGCAACTTTTATTTTCCAGCATCTGTCTGTCAACATTCAGCGCTATAACTTGGTCGCTCTTATAAACTTTCTCTTCAATTCCTGTGTCATCCAGTACCAGACCCTTGGGTCCCCGATAACGAAACCGGAGACACGACCATGTGCAATTTTTGAATTAGGGTCTATAATTATAACACACGCAAGATTGCAAATTTTGGAATAATACACACATGTAGTGAAGTTGCCAAAATTTTATAAACACCATATTTATTAGCATTTCAAGAACTGTTCGAACAGCTACAACTTACACATAAACTATTATTAATTAACTCGATTATAGGCCTACTGGTAACTTTTGAAACACTATGGTGTTAGGTATGAGCAGACAATTGCCCTGAAACTGCAGGAGCCGGGACTGAAGGTGTCAATAGCAGTTGGAGGATGGAACTTTGGAATGTATCAGGCGTCAATCATGTTGTCAACACCAGAGAACAGGGCAACTTTCATTGATTCTGTCATCCCTTTCTGCCGACAGCGTGGTTTCGACGGAGTCGATCTAAGTTTCCAATATCCAGGATCAAGAGGAAGTCCACCGGAGGACAAAGAACGCTTCACCTTTCTGCTCGAGGTAGGCTAATAATTAAATGACGATTGTAATATTATTGTAGTTCGAAGTGGCGCTTTTATAGATTTAAAACATAGGTGGCAGCAACTGATTGATTTTAAAGTGTCATCGCCGGTATGAACAGAAGAGGAGCCCGGTTCACAAAATAGAGTATCCCCCGTATTAATTGTATCCCCCAAATGAGTAAAAGTCGAAAAAGCCACTTCCGCGTGTATTTATTTTGGAAAATTTAATTTTTATCCGCTTTGTTTTGACCAATGACACTAACATGTAGGCCCCTATGTTTATTCCTACTAGATATTTTTTGCTTTGGTTTTATAGCACTTAGAACATTATTTTAAAACGCTTGAGAACACTTAGAATCATTAAATAATTTCGAGTTGCCTTTTTTCAAACATTGCTTAGGACACTTAAAAAGTTAAAACCATTAGATTCACTTAAATTTTTTATTAGAGTATACATTTTTCAGTTATACGCATTTTTCAAAAATGGGATAGAATGGTTTATCCCCTCCCCCCCCCCCCCCGATAGTCTAAATTGGTTAATTCCATCCGGGGAGATAGATTAATTTTCCCCCAGACAGCTTTCAGAGGGATAGGGCCTACTCATTTTCGTGACACCGGCACTGCGTCGACGACAACGTCTATTTCTCTACCTCAAAATGTTTAAAACAAGATCGTCTAGGCGTACGTTACATTCAAGTCTGGAGTAAGTATAATATTCGAGTTAAATCTTCAAATCAAAAAGTGGGGCCTGCATATTTTGATGTTCAACAAAGAAGCAAGTCCAAAACAATGGAATCAGTTCTTATATAGGCCTATATTTAAAACATCTAACTAAAAATTGCATCGTCGCCGACTACTCAAATAGGCCTACTACGCGAGTAACGGTCACCGTGCTGTTGTAGGAATTTCGCACAGCCATAACGAATGAGTCTGACTCGTCTGGGAATTCTTCTCTGCTTCTGACTGCTCAGGTTGGAGCAGGAAAACCGACAATTGACGCCGGATACGAAGTTCCAAATATTAGTCAGTAAGCAACGCATCTGCTGAAAATTCTCATGGCATCAGATTCATGCGATGATGTCAGATCATCTGTTGAAGACAAAACTCTGAATAAGAAACGACTGTTAATTCAATATTGCAGAAAATAGTCGAATATAGCAGGAATAGCCTATTGGAATTCTTAAATGCAGCAGATTACTGTTAAGTTCAGTAACTTTGTTGGGCGCGGTGGTATAGTAGGCGTGTCCGTTGCCCTGTAGCCGGAGTGCTGCAGGTTCAAATACACCTCAATTTGCCGCGTAAAGACCTTGGTTAAGTCCTTCACTCCCAATTGCTCAAGCGCTTCGGCGTGAAACTCCGGTTCAGTGTCCGCGCTGTAATCGGGTGCGCTTCTGAGCAGATCTTGAAGGGGCGCAATAACAAGTGCACATAGGCCTACATACCACAACATTACAAAATGAAACCATTCCTAATTGCTTTATCTACTACCCGTTTGCCTCGATTATCACACATTTCTACATTCATGACGGAATAACTTCACTGGCTTCCATGTCTCATTTGGGTCTTGCTTTGAAGTAGCTTTGTTATTTTATAGGCTACGTCGCCCCATTTCTGCCAACTCGCTGCGTCTTCATAGGTCCTAAAATTAACAGGCTTGACCTCTTTGTTCCCTGCGTCAGGATCGCCAGTGCTAAAGCCAGATCATTTGCCTGCGTTGGTCCCTCCCTGTGGAATGACCTTCCCGGGTCTTCCCCCTTCAGTTCGTTCTCTCATCCTCTCTGATAGGCCTAGTCGTTTGTCGTCTTCCTCTCGCCTGTGAGAAGCGTGTTATAAAAGTTATCAGGTACAATACAATATAATACAATACAATATGAACTAGTCAAAATATTTAAATATTGCTTGCAGGTACGTGGACTTTCTGAATATCATGACGTACGATTATAACGGAGCCTGGGATACAATAACTGGATTAAATGCTCCTCTTTACCCTCGAGCGGACGAGTTTGGAGAATATTACGGCGATGTGGAAAGATCCACACTGAACCTGGTTTGTGGACCCTAATAAATAATCAGTAGGCTTAATTTCTATAATTCTATTACAGAAGAATAATGTAGGTTGACTGGAGAGAACACAGAACAAAATTAATGCCTCGATTTTGGCAGAGCTGCGACCGAAACAGAGACTGCTGGAGAGGGTGCAAAAAAGGAAACTGTGCAGTATACCGACCATCCAGTAAATTTGTGTGCTTCATATTTCATCTAAGGCCCTAGGATGATCGAATGGACTTCCCTTGACTATGCGACACCTCCCAAGCTGTTCTCAATTTCGCAAGCTGTTGAATACGGTTTTTTCGCTTGATCTCGGCCGAGAGCGCCTCTGGGTAGGACCTTGAAGGGCGCTGTATAAATTATGATTGGTTGATTTATTGAATGTGTAACCGTTCTTTTAGTTAAGGCGTTTACTGTTTATAGTTACAGTGTTTACTGTTTTATTTTTCAATGTTGTTCTGTATCACTGTATCCTATGTCGAGACATGGTATCACCGCACAGGGTGCCCATCTAGCGGGGTTGCAAGACCCCTTCCGAGTCTCCTGTGCAACCAATTGTAAACTATTAGCTTCATTGCCACGAGCGGAGTTTGCTTTCCGTTCTTGGGGGGACTAAAAAAAACTTGGCCTTTGGTTGGGGCGGAGACTTGGTCCAAACAACTTTTTCAGCCGAAATCTCATAAAACCATAAGTTTACTATTCTTTCGGACAAAAAAGTTGATGGCCTTTTTTAGTCATTCGATTGAAGTTTCGTTTCTTCATGGGGGGGGGGGGGGCGGCTAACCCTGGGAAATGATACCACTTTTATGGTGAAAAGCTGAATCTGGGCCTTCTTGGAGGCTTAGCCCCACTAGCCCCTGATAAATGACAACTCTCAATTTATTCCACGATCATTAAATAAAAATATTTACTTGCTTATTCTAAGACTATCGAACTGAAATTTAATTATTATTCATTATCACTCATGTTAACATTTCTGCGTTATTCTCAGATTGTTTTTCTCAAATAAACAAATATATATATATAAACTCCGCCTATGATCATTGCTTAAGCACTTCCTTGTTTTATTTTGTTAACTGTGTTTCTTTGATGCTTCAGTTGATCTCATTTCTTACTCTGGTTGCCGAATAAATTAATTGAAATGAATTGAACTTTCTAATTGTTTCCATTAATAGTCAACAAATGGGGAAAGTTAGTTTTCTCGACTGAGCATTCACGTTTGGGCATCGAGCAAATAGCATCTAAGATTCCTACAATCTCTTCAAGTAATAATTTCTTATATTATTTGTAGGACTGGGGAGCCAAATATTGGGTCGAACAGGGTGCTCCGAAAGAGAAGTTGGTGATCGGACTCGCTTTCTTTGGTCGAGGATTCACTCTGGCGGCGGCTGCTCAGAACGGTATTGGTGCTCCAGTTCTTGGTCCATGCAAGAACGGAACCTACACCAGAGAAGCCGGCTACTTGTCCTACTACGAGGTATTCGGCCGAAACTAGAAGACTTGGTTGATTAATTATTTTATTTCGGATTACAGCCTTCCTTTGTGTTTAAATTAGGTTTCTTTTAAACTATATAATCTGACTTTGTGTGCTACATTAAAACTTTCAAAATAATTTTCGTCAAAGTTTGTTTGATTTTCAAGTTGCATTGTCCATAATCTCGAGAGTTTTCTTGTCCACAGATTTGCATTGAGCTCAATGACGGAGCCACCAGAGTCTTTCACGATGAACACGAGAATCCCTACGCATACAAGGGTGACCAATGGGTTGGATATGATAATGAGCACAGCATTCAGCTCAAGGTAGGCAATTTGGTCAAAGCTAATCACTAAGTCTTCTATGGCGCCGTTAAAATGTTTTGGTAAAATCGCAATAGGAAATCATTATTCTTGTGAAATGCCATGTTTGTTATCAGATAGATTAAATTAGACCAGTTGCAGGCCTTGATTGGCATTGAGATTGAAAGAGGTGAGTTGAAGAGAGATTAGCATCGTGTAAAGAGATGAGTAATCATTGAGTATTACATTGGAGGAGATGGCTGTTGAAGCTGAATATAAATGACCTCAGTCATGTGACAGAACGATCTGAATGTAATTGTAATTTCATAATTTTGAGCTATTTGGATTTCAGACTTAGGCCGGACCACCAGGGTACATTTGAGTTGAGGTTTGCATTTATATTCGGTAGCCTACTACTTATTCAAGGATTTCAGCAATTGCAATTTATGCGTTTATCTTGAAAAACGATCTACTGAACATTTTTGGAGTTGAGATGATGATGATAAACAATTCATACAATGATAATTAAGTTTTTCCTAAATATAAATTGTGTGCTTTTATTTGGCTGTTGGTTTTTGATTGGTCTCAGTGTTATCAAAAGAATGATGCGTCTTTGTTTGTCAGGTTGAATATATTGTGGTGAACGGATTCTCTGGCTGGATGGCTTGGGCCGTTGATCTGGACGACTTCAGTGGAAACCTCGGATGCAATGCTGGACCGTATCCGCTTCTCCGTGTTGCTAATGAAGCCCTCCAAACTAAACTTATTACGCAGTAAATATTACTTATTTTTAATTTAGTCGATCTTATGAAAATGATATACTAATTTATTTATCTCTTGAAAGTTTCTAAGCGGGTTCAGAGAATCTGGATTAAGGCCAGACACAAGAAGCACACGAGAATAGTATCACGTGCATGTTTAAACGATGTGCGCGTTGTAGGCTCACGGTAGGCCTATACTTGTCGGGTGAAATTTGTAATTGAGGTTGTCCGTTAAACTCGTTATGTGACATTCATATTCAGATGCCTACACATTAGTTTGCATATAAATTACAGAATTGTAGGCCTATTAAGTGCACGGTACTTGGTTTCCTGCAGCAACAGTTTCTGCATAATCTTACAGTCATAATACAGTTTACTGCACGATTTTAAATGAATTCGTCAGTTATGTTTTAGTAGCTGAAGGCCATTCGCAATTTCATTTAGAGATCTGATCAGTCAGATATGAAAATTTATATATTATGTATTTAAGGCGCTAGTTAAAATGGCATATGAGTTTAAAATTGCAATCATGCTTTTTAAACTAGCGTAAAGTTCCTCGCAAAGAGCTAATGTTGCAGTTTGTACACGATATCATGGAGTTTTTCGTAGTCTCAGTTTGAACCAAGCAGAACAAACTAACTGCTACTTCCGGCGACTCGGGTTGAGTGTTTGGATCTAGTCTTCCGCACAGCGGCACTCCTTATAGGTCGCATCCCAAAATTCGACCATGCCATTGAATAGGCCTATTGCGGGATGTCTTGCATTGGCTCACGTTCTCACAGAGGATCACCTACCGGATCTTTTCCTTGGTTTGGCGCTGTCTCGCGGGTGTGGTCTCTGTCTATTTGCAGGCTGGATAAACAGAGTATTGTGACAAATTGCTTTACAGTAGCCTATTGAGCTCTGCTTCTCCACCCTTAGCGTCCAGTGCCGTGACAATCTCCGCAGCTCTTCTAAGTAGGTTGCGCTTCTTGTCCCCAGGTGGCGAACTTCTATTGTGCGGCGTCGTGCCTTTTCTGCCTTTGGCCTTGCAATCTGAAATGTATTCCTTGTGGAACTACGTCTAATGCCTAGAGCCTCTGAAACCAAGTTCTACTCTTCTCCTTAGACCGTTCTCATTCTTTGAGGTTGAGTCCGAAGTGCTTCTGAATACATACTCTTGAAGAGGCTCTATATAAATCTCTTAAATGAAAACTAAACTAAATGCCTAGTTGATGGCACAATTTACCAGCAGTGGTTCTTGTGACCTATGTTGCAGGGTCTCAACCAATCCAACAGCTGAAGATCCAATTACTACAGCCACTACTCCAACAGGTTCAACCGAAAGTAGTCCGACAACTGTCACAACTGCGCGTAAGGTTCCCTACGCAGAGTAGTAATTGAAGTCAGTTACAAGTCAACCTGGTAAATCAATGTAGGGAGACCGGGAGAGGAGTGGCATTGTAGGTAAATGTGTCACTCCGTACTGGCCAGAAAACAGCTGCTACTGTAGAACTCTTACTTTCGTTTTTATAAGCGGTTCTGACGCGATACACAATGAAAAACTGAATTCCTCAGTAAAGCTGCTGCAACTATAATATTGTTTCAATTTTGCGATTTTGACGAAAGTGGAGTTTTAGGGGCGATTTTTTTTATCAGCCTCTACACTAAAAGGTAAGACAAGTTTATATCGCAATATCTATAATATTTAGAATGTGTTTTTGCTAATGAAACATCATCTTACATCGTATCGTAATCACTTCAGAATGACACGAGCTGTTCAAGCGTCGCATACCCATGGTTGACAGGAGCTGCCGTTGCAACTTTTCCAAAACACAGACTTGAACAGAGCCAGTATCTCACCGAAGTAGAACTCAGTCCCTCTTACAAACCAGCTGCTATGCTTAACACCACATCACCTTTTGTTTGCAGGAAAAATTATAATTGCATTCCACGGCATATCAGTATGGTGATTTGTATTAAATCAAAACTATACTTGATTTTTTTAAAAGACTAAATGGTCTACTGCTGTCTCTAACGTTGCAGAGTGTGCTTGTGAAATAACAATGTATAACAGTTTTAATAATAATGTTTGTTGCAGACTGTCCCAAAAAAAGCTGAGCCGAATGAGTCAACCACTGTTACAGAACTCCCACATTCAACTGATCATACAGACACTTCGAAGTTATTCGCTGATCTCAGGGATTGGCTTACGTAAATAAATGGAAATATTGATAATGTAATTGTCTAGTATAAACGCACTTTATTAATGTATTTGATGTATTAATGTCCTTAATGCATTGCCTTCAATTTTCTTGTATGCTATTGATGCGTAGACTTATTATATTGGAAATTTTTGAATTCAACCAAAAGCAAATAATTATATTGTTTAAAAAGTAATATTATCTTTATTGTAGTGTCTTTCAAGCGAGACGGTGAAGCGAACCAGCCGTACCTCGACACGAATCTCACTTTCCTACCCAACCTGTGTCGATATCAGGCTGTGCAAACACGACAGAACATCATCCCTCCAATAGCCAATGTGTCGACTGTGATGGGAAGTATTTTAAGCAGGGCCGGATTTGAACAGAGTGAGGCCCTAAGCAATTTCAATTATGAGGCCCCACTTAAGGATAAAAAACAGACAAAAGATCTAAGTATAATTCCTAATGCACATTGCGCCAGTGATCCATGTCTGATCAACTACTGTTAGTCTCTAACGAGTCGAATTGTAATTGATACACTCGTTTATTCCAGTTTTTATTATATAGGCCTACATACTACAAATCTCAATGAAGTGGCTTATAATTTTTGAATTATAATTTATAAACCACTGATTTTTTTCTTTAGTTCACTTTTGGAGGCCCCCAGATTCCGGAGGCCCTAAGCTGTTGCTTAGTTGGATTACATGTAAATCCGGCCATGATTTTATGTAGTAGGCTATAGGACGTTACTTAAAGCAGCATTTTAGAAATATCTGAGTACTTTGTACTTGTATTGAAGTAGTTTATAATAAAATAGAACCTATATATACTTTTGCTAAGAAAAGTTTCTGACAGTATTTTGCCCTTTAAATTATGATTCTAAAATATTTTTTAATGAGGCATTTACATCTCATTCATAACAATAACAATTGTTAACAAATTAATGTTGCAATTAGCCTACTGAACGCTGCATACATTAAACCAGCAAGAATGTAACTATATAACTTAACTGGAAAATTAAGAGGTTGTTTCTTGTGAGACCATTTTAATTGTGATATCTAGGCCTATAGGCTAATAGCGCGAAGCAATTTATCACAATTCTCTGTTCATCCAGCCTTTATAGCCTACATTTATTGCAATTAGCAAGTAGCGAATCAGTCAATCAAATTGCTTTCTGTGGGTCTATAGATAATAATTATATCCGAATGCTTGTATGCGTGCATTATTAAGAAAGATGTATGTTTGCATGTATGACATTGTATGTGTGTATGTCAAGGATACCTCTCCAAACCATCTAGATTTGCAACCAGGGAGTCACTGGAGTCTTTCTTGCTGAGTGCAAGATTCCTTATGCACACAAAGGCGATCAATGGGCCTGAAACGATGATGAAGAGAGTCTGAAGAACAAGGTATCTAACCTAATCTAATCTAATGTAATATGACTACTTCTAACTTCTAAACACCGCTATTCGAGTGTTAGTACCAGACATCAATATTATTGGTACATGTTGGACTAAAGTCTCTTTGAGTAGAACCGCATTGAGAAATCGTAGCTCAGTTGAAAATCAAGATTGCAATAGTACAAGGATACCCGAGACGAGACGCGGTGTGTATGCAGTGCTATGCATGTTAAAAGATTGTAGTCTAATCTAGAATTGAATCGCAAGATCAAAGAGTCTGTAGGCCTATTATAATAAAGAACAAAACGTTGATTCTGAACATAAATTTTATGTTACAAGGCACTGTCCTATATAATCTAATCTAATCACAGTAGTCTAATCGGATAATCTAATCTGATATATTCTAATCTTATCTGATGTAATCTGTTTACTTCTATATTATGTTGGAGGGTGTTTTAAATTAATTAACGGGTCCGATCGATATTCATATAATTATAAGAGAGGGTGTACATCTAGGCTACTTTGTTCGTGAGGAAAGTAATAACTCGCATAGGTCTATTAACAGTGCAACTGATCGAGCTTTATTTGAGATAACTGAATCCCGGCAAGACCCGTCCTTATTTGTGGAAAGAGGCGAACAGTTTTACGAAGAATTCAATCAAGGCACACAATTAGTCCAAGCGGCAGCCCTACGATGTTTTTATGTTTTTAGAGTTCAAAGTATTGGGGCCTCTATCGATATTAACGGCGCCAGATAGGCTATAATAATTAATTGACGTCAGTAACACGGCAGGATTATCTCGTTCAAAGAAGCTCTTATAAATTACAGCTAGAAAGCGATATGAAAATGATGGGCAACGAACTGTAAAAGCGCTCGATAATGGAAACTTACGTCAAATGATTTAAACCAGGATGTTCATAGAATTTGCCTGTTTCAAACTTAAACTATAGGGTCGCTTGAGATCAAAGCTACTGTTTCGAAGAAGTTGATTTTGATATTTGATACCTCATAAGGTCCATTGTTTCGTGAGATAAACTAATCGTCACCTGTCATCATCAAGTGCGCCCATGAGTTCATCCATTATTATAACTGGTACCGGGCCAAGTTTTAAGTTAGATAAGTCGTGAACGGGTAAATGATCTCTATTCAGAAAGAGAAGACCGTGTAAAGTTCTGACCTGAAGTCTTCCTGCTTTTCTTCAAGATAGACGCACTTCACCGGAACATAGACATCATGAACTGCTGGAGTTTCTTGGGTTTGGTTGCTTTTGCGAGCGCCATAACAAATTCACAAGGTAGGAATGTCATCACATGTAGATCCAAATGTTGTGCATTTCCTATCCAATTTGACCGCAGGAGTAGCCTATAATATGCATTTAAACAATCTGAAAAATAAACAACATGACTGTCTTAGCTAATTTCATAGACTTTAAATAGTTCATGATATGATCCACGATCTACACTTTTAGGTAATTTGAATAAAATTGGAATAGCAGGGCATATTATTTGAATGGATATCTAAATTAATTTTTGAATATTAAAACATTTCAAGTTAAAGAGGGGTTGATTTCTTAGAAAAGTTCCATCAAGATAATGGAATTTCACAGAAGTTCGTTTTTTCTCTATTGCTGTCTCCATTAATGATTAATAATTTGGAACTAGGGCTTGACAGTGGAATAATCCTTGTTTGCCGATGACAGTGCTGTTCTGTAAAGCCATTCGAAACTTAAACTTAATTAAGGACATAATTTAGGAAGGATTAGATTATTATAATAAGAACGCTTTAAAATTCCTAGACTAAAACCACTAAATTGTACTAAAAAGATTTTTTTATATTAAATTCTATTCTATTCTATTTTAGGATTTATAAGTTATTGTATAATGTAAAATGTAAAATGTAAAATTTTAGGATTTATACTTTCATTCATTCATTTCGTGAATTTATATAGCGCTTCTTCAAGAAACCTACTCAGAGGCGCTCCCAGTCCAGCCACAGCTAAAATAATAGGTTTTGAGCGACTTATAAAAAGCAGGTGAATTTAGTCTAGGCATAAGTCGCAAGTTTAGTGGGAGGCCATTCCAGATAGCGGGACCCACAGAAGAAAAGGCTCGGCGCTGTCTTGTAGAAGTGCGAGCTCGAGGAACCAAAAGCTCCCCCGTTGTCGTAGAGCGAAGAGCTCGACGGGCTGCAAGGTCAGAGACAGGTCGACAAAGAATAGACAGGTATGATGGAGCACAATCAGTAAGGCAACGCCAGACAAGTGCAGCAACTCGGTAGGAGATGCGCTGTGAAACAGGGAGCCAGTGAAGAACATCACGCATATAAGCAGAGACGGGGGCATATTTAGGAATGCGGCCAATGAGGCGAGCAGCCGAACGAAGAACTCGTTCAAGGCGCCCAATTAGTCCAAGTGGCAGACCCATGAGTACCGAACTGCAGTGATCAATTCTACTGGTGACAAAGGCATGGACAAGTGTCAGAGTAGCACTATGAGAGAGAGATCTTGAGACAACTCGGAGTTGCCGAAGCTGGTAGTAGCAACTGCGAGTGACCAAATTGATATGCTTAGAGAAATTGAGCTCTTGGTCCAGAGTAATTCCAAGGTCGCGGACTGTGAGAGAGAAAGATATATCAGGGAAAGTTGCTGTTATTAAGTGCAGGTCAATGGATGCCAATTGCCTGCGAGTACCAAACCAGATAAACTGAGTTTTAGAGGGATTTAGTAACAAACGATTAGATGCCATCCATGATGTAAGAGCATCAATGGCATTGGACATTAACGATACAGTGGACACTGCATCAGTGGCAAGGCAGTGAGCATAGGCCTGAACGTCTTATATAAGCTATTATATAATGTAAAAGGGCCCGAGGAAGGCCGAGAAGAAGATGGATGGATGACGTGGAGGAGTGGACGGGGATGGCGATGGTGGACTGCGTGAGGACCGCGAGGAACAGAGAGCAATGGAGGAGGATGACGTCGTGGACTCTGATCCCCGATCCGCAGCAATGAGGATGGGCACGACGACGACGACGACGACGACGTATAATGTATATAAATAAAGAGAAGATTCTGTATGTTTTACCGGTTTTTCTGCTTGACCGGGATCCATTTCCACAGTTTTGAGCTTTATTTTACCAAAATTGACCAAAATGTCCTGCCAATATATTCCCGGACACAAGCCATCTACGGTTTCCAGGGGTTCCTAAACATTGACTTTCTGGGGGAAAATCTTATGTACTCACATGTAGGCCTATGCAACGCCTCACGATTTTTCCTGAAGGGAGAACTTTTCCCTCAGAAACGTCTAGATAAAACACTGCCTTGAAGAGATGGAGAACCCCGCTAGATAAAAAACGCATGTACTCCCTTCAAATCGTCTTTGTAATGATGTTTGCAATAAGCTATCAAGCCCTCATTGTCTGAATGCCGTAATAGTGCCACAATTTTACAATAATTATGTCTGTACAGCTCAATACAGGAGAGTCTGCTACGTTACCAACTGGGCTCAGTATCGTCCGCAGCCCGCAACGTTCTACCCAAACCAAACCGATCCATCTCACTGCTCTCACATCATGTTTGCCTTCGCTATTATTAACACCGACAACACTATCAAGTCTTACGAGTGGAACGATGACATTCCAGGAGGGCTGTACGTACTACGTAGGCCTAAGCTTATGCATTCTGTTCTCTTTGTAGTTGACTAAAGGCATGCACTTTGCAGAACTATAGTAGGCTTATTGCACGTGATTAAGATGATGCAATTCACACATAAATTATTTCCCAAATGCATAGCCTACATATTACGCCGACTCCTTTCTGTACGAGTGCATTTGAGACTGCACATAATAGGCCTATTATGATAAAGAGAGGGAGCGAAGAAAAAAGACAAAGGGAGGAAGAAGAGAGAAAATATTAAAAACTCAGCAGACCAACAGGCTGATTTACAAAACGAGAGAACGAAAGCGAGCGGCTGAAATAATAAAATTTTGAAATCAATGACCGGCATTGTAGCAGCCAAAAGTCGAAAGGCAAAACACATGAAATTTTTGTATTAGGCAGGGTCATTTTTTAAACACGTTCTTTTGTAAGCATAATAGTGCGTATTTAGCAACGATAGGCTACCTAAAGAAATTTGCAAAAATTGATCAAAGTTATAAATACACATAGGGCCTACACTGTTATAAATACACATAGGGCCTACACTGTTATAAATACACATACACTGTTCGAACAACTGTAGGCCTAGGCCTACGCAGCATATAGCTGATAATAATTTGGTCGACGGGAGCAACTTTTGAGACTTTCGTTTTAGCTATGAACAGACAATTGCACTGAAACAAAAGGAGCCGGGACTGAAGGTGTCAATAGCAGTTGGAGGATGGAACTTCGGAATGTATCAGGTGTCAATCATGTTGTCAACACCCGAAAACAGGGCGACGTTTATCGAATCCGTCATCGCTTTCTGCAGACAGCGTGGCTTTGACGGAGTTGAGCTCGATTTCGAATATCCAGGATCAAGAGGAAGCCCACCGGAGGACAAATACCGCTACACCGAGCTGCTCAAGGTAACAATAAAATGTCTCATAGTTTGAAATGGCGCCATAATTATTTATGCATAATTATCAGACTTCAATAACTTTTACAACAGGTAGGCCTAACTGCTATTTACGAATTTTTACCGAATACATAAAAACTGATATCCTGCTAAAGCAAATTGATTGATTTGTTCAAATGTACCCTACCAGGCTTCATTCATAGAAAGTAGCCTACATGTAGCATACTTGAGTATGGCTGCCAACAAGTCCGTGAACGTTAACCGATACCCATGTTGTTTGTATACTCTAGTCTATACGGTTGTTTTATGGGCACATGTGCCCCATATTGGTTCCATGTGCTCTCTATTTACGGTTGCCTCAAATTGGCTATGTGTGGACTTGCTTGCAGGGATAATTAAGCACCCATCATTTGAGCCACTATGTCATGCGTGTTCTTATGTGTTGTTCGATGTTACCAGTTACACCGGTACCGCAAACGATTATTATACCACGTTTAATAGATTAGCGTGGGCCTAATATGAAATTCTTAACAAACGAGTGCAAGTGATAAATAGGCCTATTTACAGTTTATTTTTTATATTTGCAGAATGGGTTTCTTTTCCCCCGGAGAGTGTACACTAGTATATACGGGGGCGGGGGATATTATTGTCCCACATTTTACAGATTGTAGGACCTAGTAGCTTTACTGTTATAGGAATTCCGCATGGCCATAGACAACGAGGCTGAATCATCTGGTAAATCTCCTCTGCTTCTGACTGCTTTAGTTGGAGCAGAAAAAACCACCATTGACGCAGGATACGAAGTACCAGAGATTGTCAAGTAAGCAGCGCACACCTCTGTAAAGTTGCGCTTATTTTCCGGTAAGCAGCGATTGTGATGTAGTGGGTATGTTCGTTACCTTGCAGCCGAAGAGTTGCAGGTACGAATCCACCTCAAGCCGCCACGTAGGGACCTTGGGAAAATCCTTCACTCGCAATAGCTCAGCGTGGCGTGAAACTCCGATTCAGTGTTCGCGCTGTAGTTGGGAGCGCTGCTTAGTTGCATTCAAGGGGCGATATTCATGAATGCTGATTCTTCTTTAAGTTCTCTTCCCCTCGACAGGTTTCGACTTCCAATGACGCCATTCTTCTTTTCTCTGTGCTTTCCTCTTCAGTTCGTTGTACCCGTCATTCATCGTCCAACCCAGCATCATCTGTCTCGGTCTTCCTCTCTTTTTTTTCCTCTTCCAATCTCCACTCTTTGATTTCTCTCAGAAGGGAGTCTCCTCTTAACATGCGTCCCATCCAGTTCCTGTGCCTTTCTCTTGAAGATTGTCATCAGTGATC
Source organism: Lumbricus rubellus (assembly GCA_945859605.1). Lineage (NCBI taxonomy): Eukaryota > Metazoa > Annelida > Clitellata > Crassiclitellata > Lumbricidae > Lumbricus > Lumbricus rubellus. Next base: position 25,406,913 of record OX243827.1, on the reverse strand, counting down.
TTTTTCGCCTACTCTTTGCAGCACCTCTTCATTTGTCACTTTCTCCGTCCAGCTCACCTTTTCCATCCTCCATATCCACATCTCGAAGGTTTCCAGTCTCTTGCTATCCTCTTTCCTGTAGCTCCATGTCTCAGACCCACACAGTACCACGATCCATACCAGTACTGTGACAAGTCTCTTTTTTTAGATTTTTGCACAACCCTCCTCTCATCAAGTCTGCTCTTTTCGTGAACGCATCTTTTCACAATACTATTGTTCGTTTTATATCACTATGGCATCTTGCATCGGTAGGTATCATACTTTCCAAAAAGCTCTTGACCTGTTCCACCTCCTCTCCGTTTATTACTATTTCCATTGCTATCTCCTCCTCCCCACCACTTATCCTCATGAACTTTGTCTTTCCGATATTTATCTTCATGTTGTATAAATATTTGTTTTGTCGAGAATTTTCTTGGGACGTTAATTAAAACAATTCAGTTTGCCTATTTCAGTGCAAATAAAGTCTTCCACAGCAGCTTCTGCTTACACTGAATATTTAATTCTATATTTAAATATTATTTCGTTCAGGTATGCGGACTTTTTAAGTGTCGCGACGTTCGGTTATAATGGCGGTGCCTGGGATATAACACCTGGCGCTGAAGTGAATGCTCCTCTCTACCCTCGACAAGAACAGTTAGACAAAACACGCAATGTGGTTTGTGGACTTTAATTAAGCTTATGCTTTATAAAATTAGGCTAGGCCTACTTCCATCGATCCACCCTAATGCATGCATATCCTATATTCACGCATAATATGTTTGTTCTCAGGAGGATGTATACATTATTGTATGTAGGGCTGTTGATTTAATCGCGTTAACGCGTGCGATTAACGCGTTAAAAAAATTTACGATTAAAATTTTTTACGCGTATTGATCGATGATCGTACGCGTTAATTAGATCTCATTAAAATGGAATCAGAGGCAGAAAACTCGTTTTAAACGGAAGGCTCTTACTTAAAACTAGTGATACATTCTTTGGCAAATATTCCAAAAAAATTTGAGTATTATCGTAGCAATTCTTTGCTGAATCATCGATTGTATGCGAACCAAAACATGCGTCAAACGCTAACGATTAACGATGAGCCGTCGACTTTGGCCGCATCGCATCGTCCACTAAGGTTGTTTCCTTACCCCGTCAGACTGCATTGGTTGAACTCATAGGTGAAGGTCATGCGCATACATGTATGGGTTAATCTTACATGTACATAGGCATAGAAATTGGCAGTGCAACAGCAGGGCAAATGCCCTACTGAAAAAGCTCTGGTCTAATCGGTGCTCTGTCAAAATATTTGCCTTGTCGCGATATCATTTGGGATATAAATTGTCCCTTGCACTGGTTACTCGATTTCACCTATAGACCCCTAAGCTTAAAGAAACTATCAGACACCGCTTTTGCACTATTATGGCAAGAGTAGTATAATGGATTCCGCATGATAATTATATTTTACTGCTTTTATAGCCTGCAAGATATCTCGGCGTTGCGGCTAAGATTCATGCTAACTCTTAGGACTAGGACTCATACCGTCTCTTCATTTAATAATTTTCTATGCTTGTAGGACTGGTCAGCCATGTATTGGGCTGAATTGGGAGCTCCCAGAGATAAACTTGTGATCGGAATCGCTGCGTTTGGTACATGCTACACCCTGCAGGACCCTGCTCAGAACGGTGTCGGTGCTCCAATTAGCGGTGCATGCAAAAGCGGAATCTACACCAGAGAACCCGGCTTCTTGTCTTACTACGAGGTATAAAACAGCCACATTTGACTCAGTGACTATATTGTATGTCTGCGTACATACATATATGTCTACATGTGTATAGGAGTATGTAAAGTGTATGACTGTATGCATGTCTATCTGTGAATTGAGACCATTTGCATAATTATCTTATAATGTAAATAACCAGCATAAGTGCTTGCATATTGCCTGCCTGGGTCGCAGTGGTGCTAGCTCTGGTGCTTAAAACACACTGGAGTTGCACCGTTTGCGGCCTAGACAGTCGATTATGTAAGCACTCAAAGTTTTAGACATATTCGCTACGCGGCACCACCTTATGGACAGTAACATAATATAATGAATGTTAGACCCAGTATATCTTGTAACCGCCCGAGAACTATTATATACGCCTATATTGTTTAATTCACGTATATATCTGCTTGCATACATTGGCTGATGGGGGTGCTCGGTTCCACTCCGCTGCTAAAAACTTTGGAAGTGGGTCCCCTGCCCGCCGATCGGTCGATGTATGCAGGCGATACAAAGTTTCTTACGCATTCGCCGCACGGCGCCACGTATCGGCTATCGACACAGCTATTGTAAAGCGAGGACTATATTTTATTATAATTTTTATCTACACGTTCAAGGACGATTCGCAAACGAACTTTAATCGAAATATCTTGTATATATACACACAATTTCCTTACTCAACTGCATAATTTGTCAGAGTGCTGAGTCTGAGGTTATCATCACAGTTATGGAACCTCGTAATAAACGTATATCAGGATCAGTGACTACTTTCTTTTTTACCTTGACATTTATTCTCCGTCTAAAACTTCGATGCTTTGAGTTGTGTTCGCTGAAGCTATTTTTTCATCATTTAATTATTGTTGTTTTATCATTAGAAATTTTCTCTTTGGCAGATTTGTATTTTTCTCAATGACGGAGCCATTAGTGTCTTTCACGAGGAACACATGACGCCGTATGCTTACAAGGGCGACCAATGGGTTGGATACGATGATGAAACAAGTATACAAATCAAGGTAAGTAGGCCTAATCTAATATCATCTAATTTAATCTGAAGACTTCTAGGGGGACATCACTGTTAGTTAGTGTGTAACCTTTTTGGAGGGGAGAATCGCAATCGGTAACGATGTTATCATGTTGGAATCCGACAGAAGGCAGGAGAAGACCACGATCGATAACCTATGCATGTCGAATGCGAGGAACTTTAATCTAAGTGAATTATAAAGTGCTAAGTTCAAAGAGACGATGCCAACAGCAAGAAGATGAAGGGATGACCTTTTAGATCTGCATATAACTACTTCAAGTATTAATTTTGACGGCACCTATTGAGCATGACAATATTATCGTAATGATTTGCTATTATATCAGAAGAGGCGCTATAACAATTGCACAATGCACATACATACATGTAATTATTGTTGTTTCATACACCATGATTGACCATCATGATTCCAATTATGTCTACATTCGCAACTAAATTCCGACGTTTCTTTGGATTCAAGCAATGCGATGCATTTGTCAATGCATCCTCAATCATGCATTAATTTTTTCCTAAAATGAGTTGAAATGAAGTGAACATTGCTTAGCCAAATGATGATCGAATGTTAATATCAGATGCTTCTTTTTGATTGCTGATTGTTGATTGGACGATTTTGACCCACGGTTCATCTCTCTATCTTAACAGGTTGATTATATCAAGGCTAACGGATTTTCCGGTTGGATGGCATGGAGCCTTGATCTGGACGACTTCAGCGGAAACCTCGGATGCAATGCTGGACCCTATCCATTTCACTCAGCTGCTAGCGACTTTATTATTTTGGCCACACCCGTTACACCGTAAATATTAATGAGACTTAAGACTACATTGTACAGTTGATCGTGTCTCCTAGAAATTTTATGTGGTTTCAGTTATGCATAACCGTTATTCTAACCTACTACTGCTGCACATTTATTAAACGGACTTATTGACACAAACGCAACAAGGCACAAAGTGTGCAGTTGAGAGACACGCCATTCCGAATTCTCGTGTAGAAAGTACTTGAAACCTGGTTAGTCAGATAAAAAATATATATTATATAATGTGTCGTTATTTAAATAATTATGCGTTTTAAAGTTACAAATCTGCAACTCACATTTAGCCTACGTAAAACTTCACGCGACGGAGATTTGTAATTTGTATGGTCTGCACGATATTATTGTTTTTCGTAGTTTTATCTTTAAGCAAAAAATCCCAGAATACTAAACTATAATTATTACCAAGTTGATGGTACAATACAATCATCAGCGTGATTTTTATTACCTATTTTGCAGGGTGTCTACGACTCCAATATCTACAGCTCCAACTACAAGTTGTACGCATTGGCATGTCTGCGTCCTTTTCTGTTTGCAAGTTTATCTTTGTTTATCTTTGCAGCCTTCACCTGTGATGGAAAACCAGACGGATATTATGTCAATCCTGGTGATTGTACATCCTTCATTATGTGCTCGCATGAAGTTAAAACTGTTATCGAATGCGATGAGGGATTATACTACGATGACATCGCACAGACTTGCAACTGGTGGTATAATCTCAGCCCAGAAAGGCTGGAGGAATGCGGACTCGCTTGAACAGGTCCGAAAAGAATTCGCTGAACAATTCGCAAAAAATGATTACCTGCTTTATTAAAGACACTGTTCTCGGCGTATCTAACGAAAACCTTTCCGCGTGCTTCTTTGAAGAATTGCTTGTTTGTTAATGATGTCATTAAATGAGACACCGGATACATTTGGGAAACTTTCAAATCCAATTTCATGCAAGCATTGTATTGGCTCATGCTTGTAAAATTCAACTCGTAAGATTAAATTGACGTTAAACAATTCGCTGTAACTGTTAAGTTGTTTTCCTACATGCACTGACCTTAAGATAGGTCTACTTGAGCTTTAATTAAAATAATGATATTGTACAAATCACCACACCGTCTTATAATAATCTTCGTTTGATTTCAAACTAACACACCGCATAATTATCACAACTCAAAATATGACGGATGATCATAAGTAGTCGAATTTAGCTGTCAGCTGCCAACAGGGCGCCGTCACGTCCTACAACTCAATTTACCAACGCCATCTGCTGCTTGGAGTGTTGAGTGGACCTTTGATAGGGTAGAGGGAATCGATCCCGCGTCCGTGTTCTCTTCGTTTGTTAATTCCTAGATATTGCTCTAGATGCTGAAATAGGCGACAGAGGTCACGAATGCAGTTTATTCTTCAGTTCAGCATATGATTGTGAATGCGCCATAATTTGCGAAGTAGTGAACCGATTTTGATGCCGTTTGCGTTATCTGATTCAGAATATATGCATCTAATGCCCAGAACAATTGAAGAATAATAACTTAGTACGTTAAGTAGACTTGAATTACACGAATATTCAGTAACTTTTGTTTGATTTTCTCAGTATAAACTAATGAAAAAACAAGCGAGCATAACTTCAGTTAGAAAAAAGATATTTTTATTCTGTTAAAAGCATTTTAGAGCTTGTTCATTGTAGCATATGACTAAATCAAAAGGTCAAAATCGAAATGTGACGGGTTTTGATCTTCCGTATCACAAATCTGAGACCAAACCTGTCCTCATAGGTATAGATTACGTGAATCTTAATAATAATGGCGCGGAACCAGCTCCAATCGGCAGTGGTAAAGAAGGTGGTCCTTTCCCGATTGACACTGAACATGAGCGTGGTAGTGGCAAATAATACGGCTACTGTGGATTTGTATTTTATGTTTTTGGAGTTCAAATTAACGCGATATTCAAATGGCTACAGCTACATTGGCGTCAATAAACTCAATAACACAGTCAGATTAGTTAGCTCAAAGGAGCTCTCATAATGGGCCTACAGCTTGCGAGCGATTAAAATAATTAGAACGATTTGTGGAATGCGCCTGATAACGGAACTCGGTTGAAATGAACTGAACAAGGCTGTTCATAGAATTACCGTTATAAGACTTAAACTGGGGTCGCTTGAGATAGCCTAAAGGCTATCATTTTGAAGAAGACTACTCTTTTATTTGGTGTAGGCTATCATAAGAGTCCTTTGTTTTGGAAGATAGCCTACATGTAGACCAATCGTCACATATCATCATCAGGTGTGCCCGTGAATTCACCCATCATAATATGGGTGCGGTAATATGATGTTGTATTATAACACCCATCGGTTTCGACACAAGTTTCACACGAGAAAAAACGTGATAGCGTGGGCAAACGCCTTCACAAGAAAGTAGTGTAAAGATCATTCCTGGTCTTCATACTTATCCTGACGATAGTCGGAATTCACACGAAGAACGACCATCATGAACTGCTGGAGTTTCATGGGTCTGGTTGCTTTTGCGAGCGCCATAACCTTCTCGCAAGGTAGGAACTCATCGCATTCAATAATCAATAATAATTATTATGCTGTGCATTTCCCATCCATTTTTAACGACAAGCTTCGGCCATCAAATAATAAATTTTAAAGATAAATTTTAAAGTGTAAATTAGGCCGTATAATGGAATCTGTTAATGACTAAGTTACAGATAAAGATATGGGGAGCGCATCAAAGGGTAATGAGTTCAATCTTGCTAAGCAGAATTAATCGTTGCCGAAAGCACTCCTAACTTTTAAAAAACACTCACCTTGTACTCTGGGGTCACATTGATTGAAGCAAAATTTAATGTTTATTGTTCCATAATCATGTTTGTCATCATTCTTGCCATAAAATATTTACTCTTCACGATAGAATAGTAGCCTATGGTTTATAATTATAAGCTGTATCCTGTAGCATTCTCTTCACGATAGATCATAGAAGATTACCTATAACCGTTAACGATTAAGACCAAAGAGTCGCTTTGAAGCCGACTTTGTGATAGATTTACAATTATATATTGCTATTATGTCTTTACACTATAGAATACAAGAGAGTCTGCCTCGTGACCAACTGGGCTCAGCATCGTCCACCGCCATCCACATTCTTTCCAAACCAAACCGATCCTTCTTTGTGCTCCCACGTCATGTTCGCCTACGCTTTTCTTGACACTGAAAACAGGATTACACCTTCTGAGTGGAATGACGACATTCCTGGAGGACTGTAGGTGCACATTCCGTTCTTCTTAGCAGGTTTTGTAACGTGCTATTGTACACGAATTGTGCAGTTGTAGAAGCACAGATTGATTCTGTACAGTTAAAACTAGAAAAAGGTCACTGTCCTCTGATTGGACTATTATATTCATGCAATAAACACAAATGCAAACATACGCTTGTTTTTACATGAACTTTTTGAGACTGCCGAAACGCATACGGAGAGGGAAATAACATAGAAAGAAAAGTCGGCTACATAAACAGAAAAGGTCTTAAATAAATTTAAAAAAACAGCCGGCAAGGGGAAATACAAAACGCGAAATAAAGCAGTAGCCTAGGCCTAAAGTAAAAGTAGCGATAGACGAAAATTTTAATCTAGGCCTAGGCTATTACCCGGAAAGAAACGCAAACTTTTCACAAGGCAGACCAAGCGCAGTAATGAAATCAGGAGGAGGAACATTTACAATTTTTTAACAAGTTATGAGAATGCAGTAATACCTGGTGACGTTTGAAAAACTTTAATAGACTTCATAATTATTAGCATTTCAGCCACTGCTCGAACAACTGCAACACATAAACGATAATAAATAATTTAATCTATGATTGTGGTATATAGGCCTAGGCTATAACTTTCGAAGCACTGCGGTGTTAGGTATGAACAGACAATTGCCCTGAAAGAACAGGAGCCGGGACTGAAGGTGTCGATAACAGTCGGAGGATTTGACTTCGGCATGGAGCAGATATCAATCATGCTATCAACGGAAGCCAACAGGTCGACTTTCATCGAGTCCGTCATCCCTTTCTGCAGAGAGCGTGGCTTCGACGGAGTTGATCTCGCTTTCGAATATCCAACATTTGTGGGAAGTCCGCCAGAAGACAAATACCATTACACATCTCTGCTCCAGGTAATGATACATGCCACATAGGCCTATTTCGAAGGGACGTTAGGCTATATAGACCTAAAACCTCTGACTTCTGATTACTTTTCAAGTGTCATTGTCAAAAAAATGGATGCTTCAGAAAATTGATCTGATCCTGTAATGTAGATGGTTTCATGCCTAGAACGGGCTTGAACATATCCGTGGACCATAGCTGAAATCCATATTGGGCGAATGCGGCTTCCTCTTGTGTAAATTGTCCCTCATTGAGTCCGTGCGGACTAGTCTTGCTGGCAGGGATAAACATGTAGGCCTACTCACTATTAAATTTGATCCACTGTAAGGCCTATAATGCGTTTAAGACGACCTTACTTGCTTTGCAATGTTCCAAGATTAGCGAACTATACAGCATAATCTGATAAAATGATAATCCAGTAGTAGCCATATTATGGTATGTGGCGGATTTGGATCACTTTTTCTGTTGTAGGAATTTCGCACCGCCATAGACAACGAGGCTGTTTCGTCTGGTAAAGCCCCTCTGCTTCTAACTGCTGTAGTTAGCGAAGTAAAACCCATCATTGACGCTGCATACGAAGTAGCGAACATTTCCAGGTAAGCAGTTATGGTTATAGATTGACTTTTTAAACAGTAGCATAACCTTAGAAAACTGAAATAGTTCTAAAAATTTGGCCCCAGGCCTCACTTGATAATGGGCCTCGGAATTTAGAAATTACGAAGTTATTTATTGAAACGAAGAATTACGAAATTAAGGAATTATTCATTGAAATATAGCGCTAAACAAATTCTAATTCTTTCATGACGAATTCATCGAAATATAGCGCTATAGGCCTACAAATTCTAATTTTTTCGTGACAAAATCGTTGACGCTAAATTGCAAACTGTAAAAATTCGTATAGGCCTATCTAATAGGCCTATGAGTTAATTTAGTTGTAAAATTGAAAAGTTGTCAATGTCAACACTCACCAAGACTTGGTAAGAGTCAACAGTCTAAACCAGTGGTTCCCAAGCTTTTTTGACTGTAGGACCACTTTTTCTAAGTTGGAGGACACGAGGGCCACTTTTTCTTAGTTGAAAGGACATTAAGGCATTGGCGGGCCCACAATGCTGAAATTTAATTTTTAAAAAGCTTATAAAAATTGTTATAATTGATTCAAACTTTTCAAAGTAGAATGTTTGATGTTTATGGATTTGAAAATAAAATAATTTGCATTAGAAAATAATTTTGTTCTATCCTGTCCAAATTGTCAATTTTTCTAATATTTTTGTTAATTCTGTGAGAGATGATGGTCATTTTTTAGGCATGGGGGGTCATTTTTTTGAGGCCTCGCGGGCCACGTTTGGCCCGCGGGCCACGGGTTGGAATTTGGGACTTGGGAACCGCTGGACTCTAAACTCTATTATAGCTCATTACTCGTAAGTCGTAAGTCAAACACTCAAACCTAAATAATCTTTTAATATGAATATATTGTTCTCATCGTCCGATTCGCTTTGCAATGTGTAGGCTAGCCTACACAGTACACTATAACAACAATAGTCAATTTTACACAATTTACCACATTGTCAATGTTATTGAAAAAAATAGCAAATGTAGGCCTATTGGCTATGTTAAGCATTAATTCTGATATCGCTAGAACTTTAAATTATCAAAGTATTATCGATAAATTCGTAGCTTTGAAGATTCGAGGGATGATTTGAACCTTTCTGTTGAGTTTTCTAAAGATATTTGAAAAAAGGCCTCGAAAATTAGTTGTGGCCCCGGGGCCTGGGCCTCCAAATCCTGTCGGAGGCCCTGGTTATTTACAATTAATTTATGTCGGTTTGTCTACATTTATTTAAGGTATTTGGACTTTTTAAGTATCACGACGTTCAATTTTGTTGATGGCTCGGTTGATTACGGAAATTTTGTAAAGATGTAATGTAAAAAAAATCAGTGCGAAATTTTGTGTTTTTCCGCGACTTTGTCGGTACTCCTTTCAAAGGTTTTTTATCGGTAGATCATTGTACTTGATGTAATTAGACTTGCTTGTAATTCTGTAAATCCTTCATTATGTTTCTCAACAACGTTCAACAGGAGCTGCTTTCCACCTTCTTTTGCTGTTGGTGCATCTAATGTCTAAATTCAAGCACCACGTTTTGGTGGAGACCTGATTAGTGTGAGTCTCCTTTGAGGCCGTGTTGAATAAGTCTTACCAGTTTAAATTTTTTGTCAGTCGTTAAGAGTTAGGAAACAGCACAAGAACGCACATGCATAGGATGCATGTGTAAAATGTAGCCTACATTGTACATGCACACGTGCATATTCACATGCATGCATTCGCGTATCTATCTAACTGTCTAGTTTCCTAGCACATCTAGTTGGACAGGACGCCGAAGCTGACCCAGTTTTATGGATCAATTCTTTGACTAAAATCAAATGAACTGGTCTACGCTGTTGGTCCGACTGCATTTCTTTGGGAAGAGAGTATATCTCGACATTACGACTAAGATTCATGTTAACTCTTCATTTACTTTTTATGTTTGTAGGACTGGGCAGCCAAATACTGGGTTGAATTGGGTGCTCCAAAAGAGAAACTCGTGATCGGAATCTCTCCGGCTGGTCAATGCTTCACCCTGGAGGACACTGCTCAGAATGGTATCGGTGCTCCAACTTTCGGCCCTTGTAGGCCTGAGAACGAAACCTATATGGGTTCATCCAGCTTCTTGTTTTATTACCAGGTATTAAATCGACTACATTCACTTCACTGGTAGCTTTCAAGGTCTTGTCCTTATTAAATTTTTTCTCCTTTTAAACATTCAATCATTCGAGTTGCATCTACTGGCGCTAATTTTTCCGTTTGCTTCTTGCCTCATCATTGGACATTTTCTCTTTGCCAGATTTGTACTTTTCTTAATAACGGAGCCACCCGAGTCTTCCATGATGTGCACAAGACACCGTATGCTTACAAGGGTGACCAATGAGTTGGATACGATGATGAAGAAAGTTTACAAATCAAGGTATTTGATCTAATCTAATCTACATTAATCTCAATGCTTCCATAGGGCTATTCATAAAAAAGGTCTCGAGGGATAATGTTTCTCACTGCAGACCGATTTCCGTGCTACGGTACCATTCTTACAAATATTTCAAAAAGTAATGTACGCACGCGGCATTTGCTCTAAAAAGATTTGAAATGAAGTGAACATTGCGTAATCAAATGGTGATTGAATGTTAATCAGATACTTTTGTTTGATTGCTGGTTGTTGATTGAAAGATGTTGACACTTGTCTCTACAGGTTGACTACATATTGGCCAACGGATTCTCCGGTTGGATGGCATGGAGTCTTGATTTTGACGACTTCACTGGAAACTTGGGGTGCAATGCTGGACCCTATCCATTTCTCTCTGCTGCTAACGACCACCTTTTGGCAGCACTCACTACATCGTAAATACAATAATAATTGAATTCATCTCATAGAAATTGTTTGCTTTATTTGTTATCCATTACCGTTATCCTAAGCTACTAACATTTCTTTAGTAAACAGACTCATTGACACAAACGCATGCATAGTGTATAGTGTAGGTCTATAAGCTGTTTTTTTAAAAATTATTTACAATTTAAAATAATTGAAATAATTAAGATATAATTAAGAATTTTACTGCTCGGTTGCTTACTTCATACTGTCATACAGTTAACCATGATTCATCCTTCAGACTAAATTAATGCTCTCAGGTGAACCTGCTTTGCAGGACCTTCGACTCCTTTTGCGTATGATACTTCTGGAAGACATGATATAATTAGGCTGTAAGTTGTGCTGGTTTATCGAAATAAAATTTGTCATATTAGCATTATGTTAAATTTAATTTAAAACATAAACTAATACCTGGTTGATAGCACAATATACCAGCGGTGGTTCTTGTTACCTATGTTTCAGGGTGTATACAGCTCCAACAACCAAAATTAGTCCGAAAACTACCATGACTACGAGTAAGTCTCCCTACGCAGAGTAGCCTAATTATTGATTTAAGTTACCAGCCAACTTTGGCAAAGCAATGTAGGGATAATTTTATAAGGACAGAAGTAACATTGTATAAAACAGTGGAACACAGTAGGGCGGCATAGGCCTACTGGCCAGAAAACAGCTGCTACGGTTGAACACTGCGTTTCGTTTTTAAAAGCGGTTCTGACGCGATACACAATGAAAAACTGAATTCGTCAGTAAAGATGTTGCAACCATAATTATATTATTTGTTTCAATTTGACGATATTTTGACGAAAGTGGAATTTTTAAGAGCGATTTCTGATCAGCCTCTGCTCTACACTTACAGGTAAGACAGAGTTTATGTCGCATTATTTATAATATCTAGAATGCGTTTTGAAAATGAAAAATTATATTATCGTACATCGTAATGATCGTATCGTGGTCTCTTCATAACGAAATGGCTGCTCAAGCGAGGCACACCTGTGAACGAAGTGACATTATCTACTGTTTTTACTCCACAACATGTCACTTTGCCCCATAAATGAACAGAACCATCTTCTCAGATGAAGAATTCGGCTGCTTGTCTGCATTGGTTGGTAATACAGAATCACATTTTGATTTGTAAGAATAATTATAATTACATTCAACGGGGTAGCAGAATGGTGACTTTATTACAAAAATTCATTCTTGATTTGAACCTGACTTGCAGGAGCTTCGACTTCTTTTGGGTCTCCTGGGTAAACTGATAGGCCTACTTCTGGAAGACATGGTGTAATTACGACCTGTATTCTGCTGGTTTATCGAAATAAAATTTGTTATGTTATGTTAAATTTAAAATATAAACTAATACCTGGTTGATAGCACAATATACCAGCGGTGGTAATTTTGACTAAAAAAAGAAAAAGAAAAAGGTCGTCAACTTTTTTGGCGGATGAAATGGTATGATTTTCCCGAAAATTTTGGCAGATGACTAAAAATAACTTTTTCTTAGAAATTTTCTTGGTTTTTCCCAAGATTTTGACCCCCCCCCTTGAAACAGTTCTGGATCCGCCACTGAGAGTATATACCATAAAACTTACCATAAAACATGCTACTTAGTGACTAAAGGAGCAAAAATGTTCCGCTGCCAGAGATCCCCATTTTCTTATAATTACTGTCAAGTATGTTAAAAAAGACGAACAAGCAATCAGAATATCATCAAAAATTAATGTATTTCTATACCCATTATAATTCGGTTTTTTAAACCCAATTAGTTAGCCTACTGATTAAGTTTTGTTTTACATATTCCTAAAGAATATGCATTTGTCAAAAATAACAGGAGGAGAAATACACACATAAAGTTCACAAAAGAGATAGAGAGAACTGTTTAGTTTTAGTACTTGCAAAATGACTAATAAAAATGAACGATATTTTTAACAATTTATTGCAGACTGTGCCAAAGAAGCTGATCCGAAAGAGTCAACGATTCTAACAGAACTCGCACATTCAACTGATCATGACGGCACTTCGAAGTTATTCGCTGATCAGAGAGATAGGCTTACGTAAATAAATAAAATATCAACTAATTATATGGGTCATTCTTAACCCGTTAATGACCGCGTCCTTTTAAAAGGACGCTTATATTTACTTACTTATCCTTATGTCAGATCACGTTCATATATAAAGTCTTTGTTTTCTACCGTGTTGTAGATGTTGATAAACAATCTGCCGATAATAAATTTATAAAAAATTTGGATTTTACTTGTGAAATTAACGCTCGAAGTTGCAGAATTTTGGAATCCAGAAATGCCGCCAATAAAGAAGAAATGGTAATTTTATTTTACTAATTTGCAATTGTATAAAATAGTTTACTTGACGGTTTTGAGTAGTGATTATATGAATGCTTGTCTCCATCATTTCATTTTGACGAACATCATCTTTTCATTTTGGAAAATTTTGACTAAAACTTGCCGTCCTTTTAAAAGGACGCCGGGCATATATGGGTGCAGGTTTTGGTTGAATGTGTAAACTGTTGCTAACATGCTTGCGTTGCAATTACTTATCTTTATTCATGTCCCTATTTTTGCATTTTGATCTCACTATGTGAATTTCATGATCACTATAAATCTAATCTAATGACTTCTATAGCGCAGTTTTCATGATATAAGGCATTTTTCAGTGGTCGCTTCCGGCTAAGTTGCAATCCAATACCTTAGTTCATTCAACATGTATATACCGGGTTCAAATCTGATAGATCAGGAACCTCACATCTGGCTTTGAAAATTGAAACAGATTAACAATTACAATTCTTTTTTACAGGTACACATTGAATGAAGTGGTTGCAATGTTGGAAGATGAGGATGCCGCTGTGTCTGCTGACGTCTTCATAACTCCGCCAGCAGATGACGAATTGTCTGCCGAAGATAGCGATGACGATGACCAACCTACTGACATCAATCACCTCTCTCGAGCTCAACTATCTGCTGAAACTGAAGTTAGAATCCACTCAGCATCTCACAAACCAGAAAGAATACAGAAGGATGAAGATTCAGCCCACAGTTCAGATGACGATGCTCGTATGAGTCAACAACCTCATATAGTATACGTCTGTCACTCCAAGAAGAAGGAAGTGTGTGAAAACACATGGGCAGTCCACCTGGAAATGGAGAAGTAGAGATCTATCTGAGGATTCAGCTTGTTCTGGTACATCGGAAGATAAACCCAGGTTTCCTCTGGTAAACCGAGACTGGACCCCTGTTGAGTTGTTTGAACTATTCTTTGATGATGAGGTCATTAGTCTGATGGTAGCAAATAGTGAGAGGTATGCAAGGGAACAGAAAGGTGATCACTCCTTTGAAATTACCAAAGAAAACATGAAGTTGTTCCTTGCAATTCTGTTGCTCAGTGGATATGCCATTCTACCAAGGAGGCGTATGTACTGGGAGCATCAACCAGACGTGCTGAACCCAGCTGTCGCAAAAGCCATGTCCAGAAAAAGGTTTGAGGACATGTTGCGTTACCTGCATGTTGTATATAACAAGGATGTGACTTCAGATGACAAGTTTGCCAAGGTCAGACCACTTCTTGGTCAGCTCAATGAGCGGTGGTTGATGTACAAGCCATGTGACAGTCATCTTTCCATTGATAATCCAAGATTCCCTACTACGGAAAGCATAGAGCAAAGCAGCACATACTCGGAAAACCCATACGCTTTGGATACAAGATGTGGTCTATGGCCACCTCTTCTGGATATCTTATCCAAGGTGAGCCATACCAAGGTGCATCTACCGGGTACAGCATTCCGGAACAGTGTGGAAAATGTCAAGTTGCTCTCCATGTTGACTGCTTTGCTACCTTCACAGCAAATGAACTGAAATGCCAACCTCGCCTCATGTTGGAACAATCGATTTTGACAGTATTCAGTGCAGCAAGGTGCTGGCACTACATCTAACAACATTAGCACTGTGATACTGAATCACCCTAGTCAGTATTATATTTGTTCTAGCATTGCACAGTCGTTTATATTATTGCTACATTCAATAATATTATTATAACAACACATTTGATTCTACATCGCGTTTTGTCTTGTATGTGCTCAGCGTCCTTTTAAAAGGACACCTTGATATCTCAACAACTAAAAAAGTTATGTGTTCACATTTTTGGTTTTGGTGTACCTTTATTACAAGGACTTAAAATGCAAAAGGATATAAAAATCTAACCATCCAATTAAAAGTGGTCATTAACTGGTTAATGCATCAGCTTTAAATTTCTTACATGCTATTCTTACTCCTGTTACTGGACATCTTTTAATTTAAGCAAAACACAATTAGGTCCTATATAATTTTAAATGTTATTTACCTTCCTTGCAGAGTCCTTCGATCGAGACGATGAAGCGAACCAGTCGTATCTCGACACGAATCTAACTTTCCAACCCAATCTTCGTCGACGCGCAGCTGCACAAACACAACAAAACATCCTCCTCCCCAATGGCCAACGTGTCGTCAGTGGTGGGAAGTATTTTAAGTACTAGTACGTTATTTAAAACAGCATTTTGAAAAATATCTGACTACTTCCATGTGGCAGCCATTCCATATGGCAGCCATCGTCCATATTCGTCCATCACGTCCTACTATTCAATTTTACAGCGCCATCTGCGGAATAAAAGGTTGTGTGGATGTGGGGAGACACACGAGGAGTGAGTTACAGCACTCTCTACGAGAAAGCAGATAAATTCATGCACAACTGTGGTTAAGACGGTGGATACATCGCGGTGGCGATGAATCGAACGTTGTCCCTACATCAGACATTTCTTCTAGTCTGCTTTGTACGTGAGGAATGAGGATATCGACTCGCACAGGCTTGGAAATCGAGGTTTAATTTAATATAGGCCTATTTCATTCCAAGACTAGACCCGTCCTTAACCGTGGACCTTAAGTAGCAAGGAACCCGGCGCTGAGTAGTGGATAAAGCTCTTACCAGATTGACACATTAAAAATGATCACGGTAGAGAAAGGTAGGGTAAGGTAAATACAGCGCTCGCAAATTTGCTGATGCCTTACGCTTGGCTTGCGAGTGGCTCTTAAGAAAATTGAAGAGTAGGCCTACAGTAACTATTACGATTACGAAGCTATCCAGTTGCAACAGAATGACGCGTGGATGTGCAATTTCTGTTTTGGAATTCCAATCATTTATAGAGCCTGTCATGTCCAGGGGCGGATACAGAAATTTTCGAAGGGGGGGAAAAAACTTTTCGGTCTTGGGGCAAAGAATAATGTCGTCTTTGGTCCCCCAAAAATTGATGACCTTTTTGTCATATCATACAGTACTTTCCCCTGTTACTCTTCGTCGCCTTTTCTATTCACCCTCTCTAAACCATCGTGGCTAAAGACCTGCCGAACTGAAGGGAAGGGCCAAGTCCCCATTCCACGCCATAAAGGCTGGTGAGAAATAAAGAAATTATTTATAAATGGGGGACCATGGCCGGTTTAGCCCCTCTGAATCCGCCACTGGTCATGTCGATACAATAATATAATTATGGCGTGTGACATAATGGACTTGATAAATATATAATTACTGTGTCTGATATAATAGACTTGGTAAATATATAATTATGGCGTCTGATATAATAATGGACTTGGTAAATATATAATTATGGCGTCTGATATATTGGCGTAAATGACGCGGCAAGAAAAATTCATTTATTTCCAATGGGCATGGTAAACAGTCTAGGCAGAGTGATATCTCTGTAGAGCGATTACCGTAATAATGGGAATGATAGGCAACAATCTGTGGAATGCGCCCGATAACGGAAACTTAGGTCAACTGCCAACTGGATGAACCAAGGATGTGCATGGAATTTACAGGTTTAAAACTTAAACTGGGGTCGCTCGGGATAGACTTCCGAAAAAGATAATTCTGATACCGTTACTTGGTAGGCTACATTGTAGTTCATTGTTTCGGGAGATAGCTATTTGTGGCCTGTCACAATCAAGTAGGCTCGTGGTTTTACCCACCAGAGTCCTAGACCTATATAACTTAGCCGGTATTATAGACGTAATTTTCGGGCGAGACAACAATAATAATTATCAGCGAGCGATGAAAAGTTTGAAAACTCTGTGAGAAGAAGATCGTGTACCGGTAACATTTTGTTTTGAAGTCTCAATATTTTTCTGGACGGGTAGACGCGCATCACCGGAGGAACGGCAATCATGAACTCCTGGAGTTTCCTTGGTCTCGTTGCTCTTGCGAGCGCCGTAACTTACACGCAAGGTAGGATTATTCATCGTATGATAATTAATGTGGCAGTGCATTTCCCCATTCAATTTGACGACAATTTAAGCTGTAATGCTTATTTATTACGACTGTAGGCCTACATCATAATCACGACTGCGTGTGCGTGCTTACGTGTGTGTGTCTTTGTATGTGTGTGTGCTTGTGTTTTGTTTGTATGTGGGTGTGTTTGTGTGTGTCTTTGTTTGTTTGCTTGTTTGAATGTGCATGTGCACTTGTTATAGCGCCCCTACAAGTTTTGACTCAGAAGCACTTCAGACTACAGCGCGTACACTGAATCGGAGTTTCACGCCGAGACGCTTGGCAATGGCGAGTGAGGGACTTGCCCATGGTCCATACGTGTGTGTGTGTGTGTGTGTGTGTGTGTGTGTGTGTGTGTGTGTGTGTGCGTGCGTGCGTGCTTTGTCGCGTCGTGGAATCTGTTTTGGTTGAATGTGTAAACTGTTGCTAACATGCTTGCGTTGCAATTACTTATCTTTATTCATGTCCCTATTTTTGCATTTTGATCTCACTATGTGAATTTCATGATCACTATAAATCTAATCTAATGACTTCTATAGCGCAGTTTTCATGATATAAGGCATTTTTCAGTGGTCGCTTCCGGCTAAGTTGCAATCCAATACCTTAGTTCATTCAACATGTATATACCGGGTTCAAATCTGATAGATCAGGAACCTCACATCTGGCTTTGAAAATTGAAACAGATTAACAATTACAATTCTTTTTTACAGGTACACATTGAATGAAGTGGTTGCAATGTTGGAAGATGAGGATGCCGCTGTGTCTGCTGACGTCTTCATAACTCCGCCAGCAGATGACGAATTGTCTGCCGAAGATAGCGATGACGATGACCAACCTACTGACATCAATCACCTCTCTCGAGCTCAACTATCTGCTGAAACTGAAGTTAGAATCCACTCAGCATCTCACAAACCAGAAAGAATACAGAAGGATGAAGATTCAGCCCACAGTTCAGATGACGATGCTCGTATGAGTCAACAACCTCATATAGTATACGTCTGTCACTCCAAGAAGAAGGAAGTGTGTGAAAACACATGGGCAGTCCACCTGGAAATGGAGAAGTAGAGATCTATCTGAGGATTCAGCTTGTTCTGGTACATCGGAAGATAAACCCAGGTTTCCTCTGGTAAACCGAGACTGGACCCCTGTTGAGTTGTTTGAACTATTCTTTGATGATGAGGTCATTAGTCTGATGGTAGCAAATAGTGAGAGGTATGCAAGGGAACAGAAAGGTGATCACTCCTTTGAAATTACCAAAGAAAACATGAAGTTGTTCCTTGCAATTCTGTTGCTCAGTGGATATGCCATTCTACCAAGGAGGCGTATGTACTGGGAGCATCAACCAGACGTGCTGAACCCAGCTGTCGCAAAAGCCATGTCCAGAAAAAGGTTTGAGGACATGTTGCGTTACCTGCATGTTGTAGATAACAAGGATGTGACTTCAGATGACAAGTTTGCCAAGGTCAGACCACTTCTTGGTCAGCTCAATGAGCGGTGGTTGATGTACAAGCCATGTGACAGTCATCTTTCCATTGATAATCCAAGATTCCCTACTACGGAAAGCATAGAGCAAAGCAGCACATACTCGGAAAACCCATACGCTTTGGATACAAGATGTGGTCTATGGCCACCTCTTCTGGATATCTTATCCAAGGTGAGCCATACCAAGGTGCATCTACCGGGTACAGCATTCCGGAACAGTGTGGAAAATGTCAAGTTGCTCTCCATGTTGACTGCTTTGCTACCTTCACAGCAAATGAACTGAAATGCCAACCTCGCCTCATGTTGGAACAATCGATTTTGACAGTATTCAGTGCAGCAAGGTGCTGGCACTACATCTAACAACATTAGCACTGTGATACTGAATCACCCTAGTCAGTATTATATTTGTTCTAGCATTGCACAGTCGTTTATATTATTGCTACATTCAATAATATTATTATAACAACACATTTGATTCTACATCGCGTTTTGTCTTGTATGTGCTCAGCGTCCTTTTAAAAGGACACCTTGATATCTCAACAACTAAAAAAGTTATGTGTTCACATTTTTGGTTTTGGTGTACCTTTATTACAAGGACTTAAAATGCAAAAGGATATAAAAATCTAACCATCCAATTAAAAGTGGTCATTAACTGGTTAATGCATCAGCTTTAAATTTCTTACATGCTATTCTTACTCCTGTTACTGGACATCTTTTAATTTAAGCAAAACACAATTAGGTCCTATATAATTTTAAATGTTATTTACCTTCCTTGCAGAGTCCTTCGATCGAGACGATGAAGCGAACCAGTCGTATCTCGACACGAATCTAACTTTCCAACCCAATCTTCGTCGACGCGCAGCTGCACAAACACAACAAAACATCCTCCTCCCCAATGGCCAACGTGTCGTCAGTGGTGGGAAGTATTTTAAGTACTAGTACGTTATTTAAAACAGCATTTTGAAAAATATCTGACTACTTCCATGTGGCAGCCATTCCATATGGCAGCCATCGTCCATATTCGTCCATCACGTCCTACTATTCAATTTTACAGCGCCATCTGCGGAATAAAAGGTTGTGTGGATGTGGGGAGACACACGAGGAGTGAGTTACAGCACTCTCTACGAGAAAGCAGATAAATTCATGCACAACTGTGGTTAAGACGGTGGATACATCGCGGTGGCGATGAATCGAACGTTGTCCCTACATCAGACATTTCTTCTAGTCTGCTTTGTACGTGAGGAATGAGGATATCGACTCGCACAGGCTTGGAAATCGAGGTTTAATTTAATATAGGCCTATTTCATTCCAAGACTAGACCCGTCCTTAACCGTGGACCTTAAGTAGCAAGGAACCCGGCGCTGAGTAGTGGATAAAGCTCTTACCAGATTGACACATTAAAAATGATCACGGTAGAGAAAGGTAGGGTAAGGTAAATACAGCGCTCGCAAATTTGCTGATGCCTTACGCTTGGCTTGCGAGTGGCTCTTAAGAAAATTGAAGAGTAGGCCTACAGTAACTATTACGATTACGAAGCTATCCAGTTGCAACAGAATGACGCGTGGATGTGCAATTTCTGTTTTGGAATTCCAATCATTTATAGAGCCTGTCATGTCCAGGGGCGGATACAGAAATTTTCGAAGGGGGGGAAAAAACTTTTCGGTCTTGGGGCAAAGAATAATGTCGTCTTTGGTCCCCCCAAAAATTGATGACCTTTTTGTCATATCATACAGTACTTTCCCCTGTTACTCTTCGTCGCCTTTTCTATTCACCCTCTCTAAACCATCGTGGCTAAAGACCTGCCGAACTGAAGGGAAGGGCCAAGTCCCCATTCCACGCCATAAAGGCTGGTGAGAAATAAAGAAATTATTTATAAATGGGGGACCATGGCCGGTTTAGCCCCTCTGAATCCGCCACTGGTCATGTCGATACAATAATATAATTATGGCGTGTGACATAATGGACTTGATAAATATATAATTACTGTGTCTGATATAATAGACTTGGTAAATATATAATTATGGCGTCTGATATAATAATGGACTTGGTAAATATATAATTATGGCGTCTGATATATTGGCGTAAATGACGCGGCAAGAAAAATTCATTTATTTCCAATGGGCATGGTAAACAGTCTAGGCAGAGTGATATCTCTGTAGAGCGATTACCGTAATAATGGGAATGATAGGCAACAATCTGTGGAATGCGCCCGATAACGGAAACTTAGGTCAACTGCCAACTGGATGAACCAAGGATGTGCATGGAATTTACAGGTTTAAAACTTAAACTGGGGTCGCTCGGGATAGACTTCCGAAAAAGATAATTCTGATACCGTTACTTGGTAGGCTACATTGTAGTTCATTGTTTCGGGAGATAGCTATTTGTGGCCTGTCACAATCAAGTAGGCTCGTGGTTTTACCCACCAGAGTCCTAGACCTATATAACTTAGCCGGTATTATAGACGTAATTTTCGGGCGAGACAACAATAATAATTATCAGCGAGCGATGAAAAGTTTGAAAACTCTGTGAGAAGAAGATCGTGTACCGGTAACATTTTGTTTTGAAGTCTCAATATTTTTCTGGACGGGTAGACGCGCATCACCGGAGGAACGGCAATCATGAACTCCTGGAGTTTCCTTGGTCTCGTTGCTCTTGCGAGCGCCGTAACTTACACGCAAGGTAGGATTATTCATCGTATGATAATTAATGTGGCAGTGCATTTCCCCATTCAATTTGACGACAATTTAAGCTGTAATGCTTATTTATTACGACTGTAGGCCTACATCATAATCACGACTGCGTGTGCGTGCTTACGTGTGTGTGTCTTTGTATGTGTGTGTGCTTGTGTTTTGTTTGTATGTGGGTGTGTTTGTGTGTGTCTTTGTTTGTTTGCTTGTTTGAATGTGCATGTGCACTTGTTATAGCGCCCCTACAAGTTTTGACTCAGAAGCACTTCAGACTACAGCGCGTACACTGAATCGGAGTTTCACGCCGAGACGCTTGGCAATGGCGAGTGAGGGACTTGCCCATGGTCCATACGTGTGTGTGTGTGTGTGTGCGAGTGTGCGTGCTTTGTCGCGTCGTGGAATCTGTTAACGCTTTATAGATAAAGATATGGAAGTGTGTTAAAGAGGAATGGGGTAAAACCTCCCAAAGAATCTTCCGAAAGCACACCTGACTTTAAAAACAACTGATCTAGTAGGTCTACTCTGAGGTCTTGCATAGTCGAATGGTAGCCTATATTGAATCTTTATTCCTTTTCAGGTTTGTTATCTTGTAGTATTTATTATTCATGATAGAATATTATTTTTTTAGCTCTATAATTCTAGTTCACGATAGTGTGGGCTACTTCTGTTTTTGATCACGATAATAGCCTACTACTCACTTCGAATCGTCTTTTTGATATGTTTTCAATAGCCCGGAACATTCTTCCTTAGAACTCAATTCCTTCATTGTCTAAATAACAATATTATTATGTTGCAATTACATGTATGTCGTTACAGCAGAATACAGGAGAGTCTGTTACGTGACCAACTGGGCTCAATATCGTCCACCGCCCAGTACATTCTTCCCTAAACAAATGGATCCATCTCTCTGCTCCCACATCATGTTTGCCTACGCTGTTCTTGATGCCAACAACACTATCAAGCCTTACGAGTGGAACGACGATATTCCGGGAGGATTGTACGTATGCTCTCGGTTGTTCCTGTAGTTGGCTAAAAGTCCATACATCATCATCATCGTTGTCATCATAATCATCATCATCCTCATCATCATCAGCAGCAGCAGCAGCAGCAGCAGCAGCATCACCACAGCCTATAAATTATAATTGCAAATTATTATTGGCATATCAGATCGATAATAACTTGATCGATGAAAGCAACGTGTCAGACCATATTTTCTTTTTAGGTATAACCAAACAATTGCCCTGAAACAGCAGGAACAGGGGTTGAAGGTGTCAATAGCCGTCGGAGGATGGAATTTCGGTATGACGCAAGCGAGTATCATGTTGTCGACATCAGCTAACAGGGCGACTTTCATCAACTCCGTCATCCCATTCTGTAGAGATCGTGGCTTCGACGGAGTTGATCTCGACTTCGAATATCCAGGATCAAGAGGAAGTCCACCAGAAGACAAATACCGCTTCACCGAACTGCTGAGGGTAAATGCCTTGAATGTCGACTAGTTTAAAGCGGCACGGCAAAAGTCTCAATCTCGCTTGTGATTATACTTCATACTTGAGCTATGATGGTGATGGTGATGGTGATGGTGATGGTGATGGTGATGATGATGATGATGATGATGATGATGATGATGATGATGATGATGATGATGATGATGATGATGATGATGTCGTGGTTGTTGATGATGATAGTGATGATGACGATGACGGTGATGGAGATAGTGATCGTGATGATGATGTTGATGGTGATGGCGATATTGATGGTGATCGTGATGATGGTGATGGTAAGAGTAATACTCCGGATGTAATACGTTTTCCTGTAGGAATTCCGCACTGCCATAGACAGCGAGGCTGCTACTTCTGGCAATGCTCCTCTGCTTTTGACTGCTGCAGTTGGAGCAGGAAAGACGACCATTGATAATGGATACGAAGTTCCAGAGATTTCTGAGTAAGCAATGCATTACACTGTATAAGGACCTCAAGTTATCACGTTGCTGTTTGAATGACTTCATCGTGTAGGCCTACATGTATATGTAGATGTAACCTAGATCTATGGCATTAGTGTAATCAAAGACAAACCATTGTTCGTTCTCCAATTGTCTTGGTCAATCTATGCTTCAGTGGGTGATTTGTGGGCTTGAATTGCAACACACAGTCATTCCAAACTATTCATAGTAAATTTATTCTGTGCTTGAATATTCCTTGCAGGTACTTAGACTTTATAATAATCATGACGTACGATTTCAACGGTGCTTGGGATACAATAACTGGAATGAATTCTCCACTCTACCCGCGAGCGGACGAGTTTGCCAAATATTACGGCGATGTCGAAAAATCGACACTAAATCTGGTTTGTAAATTTTTACTCGTGACTTCATTCGAGGTTAATGTGAGCACAAGGTTATTAAGAATGGTGCACCAGAAATAAAGCTGCAATCAGGTAAATTCAAAAAGTTCAGCCCCGATTACGGAATGATCCGAGTTCAATCTTATGACTCGCTTCCTGAAGGTGGTTTATATCAGACTAATCAGAGATTTAAATCTCGGGCAAGTAGTAGCGGCGACAGAGGAGGCTAGAGGGGGCTAAGCCCCCCAAACTAGGCGATCCATTTTTTCCCTCGCAAAAATTACAAATTTCGACGTTCAGTCCCCCCCAACAAAATTGAAGCTGACGGCTAAAAAAACAAAAAACAAAGGTCATCATAAATTGTGGAGGTGATTTTTCCGGAAATTCAGCCCCAAAACTGAAATTATGGCGCCACCACTGCGGGTTAGCCCGGTCCATTGCTATTCAAACGGGTTACGGCGATGAAGGCTCAGTTCATAAAAAAACTAAACGGTCGTCATTTAAAATCGAACAGGTTTAGGCCTACTCTAAACTCTCTCGCCGTTCCATTATAATACTACTTTGACACGCATCCGTGTTCCGTTTGCGATTTGGCTGGCAGCAGGAACTGGCTTTATCAACCAATCGAACGAAAATTGCTATGTGTGCGCTCCTTTGAAATACGGGTAGCACGACATTTAATCCCGCGACACTTAATACCGCGACAGTTAATGCCGGACACTTAGTCCCGGCGACATTTAATCCCGCGTCATTTAATCCCGCGACAGTTAATCCCTGCGACATATAATCCCTGCGACAGTTAATCCCGCGACATTTTATACCGCGACACTTAATACCTGTACACACGTGAAGTTGAAGTAGCGGTTGCTGCGTATGGTAAAACCGAAATCCTCGTGTTCCTTCGTGCAATGTCTCATTTATCTCACTCATAATTATGCTCTTTTAATACAGTTAGTGTTAGTGAATATTGCTGTGACTATTGTTTTTATTGAATTGTACAGTTTTGATAATTTTTATTAGTGAATAGGCCTATTGCTGTGACTATTGGTTTTTTTATACCAAATTGTACAGTTTTGATCATTTTTATTAGTGAATATTGCTGTGACTATTGTTTTTATCGAATTGTACAGTTTTATAATATATTACTGCAAAGGCTGAACTCTTTTTTAAACACAAAGTGAATTTTGCTGTGAATATGCCTATTTATAGAATTTAACTTCTTTTGTAAACGTTGTTTTACTTTCCCGGTATTAAGTGTCGCGGGATTAAATGTCGCCGGGATTAAGTGTCGCGGGATTAAATCGGTGCGGGATTAAGTGTCGCGGGATTAAATGGTCGCGGGATTAAGTGTCGCGGGATTAAAATTAATGGTCGCGGGATTAAGTGTCGCGGGATTAAATGTCCGGTACTAACTGTCGCGGTATTAAGTGTCGCGGGATTAAGTGTCATGGAACCGAAATACGTCTATAAATAGGCCTAATAGTTTCTCCGAATGTAGCCTATACATTAATTTTGATCTCTGAGTAAATGATGACATTACAACAACACCGTCGATAGCTGCAGTCTCTAATTAATAATTTTAATGTGTTTGCAGGCATGGGGAGGTGAATATTGGGTGTCATTGGGTGCTCCGAGAGAGAAGCTAACACTGGGAATTGCTACGCTTGGTCGATGCTTCACTCTGGCGAACGAAACTCAGAACGGTCTCGGTGCTCCAATTGTCGGCGCATGCAAGGCGGGAACTTACACAAGAGAAGCCGGTTTCTTGTCGTATTACGAGGTATAGAACCAGAAGCCTTCAATTTCAGTTGCCACTCTTTTTTATTCAAAATTACGTTAGTTACTTCGTGTTTAGTTTAGTCTAGTGTGCTGCGTGTAGACTTTAGGAATGTGCTTAGCTAAAGGTTTTCACGTGCAAGTTGCAATATGTATATTCACAAGAGTTTTCTTGTCCTCAGGTTTGTCTTGCACTTAATGATGGAGCCATCAGTGTCTTTCACGAGGAACACAAAAATCCTTACGCATTCAAAGGCGACCAATGGGTTGGATATGACAATGAATACAGTATTCAGCTCAAGGTATGCAATCTAATCTAATCTAATCAATTTTGATAATTATGACGAATTCCTACCTTTCCAACGATTTTATTGTTTGCATTATTGTATGCATTTGTTTTTTAAACGAGTAGTTATATAATAGGCCTGCAAGCCAGGTTGCGCTTGTGAAAATTTCGATGGAGTAATAAACGAATAATTAATTATTGTATTGAATTGAAAATTCGAGTAGCTGCTGTGATGAAGTTTGAAACTTCAACTGAATGGACAATTGTTTATCAGGCGCTTTTATTTGATTGCTGATTGGTTGATTCGTATCCACACATCTTTGGTTCTATAGGTTGAATATATAATGGCAAACGGCTTCTCTGGTTGGATGGTTTGGACCGTTGATTTGGATGACTTCAGTGGTAACCTCGGGTGCAATGCTGGACCCTTTCCACTTCTCCACCGTGCTAATGAAGTACTCAAAACGTCATCGTAAGTACGATTGCCGTCACTGCCGTGTGACTTTGCTCATTTCATAAAAGTTTTTGGACTGGCTTTATTTAGGTTACTTTTTGGTAGACGAATCTGTGTCTAAGGCAAATGAGCGCGACCACCGTCTATAAGTCACCGTTGTTTTGAAAGGTTATAATCTGCCACCGCTATGCAGGATTTGAGATTAGCCTGAATAAATACAAAGAAAGACTGCCATAGAGTATGGCAGAGCGAACTGATTGGAGGAACGTTAAATAGTTCGCTCATCCTATCTACCACGATTTACATCGAGCATGTTGCTTCTGTGCTTCGCAGTTTTCAATGCATTTATATGGTGATAATCTTCCTTGACCCGGTAGGCCTACTTTTCAATGGGTTTTAAGTAATCCTATAATTATTCTCCTTTTGAGTCCTGTTACTTCGAGGTAAAGATTCAGCTAAAATGACGCCTTTTATAATTTTTATGCGTCTTTTGCAGATACAAATTTGTGATTAAAACCAACGCAATGCTTAAGAGGTAGTTTGTAGCTTCGTCTACAAACAAGACAAACTATTTAATGACATCATTATATCAGCAGAGGTTCTTATGAACATTTTTGCAGGATTCCTACCAACACTACAACTCCAGCATCATGTACCACAAACACTATGACTTCAGTTTCAACCGGAAGTAACACTACAACTCCAGATTCACCTATCGTGATCACTAACACTAGCACTGTTGGGCGTAAGACACCTTACTATTCCTACTTATAAATTATTTGATAACGTAAAAGTGTATTGTTTTCGCACAAATTGAAGCTTGCGTTGAGGACGAAGGTGGACACTTTGAGCACAAGTTGCAGTCTGACATAATTCATATACAAAAATAAAATTAAACTAGATCTATCATTGATAAATGACATCTTAAAAATATTGAAATTTTACATAATTTTGTGCACTTATCACTTAAATTTGAATTTTGATGCATATGACATCATTATGACGTCATTTTGAGACTGAAACATTTATATTTTCACAATTGTTAAACAAATATATTAGGATAAAAACAGTGTATGTATTGTAAAAATCGATGAATGTTTACTATTTATTTTCACATTTACAAAATGGGTATCTTTTTACCGGACACAGTGTACATAAAATATATTCTTGCTATGATAAGGATTGCCAGTTTCGTTTTTTGTGTTTTCAGTCGCGTGCACGTTTTCCGCCGTGGCTCTTTGCGCCATCTTGTTCATCTTTACAATCGGTACAAACACCATTCGCCTGTGATGTGATGTGAAGCCAAACGGAATTTACGTCAACCCAAGAGACTGCACAACATCATTATAATTATTATTCTGTTCCAACGAAGATGCATATGTGGTCGAATGTTCTCCTTGTTTATACTACGATGACGTCATCCAGACTTGCAACTGGCCGCAGAATCTGAGCGATCCAGGGCATGCAAAAGGAATGTGGACTTAACTGTCTTGCCAAAAACATTGACCCAGAGGACGTTGAATAAATCGCCGAAAATTCTAGGCTGTTTTTAAGGACAGTGGTCTCAGCGTATTTCACGAAAACGTTTCCTCGTGTTTCTTACAAGAATAAAATATTACTGTTATTTTGTTAATAATGCCATTTAAAGAGACTCCGAATAGCCTACAATTAGAACAGTTTCAAAATCAATAAATTTCATGAAAGTATTGTAGGCCTATTGGCGCAGGCTGATAAAATATTTCTCGTATGATTAAATTGGTCTGTCAGACATTGAACAATTCACAGTAGGCCTACAAATAATAATAATAATGATCTTCGTTTGATTTCAAACTGACACACTGCAAAATGATTATAGCCTAAATCAAAGTATGGCGGATGATCAAACGTTATTACAGGAGTCGAATTGAAGTGTCAGCAGCGAACAGGGCGCGATCACGTCCTACTACTCAATTTACCAACGCCATCTGCCGAATGGAAGGTTGAGTGTTACCTTTGGGAGCGTAGACGGAAGCGATTCCGCGTCCATGCGATCTTCGTGCCAGAGTGTTGACCATTACCCTAGATATGAACAGATGTGACAAAATTAGGCAGTGAATTCTGAAGCTTTGTCCTGCATAGAACTGTCCTGATTCCAAACACAGCAAGGGTACAGGTGCGCGTCGGCAGGCTCCATATAATATTAATGTCCCCAGTACACGGCAAGAGAAACTTTTTCAACTAGGTCTTATAATACTGCTTGAGAGCAATTCAGATTCATTCATTCCTGAATTTACACCGCCCCTCTTCAGGGTTACTATTACTTACTAACCAAGCGCGCTCCCAACCCCGCATGTTGATATGCGCCTAGATGATTGTGGCCTATAATATGTCAAATATGTCAGATAAAGTAACTATTGACAATGCAACCAATCAAGAATACGTTCGGAGTTTTAAAAAATGCTGATTACGGAAACCCTCAGGTTAAGCGACTCAAACAGGAAGTTCATAAAATTTCCAGATTCAAAAACTTAAATTAGGTTCACTTGCGATAAGCCCTATCTGTTATCGGTCAAAGAAGAACGCATGCATTTATTCTGATATTCCGTACACAAGAGTTTATTCTTTCGAGCGATAAACTTATCGTCACCTGTCATCATAAAGTGGGTCCATAAGTTCACTCACAAGAGTTCAATATTATGACACGACCAAACTCTACTCAATTTTCATACGGACTATAGCGTGAGCGAACGAATAATATCATCTACGAGCAGACAGTGTACGGTAGTTGTTCTAATTTCGTTTGCGATAGACTCATTTAACCTGAACACAGACACCATGAACTGCTGGAGCCTCCTGGGTTTGGTTGCTCTTGCGAGCACCATAACTTACGCACAAGGTAAGTTTACAGTGCTTAAAAGTGTGACTGGATGGTCATAGACGGCGTCCAGGCCCTTATTTTCAAATCTGAATTTTTTTCCTGCTACTTATTACTCCAGCACAGCCTGGAAATGTAAGAGTCGTTCATGCACTTTGTTTTACACTTTAGGCCCTGTTCAACTGCTCTGAAGATAAGGGTTGAGTAGGCTACCAGCGGTGTTAAGAAGTACAACCTCAAGCAGATAAGCAGTACTGTTTTTGAGCAGAGGTTTTACATTAGGCCTACAATGTTTCACATGGTATCCTAATAAAACTACATGTCACTTTATTCCCTGCTGTTCCAGATAGAATTGTATTAGTCTTACCATCCACATTCATAACACTAGGTATTTCCGACCCAGACCAAGGCAGACCCATAGCTTTGAACTTGGCTGAGTGATATACAGGGTGGCTCCAAAAAATGTACCACCGGATAAAATGCGATATCTTCGCAACTGATGGACCTTTTTCTGCGAAAATTTCCCAGGGGTTGTTGGAAATTTATTCCCCTACAAATTGGAAAATTTTCGGAGAAAAATTTCAATCGGTTGCGAAGTTATTGCATTTTATCTGGTGGTACATTTTTGGAGCCACCCTGTATACATGTAATTACATGCATTGAACTTCAATGCCTTCGTTAAGTCTGAATAAACTTATAAAGCCATTTATTTTCAATTATGTTTTCACAGCTGCAGAGTACAGAAGAATTTGTCTCGTGAACAACTGGTCGCAATACCGCAAACCGCCAGCCACATTCTTCCCAAACCAAACGGATCCTTCTCTCTGTTCGCACATCATGTTCACCTATGCTCACATCGACTCAAACAACAATATTATTCCTGTTGAGTGGAACGACGATATTCCAGGAGGACTGTAAGGATACATCCCGTTCACAAGTATATCTATACGTATGTCCCCTGTATTTAGGATTTAGCCATTGCCTAATTTGCCTGCACATGGTTCTCTCTATGGGATGGGCTTCCCCTGTCAGAGTTCGCTCGCCTTCTTCTCTGGTAGCCTCTTCTTTATAATTTTTTTCTCCCGCCTCAGACCCTGTCTTTGCTCTTGGGGCCGATCGCACTGGGAGCGCTTCTGGATGGCTTTTGGCTGAGAGAAACGCTTTATCAATGGTCATATACAATACAATACAAGCTTGAGCATTCATGGAGGGCCGACAGCAGAAATTACGACTTCCTATGAGGAGCAATCAGGGCTCCTAAATGTCTCCGGGCCCTTGAAAATGTGCGCTTCTGGTCCCCTATTGGCGAGCCTCCGTAAATTCTTGACTTGTTTTGTAGATGAGTGTCTTTTATACTTTCCGACTGTTGAAAATAGAGATAGGCCAAAGAGAAAGGAAGGTGAGACATAAAAGAGAGCAAAGGCAAAGCGGGTGGAGAGAAAGAAAAAGCAAAAAAGACAACAGGATGGGGTTATAAAACGAGAATGAAAGAAGCCAAGTCTATGTAAAATAGTTTGAAGCAAACGAATTATAGATGGTAGTCCAAAACTAGTTTTAAAAATCTGGAAATTGTTTATGTGCAATGTTCAAGAATTCATGTCGTGAAAAAAGGAAAGCATGCATAGGAATGATCTAAAATATTTCACAGCATTAAATTAGCATCTTATTCATTGTTCCAATAACTACCGCACATGACCAATAATGCCTTCATACATAGTAACTGTTGAAACACTTTGGTGTTAGGTATGAGCAGACAATTGCCCTGAAAGAAAGGGAGAAAGGACTTAAGGTATCGATATCCGTCGGGGGCCATAGCTTCGGCATGGAGCAGGTGACTCTCATGATGGCAACAGCTGCCAATAGATCGATATTCATCAATTCCGTCATCCCTTTCTGCAGGACTCGTGGCTTCGATGGAGTTGATCTCGACTTTCGACACCCCGGATCTAGAGGCAGTCCGGAAGGGGACAAATACCGTTACACCTCTCTGCTCGAGGTGATGACTAAGTATCATGTCTGTCAAAGTGGCTTTATATACATTTCATATTAATTTATTTTTTGAAATCCAATTGCAGATTGCTTTTCTCTGGATGTTGCTGACTACATCATTATCATTATAATTATAATTATATGAAAGCTGATAGCTTGTTCAGAAGAATTAACTAATAAAACTTCGTTATTGATGATCCATACTCGGTGTCTAAGCTTTCTTTATGGCAAAACTAGTCAAAAATTGACTTCGTGTGGTCATGCTGGCGTCGACTAAAGCAGCTTTCGTCACTTCAGCCACTGGGTAATACGCCTACGACGACCGTTTCTCTTCTAGCGTGCAATTTAATGTAAGAAATAAGACTTATGCATGCATATATGTTTACATGTATGTATGTATGTATGTATGTATGTAAGTATGTATGTATGTATGTATGTATGTATGTATGCATGTATGTATGTATGTATGTATGTATGTATGTATGTATGTATGTATGTATGTATGTATGTATGTATGTATGTATAATGACCATTTACATAGCGCCTTATCAAGAATCTCACGAAGGCGCTTAATGACTTAATGACGGTCCCTACGTAGCGGGTTAGCAAACTTCTGGCTCTAAATCACCGAGCATACTGTAACACCGTGCCTCACGTTTTACAGCCTGAAGTCTCCTTTATTTTTTTTGTAGGAATTTCGAACAGCTATAAACAACGAAGCTGCTTCGTCTGGGAATCCAGCTTTGCTTTTGACTGCTGCAGTTGCACCACAGAAACCGGGCATTGACGCCGGATACGAAGTTCCGATGATTTCCCTGTAAGCAATAACTACACTGAAAGACCCTTTGTCATAAACCGTAACCATAACTATAACGATCAATCCATTGGGCCGGATACGTAATAACTTTTTTAAGAACATGTAATCTGTTGGAATGGAACCAAGAAGAGACTGCAGAGTCCCGCTGGTTAGAGTCATGCACCTATGGTATGATGCTTCATGGTTAATAGAAGTTATTTGGAATCGTAAATACTCCAAGTATCTTAACACGTGCGCAATTACTAACAGCTTAGTATGAAACGTCGAACCATAACATAGAAAGTTAGAGGAAGTAGGCACTAACTGGTGTTCAAATATCTAGACATTCATCAGACATTCAATAACAATCTTCAACCCACACGACCAATGTCTAATACATGTATGTATACCCCTGCTGGGGTTTCAGATTTCTGGGAGGGAAAATGTTTTGGGCGAATTGATTGGGGGGTCGACACCGACGGACGACACCAGTCCTTTTTGACCGGTCATTTGTTCTGATGACCTTTTACTAGTCTCATTTAAATATTTGACAATTTCCGAAAATCATTCTAATTTCTATGCTTTTTGTAGGCCTATCTGATGACCTTTCCTCAGTATTTCTCTTCGAATTTCGTAAAACAGATCTGACATAATTATCGCTGCATGTGAACAAGCCCTGCCCGATGTTATTGTGGTGGAAATATTCTTCTGGGGAGGGAAAATATAACCTATGTACGTGTTGACAACACGTACATAGGTTATATGACACAATGTCATTCCTGAGAAGGGGAACTCTTCCCCCAGAGATACGTAGGCCTAAGATGAAGCATTGCCACATGGTTATGCTAAAAGCAGAACACTACTCGCAGATTAATCGGTATTAGCCTACATAAAGAGGCCATGAAACTACAGTGCAGAACAGCTTTAGGCCTACGGAATTCATAAGTAGGCTTCAATTGTGAGAGACAGGTTTTTATCAGCATAAAACGGAGCAAGTGGAGAACACAATAATTATTATGTAAATTAGTCAAGATGACGACAGAAACATTTTGGCAGAAAATAAACTATTCAGGTTAATTTGCAGTAGTTTGAACACTGATTGCGCGTGTTTTCTTGGTTCTAGGGTAGGTCTAATTATTCACTATTATCAGTGAACCATGGAGCGGCGCAACCTTGGTGTCCTATGTTACAGTAGTGGTATTTTCGGAATGTTCACAATAACAGTTTAAATATCGGCCTTTCACGGAGATTTATATTAGTGTCGTCTTGTCTTGTCTTGTCTACAATAATTAAATTTGTATTTAAATATTTTTCAGGTATTTGGACTTTATAAGTATCTTTTCGTTCGCTTATAACGGTGCCTGGGATACAATAACTGGACTGAATGCTCCTCTCTACCCGCGAGCGGACGAGTTTGGCGTATACTACAACGGTGTCGAAAGAAGTACACTTAATCTGGTTAATAAATTATTGTAATTAGTGGCTTCTATTGCATTTGCGCATAAGGTGTGACCCAATGGCCATGGGCGCCCGCACATAGGGGCAAGGGGGGCAATTTTGAGTGAGTTTTTAACAAATTTCTTCGCATTAAAACACTAATGATACCAATGATACACACAGTGAAAGTCTTAAATTTATGTTTAGAAATCTTTATAGAAATAAATATATATAGTCCCTTCATGGACCTACTTTTCAACATCTACGTTTGAATTTTTAGCAAATTTTCGCACTTAGGAAACTATTCATATTAAAAATAATACACACAATGAAACTGAGAAATTTGCATTAAGAAACCTCTTTGAAAAATACCCGTGTTTTTAATTTCCAGCGCTGTATTTTCATGCCTTTGTCACTGAACAATCCAACCGTGACCATCGTAAAATTGTTGCCCCTCCTGCAAAATTTTCTGCGGGCGCCCATGCCAATGGCGTCCCAATGCAGGCAACAATTATAAAATTTATCCTTGTGGCCTGCATTATTTAATAATCAGTCTGCCAAGATAGAAGAGTTAAGAAGTAAAATGCTGTTATCTTAAAATTCAACAATTACTCTTCAGAATTTGCATAGCATACATACATGCACATGCATGCCTACATACATGTAGTAGCCTACATATTTATGCAAAATGTCAGTAGGCCTACACACAGTACAAATAGGTCTATTATGTATATAGGCTACGTTTACTTTAAAATCAGACAATTCCTGGTGACACACCGCAGCCGGTTACATGTCAAAACTGTAAAATAAAATACAGAAATAATAATAAAGTTAAAAAAAATAATGTATCGGTAGCCTTATAAACAGGCGCCAATCTGTCTGGTTGTTGATGTTAAAATTAACGTCAACAACATTTAATGTGAGAGGAAAAGGTTTCTTGAGTAACCATTAGCCTCTGTCCTGCTAAAGATGCACTCTGAAGGATAAGTGCCGATGTTATACTCCTGCCAAGATGATCGTGGTAAATGATTAGGAATGTTGTAGGCCTAATATTAAACGCATAGATTAGTCCAATGCTGCAGCGAAACTCTTGGTTGACGCGGTTATTCATTGTAAACACACAAGCGACGTCCCTGTGCCGGTCCTAAGCCCGGACAAAGGAGGAAGGTTTGCCAGATGCGTGGCGATACACTGGCAGAAAAAGATCAAGACGATTGAAATCCACAAAAACCACGACACAAGTGACAGAGCGACCCAGATGCTTCAAGGTGTCATGATGTGAAGCAGACATGCACACATTGCACCGGCCGGTCAGGACAGACCGGTGGAGATAGTCGGGGGAGAGTGCGTACGTGGGACACATACGGGCATTGTCCCAGGTTGTCCTTCGTGCCTCTCTCCCAATATTCTCTTCAATCGGACATAATGGTCTAGCTGCTCCAAGATGTTAATGGTATGGAGCAGACCTGCTGACTGGTCCGGTTGAAGCTGGGAAGCATGATGCGAGACAGACTCAGACAGAGAGTGGCGTCGGACTCCTACGGGCATTGAGCCTAAGGATGTTGATGATGATGATGATGACACAAGCGACAGCCATGCTGTGTAGATCGTAGATGTTGAAACCGACCAAAACACGCAAATTATTCACGGCTTCCTCGGAAGGCATCAAAGAAACAGACCAGACGGCATGATAAACATGTAGAATCAAAGTAGTGAAGTCTTGTCTTGTTGTAGTGTTATTGTCCAATATTATTCTGAAAGTCTCCGAAAGAAGTAGGAATCACAGGCGGTTTTAGTTGTTACGAGAAACATTACTGTAGACATACGTGTTGCATAAAATAAAATATAGTTCATGAGCACGTAATTCCTCGAAAATAACTCTGCGGGCATCACAGAAACGGGCTAGGACGTATTAATTACCCGAACATAACATTCCTTAGTCAAAAAACGGCTGAAAACTCAAGAAAATGCCACATTTCCTCTAAACAAGTGCAGGCCGCTATCGAAAACGCGGCCAAGCAAGAACCAGATTTGCATATCGTCGGCTGCATACATTCATACACAAATAGGCCTACTTACACGTAACTAAAGTGTCGAAAAATGTGCTTGGACACTCCTTACCTTTCGCGGCTGTGTTCGCGTAATAAGTGGCAGGACGGCTTTGAAACTTCAAAATAAGTGCATGGAGGAAGTCCATGGTCGTCCAGTCACACTTAAGCCGTTACCCCGAATAGTGTATACAATTTCGGCCTGCTTTGTTCATAGATGTTCTAGAAATTAATACACAAATATGTTATAACAATAATTATATTATACATACGCTCTGTGCGTCTGATTGTCCAGTGTGCGCCTCTCATATCATTGCATTTGGAGCATTGTTTTGATCAAACTCCATTGAATGTCGGTTGCACTGAAGAAACCTTGACTCAAGTTCTAAGATTCATACCAAATCATTCGATGACTCATTTCTGGTGTTTGTAGAACTGGTCGGCCAGTTATTGGGTTGAGCTGGGTGCTCCGAAAGAAAAACTGGTACTAGGGATTGCCACGTATGGGCGAAGTTTCACTCTGGCGGACCCTGCTCAGAATGGTCTTGGTGCTCCAGTAACAGGTGAAGGGCGGCCCGGGAACATCTCCAGTGCAGGCGTCTTGGGTTATTTCGAGGTAGGCTATTATATATAGGCCTACAGCCTCATTTCCCTTTAGTAACAGCTTCCTTGATTTCCTTTAAAGACTAATTTTATGATTTAGTCATTAATGTTTGGATTAGTAGGCCTATGATAATGAACGTAACGTGTTGCAATGCCCCGATTTGAATTAATCTTGTCAACAGATTATAGTGATAGTAGTAGTAGCAGTTACTGTAGTGGTGGTGGTGGTGGTGGTGGTGGTGGTGGTGGTGGTGGTGGTGGTGGTGGTGGTGGTGGTGGTGGTGGTGATGGTGGTGGTGGTGGTGGTGGTGGTGGTGGTGGTGGTGGTGGTGGTGGTGGTGGTGGTGGTGGTGGTGGTGGTGGTGGTGGTGGTGGTGGTGGTGGTGATACTGTTGTTGTTTTATGCAGCGATTCAATGGCGACGGGGACAAAATCATGGGTGGCCGGAAGGGTTGAATATTTAGCGCACTTCCGGTTCGCGGCGTGTTCGGATGCCCCTCTAGGCATTAATGACGTGATGTTGAGGTAGGAGGAAGCACAAGTATGGATGGATGTTGCATCCCATGCGACGTACTAGCACTATTATTATTATTATTATTATTATTATTATTATTATTATTATTATTATTATTATTATTATTATTATTATTATTATTATACACATTCATTTCTTCAAAACCAACAAAATCATAAATATTATAGGCCTACAGACAAGTAAAATGATCGTTTTCAACATTAATAATAATAATAATAATAATAATATTATTATTATTATTATTCTTATTACAATTATTACTACTTATTGTTGTTATCATAATTATTATTATTATTCTTATCATCATCGTCGTCGTCGTCATCATCATCATTATCATCGTCAAGATTGCTTACTTACTTAGATTTGCATCGCACTACATGAGGGCAGTAACAGAATCCATTCCGATGAACAAAAGGCGCCATATATCTACAAAGGTGACCAATGGGCTGGTTACGATGATGAATACAGTCTGGAACTCAAAGTATGTCACCTAATCAAATCTAATCTAATCTAATCTAATCTATTGTAGGCCTAATCTAATATATTTCAATATGATAATTTTGATCTATTCTAATCCAGACTAATCTGATCTGGTCACTTCTATAGCGCCTTTTTAATGATGCCCCGTAGGTAGCCTGCATGGAGTAAAATCGTAGCTGAAGTAATGTCATTCTGAAATATTAGGTTGAAAATGAAATATTTAAGAAAACCAAATAGCAGGTTAAATAGATGTGTACGGAAATTATTTTAAAAAAATAGCTAAGCCAAGGAGATTACTCTTAAGTTGAATCCAAATTGCCTACAGTATTTCAGAGAACAAACTGAACGTAACTATTTTCATAATACTGCTCTATATTTTAGTAGCAGCATAGGCCTATATACCAGAACAGGCCTACGATAATTACTTAAGTCTAGATTTGCATTTAAATGCACTTAATATTGCAATAATATGCATAGCTTTTGCTTGCTCGATGCCTGATGATTATCTATACCTGTGTACCAACAGGTTGACTACATAGTGGCAAACGGATTTTCTGGCTGGACGGCTGGACGGTATGGAGTCTTGATCTGGACGACTTTAGTGGAAACCTCGGATGTGGTCGTGGACCCTATCCGCTTCTATCAGCCGCCAACAACCGTCTTTTAGGAACACCTGCTAAGATTTAGTTCGCACACGATCAGCATCATTCGTAGCCTCGGCCATGACAAAATAAACAATACATTTTTATCAAGCTGGCGATAGCACATTATAGGCCTAACAAAAGTGGTTCGTTTGACCAACGTTTCAGTGTTTCAGTGCAGCAACAATGACAATAATTACAGGTTTACAACTACCACTCATAAGACTCTTAGCTAGAATTATTTATTGAGACTTGTTAATTAACAACCAGCTTTGGTAAAAACATTGTGGGCATAATTTTATGTGTGCATACGTTTGCATACGTTTTAATTGAATACGAATGCATACATGTAGGCCTATATCTACGAATGTAGGCAATGCGCAGTGGTGAGGAAGGTCCTTGCTAGACGAATAATTTTCATATGGAATGGGCAGCGTAGAGGCAGAGGCATACCGGATTTTTTTCAATCAATCAATCAATCATTTAGTTTTTAACCAGCCAATCATTTTGACAGTTATAAGTTGCAAGTCACATATCCAAAGAAGTATGGCCACAAGGATGGACCCTGAATGGATCACTGACTCCGCTAAATACATGTAGGGACACCTTCGTGTATACATGTAGGCTAGGCTACATGTAAAACCAACACGCAACGGCCGAAAACTGCTACTAAGTAGGACAGTGAATGACTACAATTACCTAAGATATCTTAACTAAACTAAATAGATCAAACTCTTAACTAAATAAGAAAGTACAAAAATAAATGCAAAAGCGTTTGCGTGAGTGGTTAAATAAACAAACATTACGCTACATCGCAACACATTGCTGCTATTACCGACTAAATGAGAGCCTAACTTTTTCTTAAGCAGCGATAACGACTTTGAGGTAGGCCAGAGTGTAGGCCTAGCTATAGAATGGCGCATTGATGCGCCTTTCGTGTTTTGCAATTAATAACATATGCAATATCGTGCGTATCTTTCGGTATCAGTTCGGTATCAGTTAGGCTACACGGCC
Source organism: Lumbricus rubellus (assembly GCA_945859605.1). Lineage (NCBI taxonomy): Eukaryota > Metazoa > Annelida > Clitellata > Crassiclitellata > Lumbricidae > Lumbricus > Lumbricus rubellus. The sequence goes on along the minus strand of OX243827.1, from coordinate 25,367,973 downwards.
AGATAGCCTACGTTTGTTTCAAGCGAACGCTTTTATAACACTGCTTGACAACAATTCAGATAATGGTAGCTATGGGCAAAGATCTATTGAACACGGTCAGAATTAACAACCAATTAAGGTCACTCAGATAAAATGAAGGAGGCAGATCTCTTCATAGATTTCATTGGTTGAATATTGCGCAAAGCTCACTTGAGAGATAGACCTACGTTATCGCCAAGCACAATTCCGATTAATCTTGATATTCGGCATTTCAGAGTATTTTTTGCGAGAGATACCAACATAATTTTTCACCATATGGACCCAGAAGTAGGCCTACTTTAACAATAACAGAGTCCTATAAAACACGACCGAAATCGACGTAATTCTCACACGGCCAATTATACACTACGTGAAAGATTAACATCGAGAGACTTTGAGAAGCAGACCGAGTAAAGTTCTGTTTTGCCGTCTTCCTACTTTACTCTACTTTACAAAAGGCTCACTTCACTGGAACGCAGACATCATGAACTGCTGGAGTCTTCTGAGTCTGGCTGCTCTTGTGAGCGCCATAACTTACTCACAAGGTAAGGATTCATAACATATACAATAATGCCATAGGGTATCCTTCCAAATTCACGACGACTTAAAATAATGATCATAACGTTGACTCTCATGTTTATCTTCTGGAACGGTACGTCGAAATGTTGGGTACAAGGCCGTATCCAGGGGGGTGTTTTGGGTGTTTGAACACCCCCCGAAATGGAAAATGCAGAAAAAATCTATTGCATTTTCTAGTTCGTCATGCAAAAAATCATGAAAAAGTGATGAAAACACCCCCCGAAATGAAGTAAAAGAAATTTGACGGCGAAAATATTTAACAGATTTCAAGCGGATGACTAAAAAAAAGGTCATCAGAAATTTTGGCGGCGAAAATGGAAAATATTTTTTAGATTTGGCCGCCACTGAAAAGCACCCCCCCCCCCCCAAATAAAATCCTGGCTACGGCCTTGGTTGGGTACTTTCCTCATGTTGCACTGCCCTGGAACATTTAAAAGAGTAAAGTAAAGGATAATGTAACGATGTCTATGACCCATACCCATATTTTTAAAATCAATATGTATTTCATGGCTAATGGTTAAGTAATTAGTAGTTTCTATGGCGCCGCTCACAGCTCACATGACCATTCATAATTTATAATACGATAGGCCTATAATTATTAGGCCCTACTTCAGTCCATTTTACTTCTGTCATTTCGTGAATGCTTACCATTCACGATAGAATAGAAATTATTTGTTTTAGCATTCTCGTTCACAATTAATGCAGACTACTAGGCCTACTCTTTGATAGTAAACAGTCGAGTTTGTGATAATTATACATGTATTTGCAATAAACTTCAGTTCCTTCTTTATGTCTGACTAAAACATTTACATTGCAGTAAACTGTTGTGTCTTTACAGCAGAATACAGAAGAGTCTGCTACGTGACCAACTGGGCCCAGCATCGTCCACCGCCTGCCACATTCTTCCCCGGCCAAACCGATCCTTCTCTCTGCTCGCACGTCATGTTTGCCCACGCAGTAGTTTCAAGCAACAACACCATCATGCCTATCGGGAACGACGACAATCCCGGGGGATTGTAGGCTATGTACAACTTCCGTTCTTCTCAGCAGCTGAAAGACATTTTGAAAACCTATCAGAATTTCCATCAGAATTTCGTGCATGTGAAATTTCATGCATGAACTGATCAATCAATTAATCAATCAAAATTTATATAGCGCCACTTCAAGATTCCTACTCAGAGGCGCTCCCGGGCGATATCAAGCGAAAAACAGTCTTCAACAGTTTGTGATATTGAGAACAGCTTGGGTGGTGTCGCATAGTCAAGGGAAGTCCATTCCAGGTTGTTGGACCAACCACAGAGATGTGTACAGTAGGCTAAGTCTTATGTGTCTGAATATCTTAGATATACTGCTCGAAGGTTAGGAGATGAGAAAAAATGGGACAACGATGATGAGGTGGAATGAAAGACAGTCAGGAAGCAACAGAGTAAAAACAACAAAATGGAAGAGAGGAAAATTTGAAATCTGCACTGCTTGTCCGAGTCAGTCCGACAAAGAAGCAGGCAAAATATTGTTATCACGAGGCAAATGCATTCAAGCCAAACGTACGAATAAAATCTAAAGAGATTAATGGGCTCTTGTTAACAAGACATGCGCATTTGCGCCAATGGTTAGCGCAATCGGGGTTCAAATTCCAGCCAGGACAGAAATTTGTTTCCAGATTCATGCTCCTCAAGCGCCTACCTGTTACCTAGTCAAATACGTAGAGATTACAACAATAATATTATTGACGGTGAATTGTCGGTGGGAAGATAAGACGGCGAGGGAGTAGATTATAACCACCCGACCTGATATTCTGTGCCAGAGAAATTGATGTCGCCGACTCTTATACCATTGAATGGCTCTCCAGCACGTTACCGATTATAACTTGATGGATTGTAGGCCTATCAACTTTTGAGACCATGTCTTTTTAGATATGACCAGACAATTGCCCTGAAAGAAAAGGAGCCTGGACTCAAGGTGTCGATATCCGTCGGAGGATGGAGCACTAGCATGGAACAGGTATCAATCATGTTGTCAACACCGGCCAACAGAAAGACATTCATCGATTCCGTCATCCCTTTCTGCAGACAGCGTAGCTTCGACGGAGTCGATCTTGACTTCCAATACCCAGGATCCAGAGGAAGTCCACCAGAAGACAAACAGCACTTCACCGATCTGCTTGAGGTAATGTTCAAAGTCGTGTACTTTAAGTTACCATAAATTTCTCATAGTTAGAAGAGGCGTTAGATGCTTTTTGAAAAGTCACGTAACATTTTGAAGTGACCCTATTGAAGAATCGCGACTTCAATTGAAATGAGTAATTCATTTTCTTAGTTATTGACGAATTACTGAATTCTGGAAATCTCTTTAAACAAACTTAAATTAACTGAAGAGAGGGGAGTGCCTTCGACCATAGTTTATCTTATTGTGTGCCCCTTAATGTTTAATGCATGTATTTCTAATTGGGGCGCTGTGGTGTAGGGACATATTTGGTGCCTTGTAACCGAAAAATTGCGGGTTCGAATCAACCTGAAGCCACCGCGCAGAAAAGTCCGTCACTCGCAATTTCTCATGCGCTTTGATGTAAAGTCCGACTCAGTGTCTGCGATGTAGTCGGGAGCGCCTCTGAGTAGCGATCTTGAAGATACGCTATAACAAGTACTTTGCAAACACACAAACAGCTAATTGATGTGGATAATCTATGCATGAATAAAAATTGTGTTAAATATGAATTCATGAATTCATAAATTGGCACGATAGAGATTTCTGATCAATGATGCTATGATCAATTGATCATGGTGGTGTTGATGGTCTGGTGGTGGTGATGGTGGTGGTGATGATTATGTTGTTGTGGTTGTTGATGATGACGATGACGATGATGATGATGATGATGATGATGATGATGATGATGATGATGATGATGATGATGATGATGATGATGATGATGATGATGATGATGATGATGATGATGACGACGACGACGACGACGATGGTGATGATGATGATGAGGAGGAGGCGAATGACAGTGATGCTCCGGTATTACGTTTCCTCTTTTTTTGTTGTAGGAATTCCGCACGGCCATAGACAACGAGGCTGCTGCAACTGGTAGAGCCCCTCTGCTTTTGACTGCTGCAGTTGGAGCAGGAAAATCGACCATTGATAATGGATACGAAGTACCAGAGGTTTCTCAGTAAGCAACGCCTATGCTGCAAATCATCATGGCATCAAATTAATTCATGCGATGATGTCATAATCATCTATTGAAAGCAAAACTCTGCTCACAGGTCACTTAGAATATTATTATAGACACCATCTACGAGTGTTAATTAAATTTAGGCCTACTCAATATCCTTTTGGAGTAACTCTCAAGAGCAATAGAATATTACCCACAACGACAAGAAAAAATTAAACCTCTCATTGTTTCTTAGACCGATCAAGTCGTATTATTTAAATATTGCTTGCAGGTACGCGGACTTTTTAATTGTCCAGACGTACGATTTCAACGGACCCTGGGATACAATAACTGGAATGAATGCTCCTCTTTACCCGCGAGCGGACGAGTTTGGAGCATATTACGGCGACACGGAAAGATCAACACTCAATGTGGTATGTAAAGTTGTAAACGTTAATTATAGTAGAGGAATTTTAGCAGAGAAAAAACATCAATCGAATCAACAAATTAGCAGGAAGTATACAGTACATTTAGTAGAGTTGTTACGTACACCCCACTGACGAAGACACTCCTATAAATCCGTGCTTTGCTCAAGTTGCCATTTTGGAAAATGGCTCCCTAAATTCGGTAATTTTGGCAATAGCCTCAGAGACGTCACAATTTATAAGAATAAATAAAATCCCCAGAATAGTCCTCATTAAAAGACAAAGAAGTGTTGTGTCTAACAGTTGTTTATAACATTAAAAAAAATGTTGCACGTGATAAAGTAGTCATTTCGATGCAGCGCATATTTGCATGTTAGGAAGAACATTTAGGCCTACATAACTGTGCTGCTAATGATGATGATTTAGTGCAGTTGTAAAAGCAATCTTGTGCATTGAAAATCATTTAAAATGGTCAGTCGATTGGGAGTAATATACCATGGATGACGGAATGGAACGAAGGTGTTGTGCAATGGAAAAATACGCTAAAATATATTATCCGGTAAGTTCTTTGCAAATGTATGGCAAAAAGGTCGTCAGAAATTTATGTTCAGTCCTAAAAAATTATTCTTGTAGGACTGGGCTGCCAGATATTGGGTTTCATTGGGTGCTCCACCAGAAAAGCTGGTGATCGGTCTCGCTTTCTACGGTCGATGTTTCACTCTTGCGGACCCTGTCCAGAACGGTCTTGGTGCTCCAATTATCGGTCCATGCAGAACCGGAAGCTACACCAGAGAAGCCGGCTTTTTGTCTTACTACGAGGTATGATTATAATTTCTTCCGTGATAGCTGCTCTGTAGGTGTGTAATCGATAACATACGCGATTATACACCGTGTAGGCTACTCACCTCTCAAATATTTATGTGTTAGAATACGGAACAAGTGACCTGCAGCGCCTGCTAGCCTCTTATTTCGCCGGTGTCAGAAGTAGAGCATCCCCCCCGCATTGATCGTATCTCTCCAGATGAAGAGAGGTTCAAAATAGCCACTGTGTTTATTGTTGCGAATTAACTTCCAGTTGCTTTTGTTTTAAACAATGACGCTAACAGGTATGTTTATTCCTTTACTAGACAATTTTGTCTGCTTTGGTTTTAGAGCAGTCAGAACATTTAGAACACTTAAGAACACATAGAGTCACTAACTAAATTCAAATTGATTTTGCTCTGAAACGTCCGCAAACCAAATCCTCCTAATTCAATCATTGGAAATATGCGTTTAGGCCTAATTGAAATTTTTATGCTGTAATCAAAGTTTAGAGCAACTCTAAGCTTAATTGTTTTAAGTGTCCTAAGCAATGTTCAGAGCAAAATCAACTTGAATTTAGTTAGTAACTCTAAGTGTTCTTAAGTGTTCTAAATATTCTCAGGGCTCTAAAACCAAAGAGTTTGCGGACCTTTCGTCATGGACGGCTGGTCGTGGACGATTTGTCAAGTGGACGGTTGGTTTATCCCCCCCGGATAGTCTATACCGGTAGAGTGTAGACCTATATGCCATCCGGATTTTGATAGAATATCCCGTGACACCGGCACAGCCCTGCAGCTAATTTTTACAGTGATTTTTCTTTCTAAGTATTTGATGTAAATTTGTGTGCTGCACTTAAACTTTCAGAATAGTCTTCGTTTCGTCAAAGTTATTGTTTTCTTTTTAAGTTGCGTTTTGTATATTCGCATTTTTGTTGTCGACAGATTTGCATTACACTCAATGAGGGAGCCACCAGTGTCTTTCACGATGAACACAAGAATCCTTACGCATTCAAAGGTGACCAATGGGTTGGATATGACGATGAGCGCAGTATTCAGCTCAAGGTATGAAAACAAAGCAACTTAATAATTATTATGTTCCGTGATATCTATGACACCATTATTATCAGCTAGGCGTTGTTCGGTTTGGTTAAATCGCAAAAGAAAATAATTATTCTTTAGAAATTTCATCTTCACTATCCGATATAATCGATAATCCGATAATCGTAGGCCTAATCGTAATTTCGAAAAGTAGATGAAATGCAGTTGTTGGTGGGCTTGGACGTTGACAGAAATGAGCATAGCCTAACGTTCAAAGAGAAAATTCTAAACTAAAATAGATGAATCTGATTTTTTAAGTTGAACCTAAATGGCATCAATCATTTTGACAGAACTATCTGAACGTGACATTGATTTTACAAATTTGCACTATTAATTTTTTTAGTTTCCGACTCAGATATAAGATATAGCCTATGTGATTCTATGTGTCTATACAAAATCCGTTCCACTTATTCAAAGAGTTCAGCCTGACATTTTTGTGCAGTGTATGCGTCTGTCTTGAAAATCCAACTGATATCTGTGTAGTTAAAAATCATCTCTCGCTAATATGATTGTTAATCAGATACTTCTATTTGATTGCTGGTTGTTGATTGCGAATAGCGATGTATCTTTGTTGGAACAGGTTGAATACATAGTCAACAACTGCTTCTCTGGCTGGATGGCATGGACCGTTGATCTGGATGACTTCAGTGGAAACCTTGGATGTTATGCTGGACCCTATCCACTTCTCCGTGTTGCCAATGAAGTTCTCGAAACTACACCTAAGCCTGCATCGTGTAGCACCACGTAAATATGACAACCTATTTTTTATTTCGTTTAACGGGTAATTTTCCATGCAGAAGAAGTCAGCGAATAGGGATTGAGACTGGTGGATAAAATAATGTTTACAACTTTACACAATGTGCGTGCTATAATAGGCCCGAACTGGCAAGCGTTTGCTAACAGATTCAACACGCTATCAAGTGCACCATGCTAAGCTAGATAGCGTTTTGAAACTGTTAGGCCTAACAGGTCTCGCGTGGCTTTAAATTTTCGATGCAAATTCTTGGAGTCAGTTGTAGGTCTATTTTGTTGAAGGATGATCTAATTAGTTTGGGCAAACATGACTGTAATCTTTAGCGTCGTAAATAATTCGCTTGCAGGGTCAATATTATTCTAAATCTGATTTCTTGTTTGGCATTAGGCCTAATCCTATCATCGAGCCCTCTTCTGTTCAATCCCGTTTATATTTAACAGCACTTTTCATCTATGCAACTTCTTGTTTGTTTGTTTGTTTGTATGTGCACTTGTTATAGCGCCCCTTCAAGCTCTCTCTACTCAGAGGCGCTCCCGATGCAGAGCGGACACTGCATCGGAGTTTCACGCCGAAGCGCTGAGCAATTGTGAATGAAGGACTTGCCCAAGGTCCTTACGCGGCCAGGTGGATTCGAACCTCGAACCTTCCGGCTCGAAGGCAGCGACGCCACCACTACACCACCGCGCCCCATTATTTAATAATAAAATAAATTTTCATTTGTCTTCAATTCTGCCTTGATTTCAGCGAGTTTGTTTTCATAAATCCCAATTTTATTTCAGTAAAAGTTAGCCGTTGGAGTCTCTCACTGTTGGATCTTTCAGCTTAATTGCTTTGTATCAATTTGTTAACTGATATAATAATTCGTTGCAATGACATTTAAGACATCATTTTATAGGGTAGCGCAGAGAAGATTTACTGGATAGATGCTATATATATATATATATATATATATATAATATATATATAGGCTAAATTCTTAGAATAAAAACAAATCAATAAAATGTTATGTAGCAGATGACGTAATCATTACGTTGATAAGAAGCAGTCCGCTATTATCTACATGTATGTTGCAGGGCTTCTATCCCAGCATCAACCGCTACTACACCAATAGCACCGACAACCACTACAACCACTACAACAACAACTGCACCGCCGACAGCAACAACAACAGTTGAACGTAAGACGCCTTAGTAGAAATTAATTATTTAAACCGGTTAACAGCCAACTTTAGTAAACGGTGCACGTTCATGTCTGTATAAAGTCACGCCATGTTTGGATATAAGAATATAACAGGTGATTAGGCGAGGGTTAGCATTATCAATGGCAATGACATTTATATTCTGGATAAATACATAGACAACACACGCATCCATTTACGTATGTATATAAATATGCATAATGTCCTGCAATTAAATATCACGATAGTAGGTTACTTTTCTTATGCTTATAGGCATGTGCCTGCCTAATGTGCCTATGTTTGTATCTGTTTGCAAGTTCTTGTTTATCTTTGCAGCCTTCACCTGTGATGGGAAGCCAGACGGATATTACGTCAATCCTGGTGATTGTACATCCTTCATTATGTGCTCGCATGAAGTTAAAACTGTTATCGAATGCGAAGAGGGATTATACTACGATGACATCGCCCAGACTTGCAACTGGTGGTATAATCTCAGCCCAGAAAGGCTGGAGGAGTGCGGACTCGCCTGAGGTGCAAGGGTCTTAAATGAATTGACCTAAGGGACTTCGAAGAATTCGCAGATGTTAAGCTTTTTCTTAAGGACACTATCATTGTCTTCAATTTTTCTTCAGTTGCTAGAACTCTTTCTTAAATGATGTCATAGGCACAAACGCTCAATGCATTAGGAAAAGTTCTAAATCTTATTTGATGACAGCATTATTGTCGTTTGCTATTTTAAATGAGCTTCTTCGAGCTTATGGATACATGTATGTTACAGTATTTTTAATTGATCTTTTAGATAATAATTATTTTCTCCTTTGCTGTGGATATGCTTTGACATTCTAAATTGAGTATTTGTAACTGCATAAATTTGTGTGTGTCTTAACACTATAATATTATTACTTTATGGCAAGTTTATGCTATCATGTGAGTTTGATTGTTTCCTGTGACATGTGAGTTTAATTTTTAAAATAATTTTGGCATCTTGAAACTTAGACTCAGAAGTGCTGCCCGTCACAGTTGCATTTAATACGAATTACCCTTGCCATTTGTTGATGATAACGGCATAGTGGTAAGTTATATATAATTATTATATATATAAATATATATATTATATATAATATATATATAGCTTACAACAGAGACAGAGAGAGCCCAAGTAAATGCGCAGTGTGAGAAAGGTCCTTAACTGACGAACTTCCTGCACATTCGTGATTTCCGCCGCATCCGACCTATGCTCGATTTAAAAACAGCTTCCTTCATTACAATCTCCATAGTCCACTAAACCCGCTTCCTCAACATTTGTTCTACACAACTGAAACTTCTTCAACTCATTCAAAATTCATTGGACGTCACTAGAACTCCCAAACTGCACATCACCCCAATTCTGAAATCACTCGCTCCTTGGCTAAAAATCCCAGAACGAGTCCATTTCAAAGTCCTATCCTCAACCTACAACTCCTTTCAATGCTCTCAGCCAAGTTGTCTTCGTGAACTCTTCAACATTCAGCCAACCCGGCGACCCGCAATACCTGATCATCTGCCTGCCTCACTCTTTATCAACCTCTTGTCACTGATCATCACCAACCTGGAGAAATGAAGGCTAGCTCGGCCTTTGTACGGGGCTAGTCTCAGTCTTCCCTTATGAAGATTGTGATTTTCCATCTCGCATGTTACTTGATGTGATGCTTTTCATGCCTGAATTTTACCATTATTCATCATCCCACTCCGCAAACACACAAAACAATCAAAATTATTAATTATTGCTTATGTAAAAATGAGACAAATCCGGGTGACGCATCGCATCCAGTTGCATGTCGAGCCACATTAAAGAGACACAGAAAGTGTCAGAAACAAATAGTGTGAACATGACAATGTCATTAATGGCCGACAAAGAAGATTCTCTGAATAAAGCTTTTAACATTTTCTATTATAGTGGTATAACTACAATAAGGGTGTGAGTTATAGCTGGTTTTCTTAGAGGTGGGAAAGTTTTCTAAGGATGAGGTTGACAATAATCACTAGAGTACTGAGCAGACCAGCATCAGCAGCTAATTTTCACATTTTCTGGAACATCACGCGAAGGAACCGAACGGGGATGCGACGACATTCCCGTTCTGCATTTCGTTCTAATTTAGTTATGTCATCGCTTATGTTGAACCCTCACCAGGCTGGGACAGCATAGAGGATTTGCGCGACATAAGTGGTTCGTGCTGCTTCGTGCAGATCCTCAAAGAGCAGACCATGAGCTCTAAGCTCTTATAATAATTGATGGCACTATATATTTATGATCTACATGTATGCTGCAGGGCTTGTGTCGCAGTATCAACCGCTGCTTCTACAACAACCACTGCAAAAACAACTGCACCTCTTGCAACCACTACAACAACAACAACTAGATCGCCGACAGGCACAACGACAGCGTCGCGTAAGACGCCTTAGTAAAATTAATTAATTCATTCATTCAAACGGGCTAAGTGCCCACTTGAGTAAATCGTGTCTGCATGAAGTCACGCATTATTTATGCAGGGTAACTGTGCAATTATGAACGTCATTGACATTGAAATAGCGAAATCCCGTCTGATCAACTGTTTTGTTCTTATATCCAAACGTGGGACTGTTTTTTTCTTTCTTATATCCGCACATGGGGCAAGAGGGGGCACATGCTCCTCCCCTGGAAAAGTGACACCTATTTTTCTAACTACTACTTTTGGGTGTTAACAAATTTCTTCGCATTAAAAGAACCAACATGTACCTCTTATCATTTTTTAAAACACATTTTCTTCACAAAGATCCTTTTTAGGGACTACCATAAAATAATGTGATTGTGGGTTTCGTTTGTCCTACTTGCAAACGTGTGCATGCTGCGTCCTTTTCTGTTTGCAAATTTTCTTGTTTATCTTTGCAGCCTTCAGCTGTGATGGGAAGCCAGACGGATATTATGTCAACCCTGGTGATTGTGCATCCTTCATTATGTGTTCGCATGAAGTTAAAACTGTTATCGAATGCGATGAAGGGTTATACTACGATGACATCGCCCAGACTTGCAACTGGTGGTATAATCTCAGCCCAGAAAGGCTAGAAGAATGCGGACTCGCCTGAACTGGTCTCATAAGAAATGGGCCAAAGGACGCTGAACAATTTGCAGAAAATGCTTAACTGCTTTATTGTAGCGTTTGCGTATAACTAGACGCTACGGAATTTTAGTTGCAATATTATATTATATATTTTTGGATCCCTTGGTATTTTCGTGGTCTGATATATAATTTATATAATATTATTAATTTTTGAGCTGCATTCGGTGACCTAGATAATATTGGTGACCTAGATTTTAATGTTGATTTCGATTTTGACGCGAATTGGAGCGTTCTCTGACGTAGGCAGGTCGCTGCAGCTGCCGTGGCTAGTTTTATTGATCCGTATTCGTGTGATTCTCTCACGGTATCGGCCTTTGGCGGCTCGTATGCAGCGACGGCCAAAGGAGGAGGGGAGGCAGACTGAGTCGTCGACCGTGCAGTCGCGCATACATGCAGCGAGGCAGAGGCAGTAGTCGCTGATACATTGAAACAGATAGAGAAGGACAAACGCGAGGGCATGGAGCGACGGCCAGAAGAGTGTCACCGACCGATCCAATCGCGCGTACAGGCAGAGGTACCGACGCAAACGTCGCTGATGCATAGAAACAGACAAAGAAGGACATGTCTGCGTGTGGTCTGTGTACGTCGATATTTGCAATCGCTGTCACACGGTTTGACTGCGCATTGGTAGTTTTCCATTAAGGCCTTCGTGTGTTGAACTGAAAGGTTGAATCGGTGCGCTCCGTGTCGACGTGACCTGAGACAGGGAGGCAACGCGAAGCACGTGAGGCGGTCTTCTTGTGCGCATGCGCAAGCGTCACCTCTAAGTAAGTGGAAGGGGGACGGTTATATAAGGGGGACGCTGATCCCGCAGGCAGATTCACGACGGACTTCGACGAGGGTAGACGTGTAGCTCTGGAGAGCAAGTTACAAAATCGGAGTTTGATTATTTTAGAAACGTGATAGTTTATTTAAGTCGGCGTGGATTCGAAGTCTGAGTTGTTGCGTTGTCACGTTTGTTCTTCACGGATTCTGTACAAGAATTCTAAAAACCGGCAAGGAGCCGATTGCATTGCGGTTTTGTGTTACGAGCGAATCGTCAGCGCAGTGGTTCTGTTTCGCATCTTCGTAAAGGAGTTAAGTCTTTCGTTCGGGTTTTCGATCTTTCTGTCGTTCGGATCGAAACTGCTCGGTTTTTCTGGAATTACTTCTGTCATCGATATCTTCTGCGTAGTTGCCTACGGGCGTCAATCTCTTATTAAAATATCTTTTCGTGGATTCCCTGTTCTCGACGTGCCAGTTCGGTCTTAGCGACAACTCAGCGTCGGGCTTGGCGGATCCTTCCGAGCCTCATTTCATCGACGCAAGTCCCGGATTCGACGCCGCGTCTGCGCCCCTTTCCTCGCTTATCGTCAGTCTTGTCCGGTGTCTCTGGAAGAAGGTACAATTTATTAAGGGCTTTAATACGAATTAAAAATTGAACTTTTGGGCAGAGAAATTAAGATTTGGATCTAAGTACAAAATTGGGGATACAGTTTGCCTGCTCCGATTGAGGTCTGTTTGAATTGTGTTGCATATTATTATCTGTTGCTTTAAACTGTAAGCTGTTGATTAACATTGCGAATAATTATTAAATGGTTCTGATAATAATAAGATTCATTGATTAAACTTTTGGATTTACTTCTTGCTAGAGTTAGGATTCGACTTAGCCAAAACTTGTATAGCGCCATGGATAGAAGCGGAGCATCAACTCCCTCTCAGCCATCCAGACCACCATCTGCGCTGGAAATAGGCATTTTACTAGAGGCCATACAAACGAATTCTAAGTCCTCCCAAGAAGCCATGACTTCGATGCAGACTAATGTGGAAGAAGCCATTTCCTCAGTGAAAACTGATGTGCAGGCAAATGCCAGATCCACGCAAGATGCCATACAGAATAACGCTAGAGATACCCAGGAGGCTATCTCCGTCGTGCAAAGCAATGTTGAAGAGGCAATTGCATCAGTACAAAATGATGTCCGGGCTAGCGCTCAGAACACACACAAAGCAATCTCCTCTGTGCGAGGTGAGGTAAGGGAAGCGCTGACAGAAGTTGTCGCGAGAATTGAACGTTTAGAGATGTCGCCTATTCCGGTTATAAAACCTGTTGTGGGTTCGAACCTAGGAGCAAGATCTCCTATTTACCCAGTCATGGACATGCCTTACCACTCGACTATCGGCCTGGAAGGAGGTTTCGGCGCGAAGCCGAAGGACTTACCTCTTCCGAAGAACCCTGGTACCCTGCGCCGGAGCGAAAGGCTGCTAAGCAAAGCACCCATTTCTTACAGAGAGCCAAGTAGTAGGGAGGCTTGGCCACCTCCTACCAGAAGGGACGTGCACCCGAGCGCTACCGCTTCTCTTCCTCCCTCCATCTCTTTGGACTACGGCCCACAACAGTACGCGGCCCTCGCACACGTTGGACCGGGAGTGGCGACCCCGGGAGTGTACGCGGGGGTGGGCGTTACAATTGGTCCCAGTCAGTGGGGTCGTTTTAGTTCTAGAGATTTGGACGAGGAGGAGGAAACGGAAAATGTCGGAATAAGAGAAACTGCATTATCTTTTGAAAGAAGGAAGGAAAGGGAATTTGCTGATAATGTTGAAATTATGTCTGATGATGGTAGTGTAGACATTGAAGTTAGTAAAATAATGGAATCTAGACCTAAAACTGTGAAAATAATTGATAAAAGAATGCAAGCAGCACAGCAATCGGAGTTTAGAAATTTTGAAATAAATAAACCGATTGATCATAAATTGCGGGAGGGGGGTGATAAGGTCAACCCAGCTCCTTTGGCCTCTTCGTCGCCCTCTCACGTGGATTATCCTCGACCTGATCTGCAATGGAGAATGCATGAATCGTTCGTGCACGCGGGTCAGCCAAGAACGGAAGTGACGTCAAATCGGGTCGACGCTTTCCAATCCACGTCGGGAATGCCGACCTATCACTCCGGGCCCAACTACGATGGGCTGATTACTTCGACCATGGGGGGTCGAGATTACGCTCGACCCGACCTTCGACCCGACCCTCGACCCGGTCCAGTGGCAACTACGGCGGTCGACTGGATGCAACCGAGCGCACACCGTGAGAATCCATACGTGTCATGGATGGCTGCTCCGAACTACGCTCCGAACACGCTCCACAACAGCATCGACAACCGGGTTTGGCTCGACCCGCTTCGCTGTCTCGACCCACCTCGTCCCAGCGACGTCGCCTTTCCTCGGTGGCCAACCGTCGTTGAGTCGGCCAGGATGAGCTCGTGTCTCGGCGCTCAGAATTTCGGATTTAGTCGTGACGCCGAACTGCCTCGTCAAGCGCTTCTGAAACCGACGTTTCTGGGTAAAAGCGAAACAACTGGAGACGACAAAGCGACGATGTCTGCGGTTGGTGAAACGAAAGTGCTGGCGCCTGTCAACGCGTCCGTCGGTCCTACCAGATCCGTTCCCATGACATCAGTAGCGACACAGACAACAGGCGACTGGGAACTTCCGACGAGTAGCACTGTGGGAACGAGAAAAGAACCGGAACCGACCCCCTCTACGACAGTTAAAGCGGCTGAGGTCAAACAGTCATCGGCTTCGCCTCCTAAACCGAAGCAATGGACGAAACTTGGATCTTACAGTGGAAGGACGGATGTGGAAGTCTTTTTGCGCAAATTCACCGTTTGCGCAAAGAACAATGACTGGTCGGACGAAGAGAAATTTAATCAACTGGTCGTCTCCTTAGTCGAACCGGCGACCCATTTGCTGAGCGAGTCGAACGTGGATACTTGGACGGCTTTGGTTCGACGACTCCGGGAACGGTACGGTACCGCTGAGCAACAGGCCCTGTTTCAAACGCAACTCAGTACCCGGAAACAGAAAGCTGAGGAAGACCTGGGAGTTTTGGTTGATGATATCCGCATCTTGGCTTCCCGTGGATATCCTGGTGTGTCGACCGCCCATAGTGAAGCCATTGCTATTCGGGCATTCGTGGATGTCTTGAGCGACCGAAATCTCGCTCTGAAGATCCGTGAGCGGGAACCGAAATCTCTCGACGAAGCGTACAAAGTGGCGATGCGGCTGGACAGTTATCAGAAAGCGGAAGTCAGTGGCCATGAGCAGCAAGAGCGACGGCATGGACGCGTCAATGCCATTCAAGAAGAAGAGAGTCCGAAAGTGAAAGATCTAGAACGGAAGGTAGAACAGATGCAACGACAACTGGATCGACAGTCGGGGCCGGCGCCTCAATACAGAGACTATAATAATCGCGGGTCGTGGAGAGATCAGAACGGTTCAAACGGAAATGATTGGTCGAACGCGAACGGACCAAACTGGAGGGATTACCGACGCTGTTATATCTGCAATAGGACCGGACATTTGAGCTTTTCGTGCAGATATCGACAACAGGCGGGACCGGAAGCTGAGCAATTTCCGCCTAGCGACAACGTCGGTCAACCAGTGAACGGCGAACCTATCGTTGGTCGGGTGTTCGCTGTACGGAGTGCTGTTCCGGAGCCGAGCGGAAACCAGTGGAACCGGAAGCGTCGCTTCCAGAATTCGCCACGTCCGGCGAAGAGGCGAAACAGTGGTCGGAATTCGCCAAACGAGGAGCGCCGCTGTTTCTACTGTGACTCTAGCTTGCATTTGTTACGCAGATGCCCATTACGCAACGGGTCTGCTGACGATCAGAATTGGAGATCGCCGGGGGAACCAACCGGAAGTCATGAACTTGAGAACTGAAGGTCATCTGGTGACCTTTGCTAATGACCGCTTAATTTGCGGGGATTAACTGAATGCAGGAGCATCTGTAACATAGCTTAGTTCGATTCTGATGGAAATGATTTATTTTTACATGTAATGGTTTTACATGTTGCGTTACGGTGTAAAAACTGTAATGTTGCATTGTAGGTTGACTGAACTGTGTGTGACATTGCACGGATTTATATTTGAATTGTATTGCACTGCATATTTCAGCGATGGACAGTTGTAGTATTGTGCTGTAGACAGTTATACAGACTGTTAATATTGTGTGGCGCCATATAAATTAGTCAGCGCCATATAAATGATTTTCCGACCCAAGGTATATATTAGAATGACTACGGTCGCTCAATTTTAATTAGCTGTGATGGTAATAATAATGATAGGCCTGTTTTCCTGATAGGCTGATGATGAGATATTGCGAGGCAAGATTTACATTAGGCCTATGTTGCTGCCTATATATATATACCTGTAGTATGATTAATTAATTTGTTTAAGAATAATATTAACAGATTCATTCATACATAAGATTTTGTGGTCATAGCGTAGCAGATGTAGTCTATAATAATAGGTGATAGGTGCATTAATTAAGATTTAAATTGGCGTTAGATAAATGTTCTAGAGGCCCTTTATGTCTTACTACAACAGCGATAAAATTATAGGTCCTATATATAATTATATATACAGATAGCTTGCATTGATTATATTAAGACATAGGCCTAGAGGATATGCCATTATAATATTAACTTGTAGACTTAAGGAATAAACGATAATAATATGTAATGGTAATTTTGATTAACTGTTGCATTTGCGAATAATAAGCCTATTAAGTTTACATTAGATCTACAGCGAGCAGGCCTATAAGCCTAAGGTAGCGTTGATGATTATTATATTGGTGAGGGGCCTATATAATATGTAGATGCATGATTTAATAATAATAGTTTTACTTGCCAAAAATGTGCATAGGCCTATATAATTATAAATCTTTCGTTCAGAAATAATAATAGGAATTAGCATAGATAAGCTGGAATGGATAGGCTATATATAATCTTGTTTAGCTGATATAATATTATATTAACAGATCGGCCGGAGCCCTATATCAAAATTGTATTAGCTCAGGTTGATTATAAATATATATTCTCTTTTTGTAGGCCTACCGGTTATAATAATATCTAAGACATAGATGATAATAATATTCAAATATAGGCTTGCTGTAGGTAAATTACCTCACTGTTTAATTACTCCGCCGTGCAATGTTTACATTAATTTTGTAGTTCGGCCTAATGAGATGCACGGCTTAGAATAATAATGATGCGGCCGAAGCATTAGCCTAGTGTTTTATATTATTATTATAGTAGAACTGGTGGCCTATAATATTATTTAGCATTAATTCTGCAGCAGGCATTTGAGCTGGTTAGTATTATTATTATTATTTTTCTTTATCTGTTGTGTAAGGTTTTAATCTGTGCAATGAGTGATCCGTTTTCTGATTTGTTTATGCCGTCCTATGATGCACGCGAACCTATGTACACGATATTTAGTGCCTTATCTTCTCCGATATGTGATGTATACACGGGGTGGGGGAAGGCGACGCGCTTAGCCTAGGTCCAAAGAGAAGCCGCGGACCGTCGCCTTTGACTTTCCCAGCGCTTGTAACGTCATGTGGGTGGCCTGCTGGTGTATACGAATGAGGATGGACAGAAAATAAGAAGACAGCGACAGCTGTGACGTACAATGACCTAGATACCATACATTCATGCTAAGCCGAATGTGATTATTTTACAGGTGGACTAAAGATAGACTAACGTGCCCTATAGATTTATGTTTACTTGTTTAGTTTGCAGCCGCATTTTAAAAATCGTGATGGACCTGGTATAATTTCTTGCATAGGCCTATGATATTTATAGCCTATAATAATTATATATATTTACGCTATCGCAGTAGCCTATGTTATTTTTACCGTAAGTGTTCTGTGCATTGGCTAATGAAGCCTATTAATTAAAATTAATGTTACTAGGACCGAAATAGGCCACGCTAAGGATGTGGGCCTATGTTTCACTATTATTGGCATAGATTAATACGCGGCCTATTTAAGTTAATGCACCTGTATATGCTTTGCAGTCGCAATTTAATAATTATGGATGCTTGATTGGTAGGCCCATAAATCGCCTATCTTAAGAGATATATGTAATCGGTTGCATTTGAATAATTAGGATGCTTATGAGAGCAGGCCTATTCGCTGCCTATTGTTGAGTCCTGCATTTATCGGTTGCCATATAATAATTGAATAAGCTATATACTTGAACGGTGAAAGTTGAGTACTAGTAGGTCTAATATAAAATGTCATATTAACCTCAGGTCTACGCCTAGTTTAAATAATATTTCGTTATGAAGTTTTCTGTGGTAAATCTTGATAATTAGCAGACATGTAGCTGTGAAAATCGTGAGTTATTAGCTGTGTGCTTTTTATAGGCTGAGTTGAAATCAGACTGGGGCTGCTTTTATGCTATGGCAGTGTCCCCTTTGCTAGAATTATCGGCCGTGATTAAATATAATATTATGATTAGTAGGCTATTTGGCGTTAAAGTAGAGGGTTGGCGAAATGTTGGTAAGCGTATTTCTGTAAATGCATGATTTACCACTTGAGCCAGAAAGACCCACTGTATCAAATGCCGTTATAGGCCTATGGATAGGCGGGTGATAATATTCTTGACCTCTGGGGTCTAGATTAAGCTGCTGTCTGTAAATTATGTCTTGGTTTGCCATAGATCTCTCTCTGCATAACACTGAATGAAAGAAATTTGTGATAGATCTAGTCTATATAATCGCATATGGAGCTATATAAATTCAGAACTTTTATTGACACTCTAGACTAAACTATGGATCGGGTGAACCGATTATTGCTCAACGCTTGTGCTGCCGCTGTTACGATTGTGCGTCGCATATTTGTTGATTTATGCATTTAATGTTTGAACTTTTGCTGTAACAGTCGGAACAGACATAAATTGTAGCCTTAATTTACAATTTCAGAGGCTGTTTTACCACTTAAACATCGTCTGAAATAAATTTCTTGGGCGGTGAGAGTGTAGCGTTTGCGTATAACTAGACGCTACGGAATTTTAGTTGCAATATTATATTATATATTTTTGGATCCCTTGGTATTTTCGTGGTCTGATATATATATAATATTATTAATTTTTGAGCTGCATTCGGTGACCTAGATAATATTGGTGACCTAGATTTTAATGTTGATTTCGATTTTGACGCGAATTGGAGCGTTCTCTGACGTAGGCAGGTCGCTGCAGCTGCCGTGGCTAGTTTTATTGATCCGTATTCGTGTGATTCTCTCACGGTATCGGCCTTTGGCGGCTCGTATGCAGCGACGGCCAAAGGAGGAGGGGAGGCAGACTGAGTCGTCGACCGTGCAGTCGCGCATACACGCAGCGAGGCAGAGGCAGTAGTCGCTGATACATTGATAGATAGAGAAGGACAAACGCGAGGGCATGGAGCGACGGCCAGAAGAGTGTCACCGACCGATCCAATCGCGCGTACAGGCAGAGGTACCGACGCAAACGTCGCTGATGCATAGAAACAGACAAAGAAGGACATGTCTGCGTGTGGTCTGTGTACGTCGATATTTGCAATCGCTGTCACACGGTTTGACTGCGCATTGGTAGTTTTCCATTAAGGCCTTCGTGTGTTGAACTGAAAGGTTGAATCGGTGCGCTCCGTGTCGACGTGACCTGAGACAGGGAGGCAACGCGAAGCACGTGAGGCGGTCTTCTTGTGCGCATGCGCAAGCGTCACCTCTAAGTAAGTGGAAGGGGGACGGTTATATAAGGGGGACGCTGATCCCGCAGGCAGATTCACGACGGACTTCGACGAGGGTAGACGTGTAGCTCTGGAGAGCAAGTTACAAAATCGGAGTTTGATTATTTTAGAAACGTGATAGTTTATTTAAGTCGGCGTGGATTCGAAGTCTGAGTTGTTGCGTTGTCACGTTTGTTCTTCACGGATTCTGTACAAGAATTCTAAAAACCGGCAAGGAGCCGATTGCATTGCGGTTTTGTGTTACGAGCGAATCGTCAGCGCAGTGGTTCTGTTTCGCATCTTCGTAAAGGAGTTAAGTCTTTCGTTCGGGTTTTCGATCTTTCTGTCGTTCGGATCGAAACTGCTCGGTTTTTCTGGAATTACTTCTGTCATCGATATCTTCTGCGTAGTTGCCTACGGGCGTCAATCTCTTATTAAAATATCTTTTCGTGGATTCCCTGTTCTCGACGTGCCAGTTCGGTCTTAGCGACAACTCAGCGTCGGGCTTGGCGGATCCTTCCGAGCCTCATTTCATCGACGCAAGTCCCGGATTCGACGCCGCGTCTGCGCCCCTTTCCTCGCTTATCGTCGGTCTTGTCCGGTGTCTCTGGAAGAAGGTACAATTTATTAAGGGCTTTAATACGAATTAAAAATTGAACTTTTGGGCAGAGAAATTAAGATTGGAATCTAAGTACAAAATTGGGGATACAGTTTGCCTGCTCCGATTGAGGTCTGTTTGAATTGTGTTGCATATTATTATCTGTTGCTCTAAACTGTAAGCTGTTGATTAACATTGCGAATAATTATTAAATGGTTCTGATAATAATAAGATTCATTGATTAAACTTTTGGATTTACTTCTTGCTAGAGTTAGGATTCGACTTAGCCAAAACTTGTATAGCGCCATGGATAGAAGCGGAGCATCAACTCCCTCTCAGCCATCCAGACCACCATCTGCGCTGGAAATAGGCATTTTACTAGAGGCCATACAAACGAATTCTAAGTCCTCCCAAGAAGCCATGACTTCGATGCAGACTAATGTGGAAGAAGCCATTTCCTCAGTGAAAACTGATGTGCAGGCAAATGCCAGATCCACGCAAGATGCCATACAGAATAACGCTAGAGATACCCAGGAGGCTATCTCCGTCGTGCAAAGCAATGTTGAAGAGGCAATTGCATCAGTACAAAATGATGTCCGGGCTAGCGCTCAGAACACACACAAAGCAATCTCCTCTGTGCGAGGTGAGGTAAGGGAAGCGCTGACAGAGGTTGTCGCGAGAATTGAACGTTTAGAGATGTCGCCTATTCCGGTTATAAAACCTGTTGTGGGTTCGAACCTAGGAGCAAGATCTCCTATTTACCCAGTCATGGACATGCCTTACCACTCGACTATCGGCCTGGAAGGAGGTTTCGGCGCGAGGCCGAAGGACTTACCTCTTCCGAAGAACCCTGGTACCCTGCGCCGGAGCGAAAGGCTGCTAAGCAAAGCACCCATTTCTTACAGAGAGCCAAGTAGTAGGGAGGCTTGGCCACCTCCTACCAGAAGGGACGTGCACCCGAGCGCTACCGCTTCTCTTCCTCCCTCCATCTCTTTGGACTACGGCCCACAACAGTACGCGGCCCTCGCACACGTTGGACCGGGAGTGGCGACCCCGGGAGTGTACGCGGGGGTGGGCGTTACATTATTAAGAAAACTATCATTGTGCTCGTGTTTCTTAAATGGTTTTTTAACTGGTTTATAGAGTCGATCAATGCAATGCTAAAACTTCAACATCTAATTCCACCAAAGCATATATATTTTATCAATTATTCGCGTTTTGCAATGCTTATACTCTGGGGATACAATGGTTTATTCCTCCGAATACTCTGTATATTCCATACGAAGGGGATTTTATATTTGACTGGGGATCAGAGACAATGGATGCTTTGAGTAGGCCACTAAGTATTCATCATCATCAATATCATTGGGCTCAATGCCGTAAGAGTCCGACGCCACTCTCTGTCTGAGTCTGTCTCGCGTCATGCTTCCCAGCTTCAACCGGTCCGGTCAGCAGGTCTGCTCCATACCATAAACATCTTGGAGCAGCTATATAGACCACCTTGTCTGATTGAAGAGAATATTGGGAGAGAGGCATGAAGAACAACCTGGGACAATGCCCGCATGTGTCCCACGCTCTTCCCCGACTCTCTCCACCGGTCTGTCCTGACCGGCCTGTGCATGTATTGTACACAGTTAAAAGACAGGTTTCAATCCAACCTTGGCATGGCCATGTTTTCCTAACAAAATCATGATTAAACCTTACTCGACCAATCAACTGACCAATCAATAGAATTGTACTCTGGATCAGCCACCAGTGTTGTGCGTGCACAGTCGGTGTCATGCAGTGTTTAGGGTTTTATGAGACTTGTCAGAGAATTTTTAACCAGTTGTGTGTGGCTTTTGTAAATCTCCTTTAGCAATTCGAATAAGAAATGACTTAGGCCTACTTAGTCAAGACGGCAAGAATCCAGAGCAATCTTCAACAAGCGATATTTATTAAGAGGTATTGCAAGGACAGTTCTAGGCATTTATGATGTTATTCGTCGTGCTGCCGTAATGGACCAAATCGAGTTTAATTCTGGACTTAAAAGATTATAGCGCTTATATTTGCGAACGAGGTTTCAGTATTTAAGTGCTCAGTTAAAAGGTTTGCGGCGCTTCAATGACCTGTACAAATTGAATTAGTACTAGGTAAATATAATGAGTAAATTTATTAGTCACCTAGCGCTCTGCCAAGTAAGTATTTGCGTCGAAGTGAATGCCAATGGATAAGAGAGAACCATGGTGACTGTGGCGTGATCATGGTTTTAGAAGCACGATTTCAAGTTCGGTTAACTTACCGAAACAATTAATCATGCCATAGGCATTGTAGGCTTGGCCCGGGCTTGGGCCTTACCTATTAACGAAACTAATGAATAAACATAAGCTAATACGATAGCTATATAAATTACATGTTTAGATAGAAAAACATGAAAGTACACATCAATTATCTACATCACATAGTTCAAGCCACCCTAATAGACTAATTCAAGGCAAAGTATGAAAACATGGGATAAAGGCAGCTAAACACTGCGGAAACTAAACGCTGAGCCTCAAAATGTCCAATTAATAGGGCCTAATCATTGTCACGGAAACTGGAAAAGTACAGGAAACTTTAGTTAACAAATTTGGACTATTGGGACCTCGAATTCCCTTGACTTTATCCACTTAAATTAATTAGGGTTGTTTGGCTCAGAACATGTAAGCAATTTGAGAGGGGACGTTTCTGGGTCATCCGCAAAATTTCTGTTTCTTAATTAAAATAACATTTTCCTCCATTATTTTTGAATGTTACAGCACTGAGCAAAAGTTAATTGAAATTCTGCTTCATTCTCATTCAGGGCAGTCGTGACCGCAGAAAGCAAAGCTTATGTAAATAAGAGGTTTTCAGTCTTTAATGGAAAAATTAGGCACAGCGGAATTCTCGCCTACTTTGGTTGGTTTTGAATACATCCATTATCACTAGGTGCAGAAGTGCTTCTGCAACTGCACATTTTGTTTACAGCAGCTGCACGTTAAAAAGCTCTGGCTTGATTTTGGTCCAAACAAGTCTCGGTTATAATAGGGTCAATACGGTTACAAGTAGAAGATTTAATAGGTTCTTAATTTCATTTGGTTTATGGTTGTCCTTAATTTCATTCACTTTATGCCTGCAGGGTATAAATATAAAACCGAATATATCTAATTTTCGGCTGTTTGAGTGCTCTACCGAGAATAGCGAAGTAGTGGAGCGAGTGTGACCGAGTTTTAACCGCGTGAAATGGAGTCAGCTTAAGCATGGACCGTGCATGTTAGGCCATTAAAGAAATTGGATCGGGGTCAATATCGTAACAATTCAGAACAACGAGTGGTCAATCGTTGTGTGATTCGTTGGTTCCATCTGCTAAACGAGACGTGCACATTGTACATGTACAATGGGGGGATAGTAGTACACGGTACGCAATCTATGCCTAAATAATACGTTGCAGCATATCAAATGTCTAGCTGTTGCATTCTAGATAGGCCAACAGACCTCCCATAATGGAAATCACAACTTATCTACATGCATGTTCGTTGCCAAATTCCACGGCATAGAGTGCTATATTATTATATATACATATATATAATATTATATATATATATATATATATATATATATATATACATATAGTCCGGTAATTTACTCAAGGCAGCCTGGCAACCCTAGCAAAAATAGTCGCGGACGACTAAAAAAAAAAAGGTCGTCAAGTTTCGGGCAAGTCTGGTTTTTCGGGCAAAAATAGTCGCGGACGACTAAAAAAAAATCTTTTTGGCCGGATAAATTTTTCGGGCAGAAGTTCAATCTTTGCCCCCCACTTCTGAAACCTCCCGTCTGCCTATGCATCTGAATGAAAGCTGTTCCGCTATTGAAGCATTTTCCAAACATTCACAGGTCGACCAATAATAATTCGAAGTCTAAAATTACACCATAACCACATAAATTTACATTAGGACACCAGTTTATAGCCCACTATAGAAAGCAACCATTTTTGTAGTTGCCACTCTGTTTGTAGTAGCTACCAAGTTCGTAGTGTATAGTATAGTATAGTTGCTGTCTTGTTTGTAATAGTGTTCTCTGCCATCGGATTTCTCTCCTAAGGTCAAAATTGAGGTGCATACAAGAATCTACTATACATTTCAAATAAACGAATAAACAAAACCAATAGTACAAACTTCGCATCACCTTAAAATTTATGTTACTGTAGAATTTATAACGTTTTCAATCAAGCGAGACCATCAGAACGAACTTTATAATATTATCAACACTTCAGCTGACAAGTAGTTGTAGTGTATTCGTTTATTGGGCAATGAAGCTGACAGACGATCACCAGAGAATAAAACGTTTGAATAAGCTTACAACCCTAATAAACCTTTCTGAGTTAGAGTTTTGTTTACGAATAGAGGCATGCCATTCCACACAGGAAATTCCTAGGCCTACCAATCGTTCAGAAGGATTCCAATACCATGCAAGTCAGCTAAGGCAAATAGAATTAAGCTCTTTAAACCCACATGACCTGCTGTCGTAAGAAGGCCTTGGTTTATCGGAATTTTCTCAGTACTCAATTATTAGAGACGTCACTATTCCTTTTACTAACATCAACACACCACCGATAAGAAATCAATTATGTTTGATCCAAAAACGCCGTTTGTGACTAATCTCAGTGTAGGAGTATAAACGCTTTTTAAAAAACATTTAGTTTATCGTTATGTCATATGAAATATTCGTTTATTGAGTTAATAACAGACAAAACACTGCAGTAAGTGCAGGTGCACTTAGAAAAGAACTAAATAATTATTTTCAAGTAGTATAGGACTACTTTAGCAATGGCTACAGAATTAAATACGAGGTATAAGGTTTCATGAGTGAGTCCTAAATGTTATACGAGGTTACGATCCAAGCAATGACATAGCGTAGGCTATTCATCATCGCGGTACATTCACTATTACTCGTAACACGTTAAGCTTATCAACCTTGGCACAATAATAGCCTAATTATTGTAAATAGGTCTTGAAGAGCGATGACTCGTACTCTGCATGCGATGATTGATTAAGACAATTCTAATCGAGATCACGAACTCAATTAGCAAATTTAAACAGTGCGGTTTAAATTGGCACGCTTCCAGTCACGACTCGTGCACGACTCATAAACAAAAATTGGTCTATAGAGGCAGCAAGTGATGCGGACTTACGCTGTAGTCGTTAAAAAGCCGAGATAGTATAGACACAGAGATAGTATATACAGAGATAGTATAGACTTTTAGTCAACATCAATTTAGTAAACAGCTTATCGTAATTCAACGTCGAGGTAGAGACTATATAAGAGAAGATCTTCTTTGCGTTTAGACGTTCCGACATACGAGGAGAAGTCGCTGAGAGAAAGCTCGACCATCTCACGTTGTATCTACAGTTAAAAAGAAAGCATCGCTTCAGAATGAGGGCCGTTGCGTGTCTCATTCTTGCTGCACTTGGAGTCGCAGCTGCCGGTAAGTAGGCCTAGGTGTGTCAATGGTAGCAGTACTACATGTATGTAACAGTGGATATTGCCGCGGGGTTTTCCTTAACGTGCAGTTGTACACAAAATGTGCATTTCTGAATGGATGTGTGCTGTTGTAGAAGCACTTCTGTACAGTTAAAACTGGCAAAAAGTCGTAGTTCTCCGATTTGAAATAATCTACCATGGAGGACGGGAAAGGAAAAGGAGTTGTGTAGTTCTATTAATTCCTTAAAAACAGCCCTGTTTTACTGTGTACACATGAAGGCTACATGTAGGCTAGGAGGTTTCCCGTGGTGGCGTTTACTTTCTCCTTGTGTCTTTCTCGAAGCACCATCCCCAATTCTCCATGGATCAATGGTCGGTTTCTTAATAACACATTGGGCACCCGTAATAGCACAGGGCCCTTGGTGAGGTCGGTCGTCCACGACGGGCTCTGGGACTACTAACAGAGCGACCCGTAAAGGTTTATATTGCTAGACAGTTGAACAGCATGGAGCCCATGTTAGACGCCTGCTGCCCCATTGTTATGTCATGTTATAATATTATGATATTATATTTTGTTGTGTTTTCTATGTTAACTTTGTTAAGTGACACGTTGGAAAGACCGTCATTAGCGCTTTAAAGCCATTGGGAGACGTGACGCAGGCTGCATTACGTTGTGCAGTGTACTAATAAAAACATTTCGTCAAAACAAAATTATTGATCTGCAATATAACTGCACTTTCGCCGTCGTGTCGTGTGTGTGCACTTCTGAGGTCTGTAAGAAGGACGATATCAAATTGTTTTTGCATTGTATTGTATGTAAATTCTGATCAATTGATTAGTTAATTGATTGATTGATTGTATTGCATTGTATTGTATTTAAATTCCGATTGATTGATCTGGTTTTGGTAGACTACAAGCGCGTCTGCTACGTATCCAACTGGTCTCAGTATCGTCCAGGTGAGGGGAAATTCACGATGGCCAATGTTAACGGCGCACTCTGCGATTTCGTCATCTTCTCCTTTGGAAAAATCGTCAGCAATCAAATTCAGCCGTACGAGTGGAATGACGAGAGCACTGATTGGTCCGTTGGAAAGTAAGTACTGGTCTACGATTGGTTATATGGACTCTGGAGATAGGCAGAGGGCTATAAGAAAGACTAGTACTGATTGGTCGGTTCAAAAGTAAGTAGTCCTACTGATCTACGATTGGTTTTAACCCCCCCCCCCCCAATCATTCTTAGAGCCCCGTAGTAAAGTCTGATTTTTACACTCAAATTTCAAGTGGATTCAAGTCCAACCACCCAGTTACTTTTCCACAATTCTCACATAGGTTAAAATAAACATTAATATAGGCCTAATTATTGTTAGTTTCGAGCAACTGAACGACCACAAACGTGCGAACCCTGGGCTGAAAACGATCCTTGCTGTGGGCGGATGGAACCATGGCATGGACAGCGTCTCAGCCATGTTGGCGTCCAGCGGAACCCGCCAGACGTTCATCACCAGCGCCTTAGAGTACATACGGAAGTGGAGCTTCGATGGACTCGACCTCGACTTCGAGTATCCAGGAGCCAGAGGAAGTCCAGCGGAGGACAAACAACGATTCACCCAGCTCCTATCGGTAAGTACGCATTCATTCATTCACTATTGGATTCAGTTATCTATTCATTCATACACTCATTCCCACATTTATTTGTTCTATTGCCGAGTTTTCGTGCTAACAACGCCTCTGAATAGTCAATTAAAGCAAAGACGTTAAAAGTATAATTATAGATACAATAAGATACATGTACGATATTATAATTTTTTATTTGCATACATGACCATGAAAATTAAATAGATAATGCATACTTGCTTAAAAATATGTGAACATATGCATACACAATTATATATAAATTGCATACATACATACATATACACATTGTATTATTAAGTTATACGATGACAATGATCAAAACCTTGTTTTCATCTTAGGAACTGAGAGCAGCCTTCGATGCTGACTCAAGCAGAGGATACCTCTATCTTTCAGCCGCCGTGGCCGCTGGAAAGGCCACCATCGACGCCGGTTATGAGGTCGCAGCCATCTCCAAGTGGGTCACTTTCTTCTCATGTGCCCTCTGTGGGATGGGGGGGGGCATGCATTCGGTAGCACTCTCACTCTGCTGTCCAACGATTGCAGTTAATTCTGTTGGCCTACAGTTTCGAGGCCCCTTGCACAGACAGCATAAATTTTGTTCACTTGCATAGACTCGCTTTATTTACATGAATTTGAGATATTTGCTTGAATTTGCATCATTTGCATAAATTTACATTATTTACATAAATATGCGACAATTGCTTCAATTTACATCCCTTGCAAACATTTGCGAAATGTCATAAAAATATCTCGTTTACATAAATCTGGATAGTTTGCATAAATTTGTCTTGTTTACATAAATTTGGATAGTTTGCATAAATTTGCCTCGTTTACATACACTAGGATAATTTGCATACATTTGCTTATATTTTCTCGGATTTTTTTGCATAGTTATCTGGACTTCATCAACTTAATGACCTATGACTTCAACGGAGCCTGGGACACTGTGACGGGTCTCAATTCGCCACTCTACGCTAGGGCCTCAGAAATTGGCACGGACAGGGACTTGCTCAACTTGGTAAGTGGTTCTACTAACTGTCTCCGATCTCGTAGGCTTCGCGATAGCCCAGAGATCAGCCCAAAGTTGTGTGTGTGTGTGTGTGTGTGTGTGTGTGTGTGTGTGTGTGTGTGTGTGTGTGTGTGTGTGTGTGTGTGTGTGAGAGAGAGAGAGAGAGACAGACAGACAACAGACAGACAGACAGACAGACAGACAGACAGAGACAAAGACATAGAAACAGAGACAGAGACAGACAGAGAGAGATAGAGACAAACTGACAGACAAACAAGCAGACAGACAAACAAACAGACATAGTCAGACAGACAGACAGAGAGACAGACAGACAGACATACAGACTGACAGACAGAGACTTGCTCGTCTAAACTATACTAAAAGGGGTGATGCAGCGTATTCAGATTCGACGATATTTATTGTCTTCTGTTCTTAGGACTTCGCCGCCAGGTACTGGGTCAGCCTTGGAGCCCCGAAGTCAAAGCTGCTTCTAGGAACTGGAACCTATGGCCGTTGCTTCCAGCTGACGAATGCAGCTGACAATGGTCTTGGAGCAGCGGTTCGTGGACCATGCACAGCAGGAACCTTCACCAGAGAAGCAGGATTCCTGTCCTACTACGAGGTTCGGAAGTCTATCTTAGTAGTCTTTATGTCTTTATGTCTCATTCGGTCTGCCTCATGGCTCAATTTTGGCCTTTCTAGGCCAACTTCTCTAGGCTACATCGTTCATGGGTCTACACTCTACAGCCCAATCAAGCCCGCTTCTCGCTGCCCTTGAAGGGGCGCTATATAAATCCTTATAGTGAATGAGTGAATGAATGAACTGACGATGTCTATACTAATTGTGCACTTGTTGTGTTTGGCAGATTTGCAGTTTCCTGAAGAATCCAGGCGCCACTCGCGTCTACTCTACCGAGCAACAGGCTCCATACGCCTACAACGGAGACCAATGGGTTGGATACGACGACACGCAGAGCCTTCAAGCCAAGGTAACATACTGCAACATAATCTAACAATGGTTTTAAGTTATTCAGAGAAAGGCTAAAAGTGTGACTGGACGGTCATGGACGACGTCAAGGCACTTCTTTTCAAATCTCAACACCGGCCTGACACTTATTATGTCAGCACAACCTGTCAAGATAATGGGCGTCTCTTTTACACATCTAATTTAACCAGTGATTCATATGATCCAGGGTCTATGTTAGAACCACTGCAAATTAACATGGAATGCTCAATAGCACAATTTTCTTGCTTCTACTTAAACGCTGTGACCGTGTCCACTGAGACAGTGCTGCATTGCAATGCGTTCTACGCGTCAACAACTTACTCTAGACGCGAAACCAATTATTCAATCGTTGACTAATAAAAAAAGGTCGTCAGAAATTCTACTGTAACGTGTATGCTACTCGCCTCAAAGTTTAGCACAACTGCCCTGGGGGATTATAGGCAACGTATAGTCAGCTTGAAGTAATACTTTCGTTCATATTAATTTATTTAAATAATTTAAAACTTAGCTTAGGGCTGTGCCTTTCAACTTAAAAACCAAGCTGGATATTTTGTATCCCCCTAAGTCTAGATGTATGTGTGTGTGTCCTTCAACAGATTGACTACATCAAAAACAACGGCTACGGAGGTTGGATCACCTGGAACCTGGATCTTGACGACTTCACTGGATCGAGCTGTGGCAACGGTCCCTACCCCCTTCTGAACGTCCTCAATCAATTCACCCTTGGCTACGTCCCAACCGAGGACCCCGCAGCTCCCGCAGCGACTACTACTACGACTACGTAAGTTATTGCAAATGGCAACTTCTTTTGAGCCGGTGTAAGCATTTCAAGCTAACCCGGTATTTTTGCTGTTGCTGTGTCATACCAAGAATGATCTGTGTCTCCTCCTCCTGTCTCGAGGCTTGGAATTGTTACTGCCAAAGTACCAGCAATGGCACCCCCGGGAATTCGATAGTAAGATTGTTAGCCTACTTCTGGTTGATTTTTTTTATTACCTCTGACTCAGTGTCAGAATTGTGAAAAAGTAACTGGGGTTTGACTATGATTCACTTGAAATTGGGTGTGAAAATCATACTTTACTATGGGGTTCTAAGAATGACCCCGGCAATTCTCACCATGCTGCACCCCTAATGATGCTGACGGCAGACTGCTTAAAAATTTACAGTGTCCATTACGTTTTTGCCCCTCCTGTAGAAATGACCATAGGTTCCTTTGCTCAATTGCAGTTATAGACCCCTGCTTGATGATAAAATATTCCTAGTCCTGCACAGGATAAGAATTGCCGAAAGGGTTGTGGGGTTTCAACCCCCAGTCTTTTGTAGGGGTCCATAGTAAAGTATGTTTGTCACACCCTGATTAAAAGTGGATCAGTGGATCATAGTCCGATCCTTCCAAGTATTTTCTACAATTATCACACTGAACCTGCATTTAAAATCCTTCAAAACTGGTAAATTTATCTATTGGACCTAACTTCGATATTCGAATTTCTGCGCCTTCCAAATATACATTTTCTACATTCTTTAACAGTTTTCTTTAAATAATTGTGGCGCTATATAAATTTCTGATTGCATTTGCAGTACCACGACGCCCACTCCGTACACCGGACCAGCGACAACTACACCAACTACAACGACTACACTAGGAACAGGTACGTTTTGATGACTAGAGGTCACATATAATAGATAGGTCTGCTCCTACTTATCAGTAAGGTAATTCCTAATAATTATTGTTCATCATAGTAATCATCGTTTATTTTCAAACTGACACAAAACAGCAGGACTACAGTTAGACTACACGAGGGTACACGCGGTAGGTCTATGCAGCTTAAACTCACCTCGCAAAGAATAAAAGGAGAGAATTTTTAGTGAGAGTTGTAATGACGAGTAGAAAATAGTCGAAGATTGCGGAAATTAGGAAAAGGTCGTCAGAAAATTTTGCCGGAAAAGGTGATTTTTTCGGCAGCCTTTCTCGCCTCAATACTTAGGCTACCAGTAGGTTAATGTAACAGCCCTTGTTGAGTCCATTTTTCTGTTACACTCTTCGTACAATAAGTTGCGGTCAGCCAACTTAATTTTTCTTTTAATCAGCGAAGTATAAGACAATACACTGTTCTTCGCAGGTTCATTTTGCTCATCGAGGGCCGATGGCCTCTATCCTAATCCGGCTTCATGCACGTCCTACTACAACTGCGCGCATGGTAACGACAACATCAGCCCGTGTGGTGTCGGAACCTACTTCGACGACGCCATCCTGGTCTGCAATTGGCCAGATGGCCTGTCGCCAGCTCGGAAGGCGGCTTGCGGTCTGTAGAGGGAGATCAACGATACACAACGTCCCCCTTCCATACATCAGGGAATCCTGGGACATCCGCGAACTTAATTTTGTTGACTTGTTGGAAGTCTGAGACTGGCTTAGCCTCACTCGCAATTGTCTCGTTTTTCGAAACTACTACCAAGATTTGTTGTGCTTCTCGCAGCTCTTGCAATATTAATGTCCTGCAGAATGTCATTATAAAATGCATTTATTTAGCCTTTCTTATTATTCCTAACTTTACTTCTTTTTTATCTGACCTATCGGTCTCGACCTTGCTTCTCTAACGGACTATAGATACTCTTGACTACGAATTAACTTGAAGCGAACATCGATTTAGCCTATACATTGATATTTTTGTGACGTTCAATTACTAAATTAATTTAAAGAAACATTGAGTCACTTAACAACTTGTACGCAGCATTCCTTGAAGATGCATAATCCGTTTAGACTTTAGAACATGATTAATTTTATTAAATGCATGTCTGACAATTTTTGTTCATTTTATTTAACGCACAGCTGAGCTATTGATAATTAATTATTGAGTAAAATGCATTGAATGAACGTTGCAGTTTAAATATTGTTTTGAGCGTCATTAATCCACTAAGGTGCATAATACAAAGCATTTGCGATAGATATAGACAATATTAGACACCATTCGCTTTTAACACAAAACCACCACTTAACTCTGAGCGATGGCCTACTGTCAGACTCTCCATGGTTGACTTCCGGTTTCTCATGCGGTACTGTGAAACAGTTTGCTTAAACCTATGACTCGTGTTATCGACTATGGCCATAGATCCAGCTTAGCTTTGGAGAAATTGTGCTAGCTACGACCTCACAATTCTTACGCGCAATTGCATTGCAGGCTGTATTTTTTATAGCCTACACCTCGTATTTTATATTTAGTAAAAGATAATAAAACTAATTCCACTAAGCTTATGTTCTGCTCAAAAATTCGGTAAACGTGTATTTTAGTATGGTACATTATTCGCTCATCTTCGCTCGCTGCAGAATTGTTATTTTTAATCAATCCAACTTCTAGTTTGGCGAGAATCCTTTTCACCGATCCAGCTTCTGCTTAGGCAAGAATTAGTTAGATAAATCCCGCTTCTATCTCGTCAGTAAATATTTTTCATCAAGATAACTTTAATTTAATTTAAAATCATTGTTCATCAATCCAGCTTCAATTTCAGCAAGATTGTTTTAATTAATCCTTCTTCTATCTCAATAGAAATTAGTTTAATCAATCCGACTTCTATTTAGAAAGAACTCTTTTCGTCAATCCGACTGGTACTCGACTAACGCTGAAACCCATGCGAAGAATTTACCATACTAAAATAGCCTACACGTTTACCAAAAATTCAGAAGGGAACATCGAAGCTGGGAAAAGCTAAGAAGCATACCGGTAAACTGAAAGAAGTAAATTTTCAGAGGAAAAGAATCTACCTAGGTATTAAGTTAATGCGATATTTTATAAATAATTACACGGAAGTCTATCGAATAGGCGACAGGCCTAAGAAACAACACATTCTAAACATAAGACAGTTTCTGTCTTCCGTTTAAATATAACATAATCCACACAAATCTAGTGACTTCCATCGCGCTCTTCTCATTGTCTTAAAGGAATCAATCAATTGTCGTATTATGAGAAACATTAGCAAAAGACAATAGGCCTATACAGAACTAAATGGAGATGAAATGGGGTAACCGATTAACCAGAGGCACCAGAAAGCGAGATGTGCCGGGGTGGCAAGTTGAAGTTGAAACATATTAGTCTTAACGTTAGTTTTGGGTGCTATTATATAGAAGTGATCAGACTAAGCAGTAAATTCCAATGCTTTGTACCAACCACGTCACACGCCGGACAGCAAAGGACTGTTTTGGCTCTAAACTGTAAGAGTCCGGCCGGTGTCCCAAAATAAAGTATTCCTAATAGGCCAGTCTCCTAGATGAGAAAGAGTTGAAACAAACACTTTCATGTGTAGTGTGTTTATTTTTCCAAATAAACTTCCACTAGGCCTATAAATACTTTGTTTTGAGCATTGCTACTAACTAGCCTAGTTAGCTACACCGGTAAGCGCGAACGGCATTCGTCTGTTGGATACAACGGACTGCGGTTCAAGCCCCAGGCTGGGAGTTAACATTTAGAGGTTTAGATATCTCGGGCTAGCACGTGTGGGACGGAGGGCGCAAGCTCTTGCGGAGCGACCTTGGGCAAATTGCTTACCCATCCTTGTCTGTGGGGAAGGCAACGGGAAACCACCTCACTCATCTCATCCCTAGGGGCGTAAAGCCAATGAACCTGCCTACGGGCAGAGAACCATCATCATCATCATCATCATCATCATCATCATCATCATCATCATCATCATCATCATCATATACTTTGCTTTGAGCATTGCCAATAACAGGTATTATGGATCAGCCCCAGTGTGGTGCGTGCGATAGGCCTATCGGTGTCGTGTAATGTTTAGGGTTTTTAGAATACTCGAGGCATTCGGTACTACATGTGCATGTACATTGACCAGTAGGAGAATTTACGAGAAATAACTCGATGGTCGGTCAACCATTGACTCATAAATGCAGACTTGGGGTCGCTAATAAAGACTTTACTATGGCGTCCTAAGAAAGACTGGTGGCAATTATTCTCACCCTGATGTTGATCATCCCCAACAACCCCAAACCTATTACGAATAAGCGTCCTTTACTCAATTATCCTACACAATTAATAACTACTGTATTATAATATGGAGCCGACACCATTATAAGGTATCCGGACGTTTCATCCTCGGACGTATAGGCCTGCTGCCCTACAAAAGAACCAAATCGACCCTGAGATTGATAAACAATCACTATGAGAGTCGGCTATATAATTATCATTCCCAACAACCCCCAACCCAGTGATAGGTCTCTAACCATTCATGCATGGGTATATAATTGGGGAACGTCTCCTTTAGTCGATTAGAGCAATAGCAGAGGCCTGTAATACGTTTTGAATAAGAAAACATCCTGGCAGATAATGAGTGTGGTCTAGTTTGGTAATTATATGTGCCAGTAGACTCATCACAATGGTTCCTGTGAACAATTGAATTAGCATACCGGTACTGCTAATGATCATGACCAAACTGCTATCACGGATCCTAATTGAGGCTAACGGTGATCGAGCGCAGATTGCAATCGTTCAATTAAGTTGCGGACAGAATCTGATGTCAGTTGACATAATAAACCAAATTATAAATAGAAAAGAGGAGCCTCAGGTCAAAATAATAAAATCAATGTGCATTATAAATATAATAATGAATGTGAAGTGTCCTTTAGGCATAGGCGTACGAGGCGGGGTCCAGAAAGGAAAATGCCCCCCAACCTTCGGGCAAGTCTGGTTTTCGGGCAAACACAGCTTCGAACGACTAAATAAAGGTCGTCAACTTTTTTCCGGATATATTTTTCGGGCAGAAGTTCAATCTTTGCCCCCCCCCCACTGCTGAAATGTCCCGTACGCCTATGCCTTTAGGTCAGCGTTTCCCAAACTGTGGATCGCGGAAAAATATGGGTCGCGATGCTCTGTCAAGTGGGTCGCCATATTTCTTTGAAAATATTTAATTTCTCGTCATTTATTTGTAAATTCTAAAAAATTCATCTTATAAACACCAGAGCAAAAACATTTGAATATTATGATTCGGCACAGATTTCATTTCTATGTTTAAATATGCCTTTTTAAAACTGTGTCCGTAAATCAGCATAATCATTTACGAAGAAAATTTTAGTAAAAGTTGTTTACTTTTATTCAGTGGTTCTCGGGACGGCCACAGGCCCACAATATTTACAGGTGGCTCCCGGCCCAGAGACGTTTGAGAACCACAGTATTGCGCTTTAGGCAACCTGCAGACATAGTTATACGTAAGTACTACACCGTTTTACGTAGGCCCGACCAAAGAACCAAGTAATAGTGATAAACAATTACAGCGTAGGCTGTAATAGCTCCAACTATAATCATTAATCATGATATATAGAGGAAGATAAAGAAAGAAGAAGAAAAATAGCATGATTAATTGATTATAATAGGAATAGGTTTTGATATACAGGTAAGATGGTGCTAATCCTCATCTAATGGCTTTTATAGTCATTATGAAATTTGATTATTGGAATGCTTCTTTTCTTTCATGTGTACTTTGTAGTGTGTTTATTTTTCCAAATAAACTTCCACTATATAGGCCTATAAATACTTTGTTTTGAGCATTGCTACTAACTAGCCTAGTTAGCTACACCGGTAAGCGCGAACGGCATTCGTCTGTTGGATACAACGGACTGCGGTTCAAGCCCCGGGCTGGGAGTTGACATTCAGAGATTTCGATATCTCAGGTTAGTACGTGTGGGACGCAGAGGCGCAAGCTCCTGCGGAGCGATCTTGGGCAAGTTGCTTACCCATCATTGTCTGTGGGGAAGGCAACGAGAAACCACATCACTCAGCTCATCCCCAGGGGCGTAAAGCCAATGAACCTGCCTTCGGGCAGAGAACCATCATGATCATCACTAACATGTATTAGGCTATGGATCAGCCACCAGTGTCGGTGTCATGCAATGTTTAGGGTTTTTAGAATACTCGAGGCATTCGGTAGTCCGTACTACGTTGACCAGTAGAAGAATTGACGAGAAATAACTCGATGGTCTGTCAACCATTGACTTAGGCAGACTTAGGGTGGCTAATAAAGACTTTACTATGACGTCCTAAGAAAGACTGGTGGCAATTCTCACCCTGACGTTGATCATCCCCAACAACCCCAAACCTATTACGAATAAGCGTCCTTTACTCAATTATCCTACACAAATAATAACTACTGTATTATATGGAGCCGACACCATTTTAAGGTATCCGGACGTTTCATCCTCGGACGATTCGTCCCCGGACGGCTCATCCCGGACGATTCATCCAGTGGACGTTTCATCCCAGGACGTTTCATCCTCGGACGATTCGTCCCCGGACGGCTCATCCCGGACGATTCATCCAGTGGACGTTTCATCCAGCGGACGTATAGGCCTGCTGCCCTACAAAAGAACCAAATCGACCCTGAGATTGATAAACAATTACTATGAGAGTCAGCTATATAATATCATTCCAAACAATCCCCAACACAGTGGCAGATCACTAATCATTTATGGGTATTGGGAATGGGGAACGTCTCTTTTAGTCTATTAGAGCAATAGCAGAGGCCTGTAATACGTTTCGAATAAGAAAACATCCTGATAGAAAATAATGAGTGTGGTCTAGTTTTTGGTATTCTAATTATGCCAGTAGACTCATCACAATGGTTCATGCGAACAATTAGATTAGCATACCGGTACTGCAAATGATTATGACCAAATTGCTATCACATACCCTAGTTGAGGCCGCCGGTGACGGAACGCAGATTGCAATCGCTCAATTAAGTTGCGGACAAAAGTCAGTTTAGGCTAAGCAATAAACAAAATTATAAATATAGAAAAGGAGTCTTAGGTCAAAATAATAAAATCAATGTGCATTATAAATATAATTATGAATGTGAAGTGTCCTTTATCTGTGTGAGCTCTGCCTCCCCCTTTCCACTTGCATAGGCCGCCGCGCACTTCGCTCTGCTGTCCATGGTGACTTAATGGTTCCTTTAACTCGCTCTGCGACAATGCAGAGGCGTTCGTTCTCTGTGGTTGGTCCAACAACCTGGAATGGACTTTCCTTGACTATGCGACACCTCCCAAGCTGTTCTGAATTTCACAAACTGCTAAAGACTGGGTTTTTTTCCCGCTTGATGTCGGCCGGGAGCGCCTTTGAGTAGGTACTTTGAAGAGGTGCTATCTAAATTTTGATTGATTGATTGATTTAGGTCAGCGTTTTCCAAACTATGGATCGCGGCAATTTTACATAGGTCTAAAGAATACGGGAATATAGAGAGAGTCAAAAGAAGAGAATAGGCCAATATCGGTCGTTGTAGATTGAGAGTGAATAAAGACAATTATACAAGGTCAATTCTCAGACCGAATAGCTCAATTATACTTACGATGCAGCTGAATGAAAGCTATGCCGATATTGAAACATTTTTCAAACATTCACAGGTCGACCAATCATCGTTCGAAGTCTAAATTTACACCGATGTTATCCAATCTCCATAACCACATAAATTGACATTAGAACACCAGTTTGCAGTAGGTAGCTACCATGTCTGTAGTAGCCACCTTGTTTGTAGTAGCTACCAGCTTCGTAGTATAATAGCTACCATGTCTATAATAGTAGACATATCCTGTTTGTAATAGCTTCCTGTGCCATCGGTTCTTTTTTCTTAAGGTCAAAATTGAGGTGCATACAAGAATCTACTACATTTCAAATAAACTAATAAACAAAACCAGTGGTGCACTGTAGATGCACTTTAAAAGAACTAAATAATATGAAGTAGTGCGTTAGTAATGTCTACTGAATGACCTACGAGTGATACAGTTCCATGAGTTACGAGGTTGCAATTGAAACAATGGCAGAGGTCTACATTAGGCCTATTAATTATTACGGTAGGCCTACATCAGCTTCAATTTATGTTACTCTATAGAATTTATAACGTTTTCAATCAAACGAGAGACCATTAACACGAACTTTATAGTATTATCAACACTTCAGCTTACAGGTAGGTGCATAGTGTATTCGTTTGTTGGGCAATGAAGCTGACAGGCAACCACCAGAGAATGAAACTTATGTTTACAGTCCATAATAAACCTTTCTGATTTAGTGTTTTGTTTACGAATAATGCAATCCTACAGTTTGCGGAGCGCGGTGGTGTAGTGGGTAATGGGTATGTTTGTTGCCTTGCAGCCGAAGGGTTGCAGGTTCGAATCCACCTCAAGTCGCCGCGTAGGAACCTTGGGCAAGTCCTTCACTCGCAATTGCTCAGAGCATCGGAGTGAAATGCAGTGTCTGCGCTGTAGTCGGGAGCGCCTCTGAGTAGCGGTCTTGAAGAGGCGCTATAACAAGTGCACATAGGGACCTACAAACATACAGACAATCCGCTCTATAAACCAGACGCAAACGTCAATCGATAGCCTATAAAATTATGAAGATCTCCTTACCGGTACTACCCACGTAAACTATGGTAAATAGAGTCAAGTTCTTAACCTAATGCGCTTATTACCTGCTACCGAAAGAAGGCCTTGGTTTATCGGAATTTTCTCAGTACGCAATTATTATAGACGTCACTGTTCCTTCCTAACATCACCACACCACCGATAAGAGATCAATTATATTACCTGATCCGAAACGCCGTTTGTGACTAATATTAGCCTATATACCGTATCTAGGCCCCTATAGTTTAGGAATTTTTAGGCGCTTTTGGAATTTTTACTTTATCGTTAGGGTCATAATATACTCGTTTATTGAGTTAAAAACCAACAAAACGTGGCAGGCGCACTTAGAAAAACCTAAATTAAATAAAGTAGTAAGTTTATAATGGTTAATGACATAGGCCTACGAGGTATAAACTTTCATCCGTTATAACTTATACGAGGTCATAATCCAAGCAATGACATAGCCTAGTATAGGCTATTAATCATTGCGGTACATTCACTATACTCGCAACGTGTTGAGCTTATAAACCTTGGCATTGTGCTAATTGTAGGCCTAAATAGGTCCTGAAGAGCCATGACTGCACGCGCTGATTAACACAATTTTAATTGGGATCACGAACCTGCTTTAGCTAAACTAACAGTAAGATTTAACGCGGTACACCGCAAGTCACGACTCGTGCACGACTCATAAACAAAAATTGGTCTATAGAGGCAGCAAGTGATGCGGACTTATTCTGTAGTCGTTAAAAAGTCGAGATCTAGTAGACTTTTAGTCAACATCAATTTAGTAAACAGCTCATCGTAATTCAACGTCGAGGTGCAGGCTATATAAGGGAGGATCCTCATTGAGTTTAGGCCTAGACGTTCCGACATACGGGGAGAAGCCGCAGTTACGTAGCTCAACCATCTCTCGTTGTATCTACATAGAACAAGGCGCATCATCGCTACAGAATGAGGGCCGTTGCGTGTCTCATTCTTGCAGCACTTGGAGTCGCAGCTGCCGGTAAGTAGTGGCGTTAACGGTAGTAGTGCTCCAGTGGACATTGAAGGGATACTTTTTAAATTAGTGAGACACAGTGGCCGACTGGTTAGGGCGGTCGACGTAGACCTTCGGAGAATAGGCTTACGGGTTCGATCCTCGTCCGAGGTGGTTAGGCCTACTGTTTATTGACCTTGAGCAAGCATTTCGCTCTCAACACTATTGCTCTACAATGCACAGTTGCGCCGTCGTGGCGTGTGTACACTTACATGTAAGAGCTTTTTTTATAAAGGATGATATCAAATTGCAGTTGTATTGTTTTGCATTGTAGGCCTATTGTACTGCATTGTATTGTATTTAAATTCTGATTAATTGATTTAATTTTGGTAGACTACAAGCGCGTCTGCTACGTGTCCAACTGGTCTCAGTATCGTCCAGGGGAGGGGAAATTCACGATGGCCAATGTTAATGGCGCACTTTGCGATTTCGTCATTTTCTCCTTTGGAAAAATCGTCAGCAATCAAATTCAGCCGTACGAGTGGAATGACGAGAGCACTGATTGGTCCGTTGGAAAGTAAGTACTGGTCTACGATTGGTTATCTGGAGATAGGCAGGGAGCTATAGGCAAGATTAGTGTGCTGATTGGTCGGTTCGAAAGTAAAATTAATAGACCCTACGATTGATTATCAGGAGATGGGTAAAGCATAAGAAGTTTCTCATTATAATTCGAACTGTAGATATAAGGTAAGTGAATAAGTGAGTGAATAAGTAAGTAAGTAAGTACGCAGATTAGATTACTAGCAAACTATATATATATATATATATATATATATATATATATATATAAGCAGGGTGGTTTACAGAAGTAATAGATAAGAGAAACATTTTCGCCACGGAGTTTGAGCACTGTGTAGGCTAAAAGTGTGTATCCCACAATAATACCGTGACACGAGATAAACTAGCTCTTCTTTCAATCTCATTGTCACTACAATCCAACTTTTCAGCGTCATTACTTTACTTCTATCTCTATACAAGACGGTCACAACTAGAGCCCATTGAAAAACAGAGGGAATCCTAAGTGAGCCAAACTCACGTCGGGAGGAAAGACCGGCATGGGGAAGGCCGGCCATTGAGGGAA
Source organism: Lumbricus rubellus (assembly GCA_945859605.1). Classification (NCBI taxonomy): domain Eukaryota; kingdom Metazoa; phylum Annelida; class Clitellata; order Crassiclitellata; family Lumbricidae; genus Lumbricus; species Lumbricus rubellus. The sequence goes on along the minus strand of OX243827.1, from coordinate 25,327,074 downwards.
AATGAGAAGGATTGAGCCCTGCTGTTTTGGGGAGATGAAACCCCTTGAAAGGAACCCTTGCATCATCTGATCGTGGCGAGCTTTAGCCGTCCCAGAATGAATGTTTACGTCTCGGGATAATTTTTCTAGATGTCTAGGGATCTGAAGTACCACGGGTTGAAATCAGGATGAGAATTGCCGGAGGTTGGGGTTTCAACCCCCTAGTTTATTTAGAGATCCATAGTAAAGTCTGGATTTTACACCCAGATTCCAAGTGGATCCAAGTCCAACCACACAGTCAATTTTTCCACAATTCTCACATAGGTTAAAATAAACATTAATATAATTATATTGCTAGTTTCGAGCAACTGAACGACCACAAACGTGCGAACCCTGGACTGAAATCGATCCTTGCTGTTGGCGGATGGAACCATGGCATGGACAGCGTCTCAGCCATGTTGGCGTCCAGCGGCACCCGCCAGACGTTCATCGCCAGCGCCCTAGCTTACATACGGAAGTGGAACTTTGATGGACTCGACCTGGACTTCGAGTATCCAGGATCCAGAGGAAGTCCAGCGGAGGACAAGCAGCGATTCACACTGCTCGTATCGGTCAGTACGCATTCATTCATTCACCCGTTCGTTCATTCATTCATTCATTCATTCATTCATTCATTCATTCATTCATTTATTATATGAACTCATAAATGGCCCCTTAAAATGTACATACATACATGCATACATACATACATACATACATACATACATACATGCATACATACATACATACATACATACATACATACATACATACATACATACATACATACATACATACATACATACATACATACAATGTCATACATACATACATACATACATACATACATACATACATACATACATACATACATACATACATGCATGCATGCATGCATGCATGCATGCATGCATGCATACATACATACATACATACATACATACATACATACATACATACATACATACATACATACATACATACATACATACATACATACATACATACATACGTACGTACGTACGTACGTACGTACGTACGTACGTACGTACGTACGTACATACATACATATACACACTGCATTATTAAGATATACGATCACAATGAACAAAATCTTGTTTTTTAACTTAGGAACTGAGAGCAGCCTTCGATGCTGACTCAAGCAGAGGGTACCTCTACCTTTCAGCCGCCGTGGCCGCTGGAAAGGCCACCATCGACGCCGGTTACGAGGTTGCAGCCATCTCCAAGTGGGTCACTTTCTCCTAATTTGTCCTCTGTGGGGTGTGGGGTGTGGGCTATGGGGAGGGTGGCGAATGCATTCGGCAGCGTTCCCGCTTTGTTGTCCCAGATTCTTCCATAAAGTTTTATTAACTTCTCTCCTTTATTATTCTAACCCTGAACGCGCACTATCCTCTGGGCGATTGAAAAAATAAAGAATAAAACAATCAATAAAATTTAAGAAAGAAGTAAAATAAATATTTATGTGTAAGTATTATATACATGTATCCTATATATAACAAACAATGAATTAATTAGATAAATACAAGAATTTTTTGCTTACACTTAAAATAAACAGGTTTTTGCTAGACAGACTTTTGGTTAATGCTATTTCAATCATTTAAGAAGTAGCAGGCCAAGAATTGCCATTGTCACGACTACAATCAGTGTCAATGATATAAATTTACAGATTGCTTTTAAAAGTGCAAATATTACTTGGAAAAATGCAGTACCGGTAGTTGCCAAGAATTGAATCCCGAAAGCCTCGAGCCCCTGATTGACATGGATTTGAAATATTTGCTCAAATTTGCGGCATTAGCATGCATTGCATTATTTACATGAACTGCATTATTTACAAAATCTACATGTAAATTAGCATCATTTGCTAAAGTTTGCATTGTCTACACAAATTCGCGATATTTGCATAAATTTGAATCTGTTGAATAGCCTAAAATTTTATGTGCAGACATTTAATATGCAAACTTTACGTAAAATTAATATGCTATAATTATTTGCATCAATTTACATCACTTGCAAACATTTGCAAAATGTCATAAATTTGCCTCGTTTACATAAAATAGTTTGCATACACTTGCTTATGTTTTCACGGATTCGTATTTTGCATAGTTATCTGGACTTCATCAACGTAATGACCTATGACTTCAATGGAGCCTGGGACACTGTGACGGGTCTCAATTCGCCCCTCTACGCTCGGGCCTCGGAAATTGGCACAGAAAGGGATTTGCTCAATTTGGTGAGTGGTTCTACTAACTGTCTCCTATATCTAGTAGGCTTCGCGATAACCCAGGGATCAACAACCCAAAGTTGTGAGTGTGTGTGTGTTTGTGTGTGTGTGTGTGTGTGTGTGAGAGAGAGAGACAGACAGACAGAGAGACAGACAGACAGAGACAGAGAGAGAAAAGAGGGAAAGGGAGAGGGAAAGAGAGAGACAGACAGACAGACAGAGACAGACAGACAGAAAGACAGAGATAGACAGACAAAGACAGACACGGAGAGAGAAAATTGCTCGTCTAAGCTATACTAAAAAAGGGTTATGCAAATATGCAGCTTATTCAGAGTTTATTTTCTTCTGTTCTTAGGACTACGCCGCTAGGTACTGGGTCAGCCTTGGAGCCCCGAAGTCAAAGCTGCTTCTAGGAACTGGAACCTATGGCCGATGCTTCCAGCTGACGAACGCAGCAGACAACGGTCTTGGAGCAGCGGTTCGTGGACCATGCACAGCAGGAACCTTCACCAGAGAAGCAGGATTCCTGTCCTACTACGAGGTATGGAAAGTCAACATGCATGTCTACAGTAACTATCTGTCTGTGTCCGTCTATGTCTGTCTGTCGATTTGCCTATCCGTCAGTCTAGCTGCCTATCCGCCTATCTATCTGTCAAATGAGTCAAACAAGCAATCAATGTTTCAATTAATCCACCAGCGAGTCTGTCAGTCTGTCTGTTCGTCTCTGTCTCTCTCTGTCTCAGTCTGTCTGTCTATCTATACGCCAGTCTGTCTGTTTATCCAATTTTGTTTTAGGTCTACTTCTCTACATTATCTAGACTGTAGAGCCGAACTAGTCTCGCTCCTTGCTGCTCTGCGTAGGACTGCTAATGCCATACAAATCCTATTAATGAATGAGTGAATTAATTAATTAATGATCCCTATAATTATTATGCTCTCGCTGTGTACGACAGATTTGCAGTTTCCTGAAGAATCCGGGTGCCACTCGCGTCTACTCGACCGAGCAACAGGCTCCATACGCCTACAACGGAGACCAATGGGTTGGATACGACGACGCGCAGAGCCTTCAAGCCAAGGTAACAAACTGCAACATAATCTAACAAGGGTTTTAAGTGGTTCAGAAGAGCTGAGAGGACGCTGGGTATGTGTTAGAACCACTGCAAATTAGCCTGCAATGCTCAATATCACCTACATTTAAACGCTGTGGCTGTGTCCACTGAGACAGTGCTGTCAGTGTAAGAATTGTGGAAAAATAACTGGAGGGGTTGGACCATATTATCCACTTGGAATCGGGTGTGTGAAAAACATACTATAACATGGGGCTCTAAGAAAGACTGGGGGTTGAAACCCCCACCCCCGGCAATTCTCACCCTGAGTGCTGTCATCCATACCCTTCCACAAGTCTACAACACTCTAGCAGTAAAGAAAATTTAATCGACAACTAAGAAGAAAAAGGTTTTCGAAAAATTCAACCGTGCGTATAGCCCTGGGAAATACGGTTAGTCAGATTGTATGACGACAAAATGTCATGTAGGCTACGTTCATAAGTGCTTAAATAATGTTGCTAACTATAGCTTATCTCTCCCAACTTACAACATAGTAGAATATTTCACCTCCGTCAAGTCCAGCTGTGTGTGTGTCCTTCACAGATTGACTACATCAAAAACAACGGCTACGGAGGTTGGATCACCTGGAATCTAGACCTTGACGACTTCACTGGATCGAGCTGTGGAAGCGGTCCATACCCCCTTTTGAACGTCCTCAATCAATTCACCCTTGGCTACGTCCCAACCGAAGACCCGGCAGCTCCCGCAGCGACTACCACTACCACTACGTAAGTTATTGTAAATAGTAACTTCTATTGAGCCCGTGCAGCTTGTGCAGGCATTTAAGTTAAAACTACCCCTGGCCTGTTGCTGATAAACGATACGGCGTCATATCAAGGATGATACATGTAAGTTTGACCCTCCTCTTTTCTGCCGGGCTTGTGACTGTTACTGCCAAAGTGCGAACAGTTTACACCACCCGGGAATACGATCGTGATGTCATGTTAACTCTGGGTGGGTCGAACTTGATTTTTTCTTTACCCTTGGGTAGCCTGAACCTGATTTTATGATTATTAGGCTATAACTGAGCTTGATATATCCCTCCATGAGCCAAACATTATGAATTCGAATCCTGCAGCTGCTAGGAAAAAGACCTTATCCACATAACTTGTTACTGTCCGACAGTGTCTGTAACTTATAGCCTAATGCTGACGGAAGGTGTGTTGGTCTCATTAAAAAAAATTTACCATGACAATTCTCTTTTGCCCCTCCTGTAGAAATAACCACGGGTAGCCTACCCATGCAGGGCCATGCTCGATTGCAGTTATGAACCCCTATTATAGGCTACTTGATATAGGATAATATTCCTAGACATGCATTATTTTAAAGTCCTTCAAAGAGACTTGTAAATTTATCTATAGGACCTAACTTCGATATTTGAATTTCTGAGCCTTCCAAAAATACTTTTTGTAGCCGACGTCTGTCAATAGTTTTCTTTAAAGTATGGCGCTATATAAATTTCTGATTGCATTTGCAGTACCACGACGCCCACTCCTTACACCGGACCAGCGACAACTACACCAACTACAACGACTACATTAGGAACAGGTAGGCTATGTTTGGTTCACTACAGGTCACATAATTATTATATAAGTGCTTCTAGACAGGCCTACTTAGCCTACATAAGCAAGGCAATTTCTAATTGTTCATCATGATAATCATCATTTATTTTCAAACTGACACTAAAACAGTACCGGTATGTTTACAATAATTAGGAATGAAGGTTGATCACAAGTTTTTACAGGACTGACGAGTCGCATTTGTTAAATGTTGGCAGCCATGCAAGGCGTCCATTATTTTTTCTTCTACCTTCTTCGCGTAATAAGTAGGCTAGGCCTAACTTAATTTTCGTGAATAATCGACGTATGCTATATACATGTATATATAATGTACACCGTGAGGCATAAAAAGGAAACCCCTAGAAAGTTGCCTGTTATTTATCTATTGGCTAACTTTCCTGAATTTCATTGACATTGTTTGAATATTGTTAAAATAATAACGATTTTTCTAGGGATTTACTTTTTATGCCTCACGGTGTATATACATGTACCGGTAGCCTATAAAAATTATTGCCAACACTGTACTTCGCAGGTGGATTTTGCTCATCGAGAGCCGATGGCATTTATGTTAACCCGTCTTCATGCACGTCCTACTACAACTGCGCTCATGGTAACGACAACGTCACCCCGTGCGGTGTCGGAACCTATTTCGATGACGCCCTGCAGGTCTGCAATTGGCCAGCTAACCTGACGCCAGCTCGGAGGGCGGCTTGCGGTCTGTAGAGGAGATCAACGATACACAACGTTCCACCCTCCTAAACATCGACGTTCCCGGAACATACGTGTAGCCCACTTAATTTTATTGACTTTTGGATGCCTCATTGACTGTCTTAGCCTCACTGTCAATTGTCTGGTTTTCTTACCGTCTCAACTCTTTAGCCTACAATCACTCTTCTTTGGAATTGCAGAGATTAGGCCTACAATAAACTAGGCCTATGATGGCTTATTTGGAAAAAACACCTCAATTTTTTGCGCTCTCTTAATAATAAACTGTCCTGCAGCATGCCAAAATAAGCTGTAGAACGCATCCATTTCGCCTTCCTTATCCTTCCTAACTTTAGCCTACTTCTCGCTTATCTGATTCTATCGGATTTTGACCTTGCTTCGCCAACGGACTATGCTCTTGACTACGGATCATTAACTTGAAGCGAACATTGATTCATACATTGATAATTCCTATGACGGCGTTTTAGAAATCGTTCAATTACTAAAATTTAATAAATTTTTAATTTAAAGAAAGCATTGAGTGACGACGACGCACTTACTTGCCAACTTGCATGCAGCATCCGTGAAGATTCGTAATCCGTTGTGAACATGATTATGACAATTATAATAAATTTTATTCAGTTTATTTAGTAGCACAGCTGAGTTATTGATAATTGAGTATAATGCATGAATGAACTTTGACGTTTAAATATTGCTTTGAGTGTCATTAATCCACTAAGGTGCATATACAAAGCATTTGCGCTAGACATTATACACCGTTCGCTTTTAACAAGCCACCAATATAAGCGATGTAATCAGACACTCCAGGGTTGACTTCCGGTTTTCATGCGGTGCAACATAACCTTAAAGCCTGTGGCTCGTATTATCGACTTTGGCCATAGAACCAGCTTAGATATGGAGATACTTGATTGTAGGTTATAACAGTGGAATGGAATTGTAGCTCATATGCTGAAATATTATGTTGATTACAATTATGATTGCACGAATACAATCATGTTTGGCAGTTTATATTCGATTTATTGATAACAGTTATGGGTTAAATCCTAGAACGCCGCGGTAGCAAGTAAACATCATGGCGACCAAAGATCCGCTCGTAATAGAACGCGTGCACGTGACGGCAAAAAATAGCCCAATATTTTCGCGGACTATGGTGATGCATACGCCAATGTTTTCGCGTTCTATTACGAGCGGATCTTTGGTCGCCATGATGTTTACTTGCTACCGCGGCGTTCTAGGATTTAACCCAGTTATGATACCGTTTGAAAGTGCTCAATTATTTCTTCATTGAACCAAAAAAACTAGAACGTTCCCCTACTTTTCATCTCTCTCACATGGAATGATTGTCTCATCTGCATAAGCCTACCAGTTCTTTTCAAAACGAATCAGGTTGTATGGTTTTTACAAGTATTTATTTTCCATAAAAAATACACAAGAATTTATAATAAATGTTCCATGCATATGTATTGAATATCTTAAATAAATAAGACTTAGAAATGTTATGTAGGTAAAGAAACTTAAAATTTAACAGTATTTGTCAATGCTAAAAGTATTTTTCAGCACCAGAAGTATAAATTACCATTCACAAAAACCAATTTGATTATTAATAGAAGCCGGTCACAATACTTTTTAAAACAAACTTTAGCGGTTTGTTCAGTGGGTTTAACCGAAATCAGATCACATCTCCACATTCTGCTCAATGTTGGGAGCTTAAGCTACATTTAACTATGAAGCTCCAATCAGACTTCACTATTCTCGCCTAATAACAAGGGCTTAGCACATTGACTGTGGGTAATTTCTTAGCAGTATTCGACAGCAGTTTAGAAAATTTCAATCATGGCGGACGTAAATTTGACAAGAGCATCCCCCATCGCAGGTTTGGCATGCCTCAACTCTTTTGAAAGGCATCAGTTGACAAGCCAGGCCAGACCGGCAGGCAGTACGTGGCAGTCCTATCATAAATGTGGCCCAAGGCATATCCATTGTGAATATGACCTGGGTGAGCCCTGTCAAAGAGCATCAACAAGCCATGGTCAGACTTGGAATCTAATCTCATTACCAGAGGTAGCACTCTGCGTATAGCCTCTGACAGCCCGAATATTTATGTACGAGTTATTTTGTACATCACGTTTCGGTCAACCCAATGAAGCACGAGTAAACTCGTACCTGCAATCAAAGTGCGACTCAATGGTTACGGACAAGGTTCATGCACTTATTTTCAAATCTGAATGCCGTCCTGCCACTTTTTATGTCCCACACAGCTTGGAAAGGCAAAGGACGTCCAAGCACTTCTTCTATTTTACACTTTAAGCACTGCCAATAATATGACTTAACACCAGGGCTGAAAGTGAGCCGGGTTGGTCCGGGTCTGTGACCCGGCATCAATTTTCGAGACCTGCTGTTGCCGGGTCTCAGCAGGGTCACAAAAAAGGTCGCCAGGTGCCAAAACTGGGTAAAAATAGTAGAATTTTGAATAATTTTGGGCAAATTACTAAAAAAAACGTCTCTGACAAATTTACTGATCAAAGTCATGCTCGTCCGCCAAAGTGAGACCCGGTAACTTTCCCAAACCACTTTCAGCCCTGCTTAACACTAAATCATCAGCAGAAAAACTTAAGCAGCTGACTTCGTTTTTACTAAATGCAAGCTCCTTTGTACTTCGCGGTTAGCTTAAATAAAAACTGAAAAATATGAGAAGCAACAAAACTTAACCGAAAACTCGAGTAGATTGGTAATACATGTGTTAAAACGTTTCAAAACTAAACATTCAAAGTCCCGTTCCTCCGCGACACGGTGGCGACTTGTCAACGACTTTGTTAGAATTTTCCCATTGTTCTGGTGTCTTTGCCTAAACAACGAAAACCACAATACAATAATCATTTAACGCATTAACCACGTTTACCTGTAATATTTAATCTCGTAACGGCACAGCAGTCTGCTGGCTACAACGTTTGCCCTTAAATGATGAGAGTACGGGTTCAAGCTTTACTGTGCAAGGACCCTGAGCAAGGCCTTGATCCACAGCTCAGCATCATTGAGCAATTGACCATGGTTGCTTGCAAATCTTTTGCAGGAGGGGTAAAACACAACATGGTCACAGAGAATTTTTTTAGAAAGAGCATGAAAATTGTAAAGCATAAAAATTGAGAATATGGGTAATTTTAATAGATGTCTCGATTTAAATTTCTGTACTTTGTGTATCATTAGTGTTTTAGTGTGAAGGAAATTTTTTTAATAAATAAATTTGAATGCATATCTTGCTACAAAATTTAACCGTGACTATTTTGTTTTACCCCTGCAAAAAGAATCGTGGTGCCCATGCTCATAGCACTGTTCCTTTAGCATCCATAGCTACAAACGTCGGATTGCAATTTCTACGAACTATTTCTGTACATCACTTATCCAACAGTGTCAAGGCCAACAGTGTAAATAAATCAAGTATCAAATGCATAGCTAATAAAACCAAGTGGTTTGTAAATCAGCATGTCCACGAGATGCAAGTAGAGGAATAAATAAAATCGGGCTCGCACCAGTTTACTTAACCCTTATAGGGTCACGAAATTTCTCAACCGATTTTGGTCACCTGGGGGTAAAAAAATACCCCCACTGTGATTCGCAGGATTCCTATGATAAACTCCAATTTTCAAGTATAAAACTAAAAGAAGTTATTCATAGAAGGTTCGCGGAATGCACTGGAACAAAGAAACATATGCAGCACTGCAGGAAAATCAAAATGGCGGACAAAATGGCCGCCATAATCTTAAATGGTTATAAGTGAAGTTATGTATGCAATGGAAACATGATTTCAGAGTATAACTCAACATTTTCGAGGTCAAGGAATGCAATGGAACCAAATTCACATATGTGGCACTGCACGAAAATCAAAATGGCGGACAAAATGGGGGGGGGGGGGCAGAATATTAAAATGGCTATCAGTGAAGTCATGTGTGCATTAGAAACATGAGCTCAGTGTCTAAATGATGCTACACTTGTTAACTTCACGTGATTTGCTGTAGACAATTTCATTTATTCATCCTAATTTTATGAAACCAAAACGATTTCAATATATAAAACGATACTAATCATGACATACGTTTCTATTTGTCCGTGCTGGAGTTGGGAGCGCCTCTGAGTAGTTTTTCTGAAGAGGCGCTATATAAATACTTGAATGAATGAATGATACTATATAATGTTCAGATACTGATAAGGAGACATTGTGACAGCACGACACTCACGTGTAACGCATGCATAATGCTATGTTTATGAATTCCTGACTAAAATAGCTACGAAGTGGTGCATTTTCGTGCTTTATAGCTGACTTGGGTGCATGGATAGATAATAAAACTGGATGCATTCTGTGCATAAAACATATTTAGGAAAAGTCACAAAAGCGATTTCTTCAACTATTTTCAGGGGAAAAAATTTCCGTGAAAAACCGAGCTGGGGTTATTTTTTTACCCCCCGGTGACCCTATAAGGGTTAAGCAGTGATAGTAAAGTGGGTGGGCATATAAAGTTGAGGTCTAAGTTTATGTAGACAATGTCACATAAACAATCCATTATATGATAATTTTAAATAATGTGGACTACGTACAGTTATTGAGAGCGCGTGGACACCGGTGCGTAGTTCGTCCTCCAAAACACCGTTGACCAGTCGGTGTCGCTGAAAGATGAGAAGATTTATAGCAGAAGGCATTTTATTGATACACAAGAATATAATTTAAACATTAGAAGAGTAGTCCCATATAAACTAACCCCAAAGCAGCCATGGTGTGAGGTGTTGTTGGCAAGGGCCAATCCTTATATCAGCGGTTCTCAACCTTTTTAGTGCGGCGACCCCTTTTCAACATTTCAAAAGTTGTGACGACCCCCAAAATTCTAAACACTAATTTCACGTGACTGATTAGTTTTGGGAAGCTAGCAATTTCCTAAACTTCACAGGTGTTTTTTATGAGTGCTCCGAGCAGGGCGAGGGTTTAGGAGAGGCGATGTGCTTCTCCCTAATGTCAAACATTTTTAGATTTCCACACTGCAATGGTAACATTTTAAGGTGTGATTTTACAGAAATTAATCATCATTTTAGTGCTGATAGTAGTGGTTTAAGACTTCCAAAGTGACCTTCTCATTTTTTTAATTTTTCTCTCTAAATTTCTACACTACAATGGTGGCATTCAGATCTGCTATCCCAACTTATTGTGGAGCGCGGTGGTGTAGTGGTGGCGTCGTTGCCTTGGAGCCGGAAGGTTCGAGGTTCGAATCCACCCTCAAGCAACCGCGCAGGGACCTTGGTCAAGTCCTTCACTCGCAATTGCTCAGCACTTCGGCGTGAAACTCCAATACAGCGTCCGCTCTGTAGTCGGGAGCGCCTCTGAGTAGAAAGAGAACTTGAAGGGGCGCTATAACAAGTGCACATACAAACCAACAACAAAATTCCTCATAGGCCTACTTTCAGTGCTGAAGGAAATAAATGCCCCTTCCCATTGTTTATTGTTTTTAATTTGAACACTAAAAGCAGCACTTTAAGGCTTTAAGCTCTTATCTTAACAAAATTTCTCATGATATCAGTGGTCAGAAACGTGGTTCAGGACTTCATTAAATAGGCTATTCCCTCTCCTTATTTAATTTTTTAAAATTTAGCCTACATGTACATGTAAATAGCTTTCTCTGATAATAGCATTGTTGCATGAGATCTTAACAAAATTGCACATTATGGATAAACAGCGGATGACACTGTAAAAAGTTATTATATATTTATGAAATATTTCTGAAATAAAAGGGTTATAAGCAGTTCAGTACCACACCGCGAATTTGGAGTGAAGTACAAGGTCTCCGTCCACATATAGGCATCACAAGCTGACAGCATAGATTCTTTGAGTAAACCGGATATTGTTTTATTTTTAGAGGAATGCAAAAGTGGATTTTATATTATATTGAAAACTAAAGTGGCAAAATTTAAATTAGCTGCCACAATCTATCGAATGAATCATGGCAAAAAGTATAAGTAAAATTTAGTCTATTTTAAGTTGCCATAAAGTAGTAAATAGCGGTGAAATTCCTATTACACGTGTACATCTTTTGCAAATTTCTGAAGGGCCCAGGCGACCCCTGGCAAATCGGAAGGCGACCCCCGTGGGGGTCGCGACCCACAGGTTGAGAACCGCTGCCTTATATCAAGTACAACCAATCGTATTTTCGACTCTGTTTCAACCCACTCATTTTGTAAACCCCCAAAAGCTTCTCTATACCCCACCCCCCTAAAAAGTTAATTTATCTAAATGTGATCTTTAAAAGTCGTCTATTTATTTTACCATAGGCTATTATTTCTTTTTTGTTAAGCATCCTATTTGCTTGCTAAAATTTCTGAACTGTTACGGTTTGCTATCAAGCACCATGTAAGTTTTATTGGAATGTTAAATACTTTAGGATTTTCAACAGGCTCTGCTTTCCAACAGATCACTTCTTGACAACAGTTCACTTGTCATAAGATTATTTTGGTCATGAAAACGGTGATTGTGCACTTTTATGATGGCACTATAAAAGTGGTTAGATTTTACGAACAACACAAAGTACGGTGAAAATTTCAGGATTTTAATATCTCGATGAACTAGAGCTTTAAAGCACAGTGACAACTCAATTCTAAAATAACCCATCAATAATTCAGCTCTAAGGAGGCGGTGTTCCACATTTAAAGGATCTATGCAGGCGAAATCATGCACAAGCTATAATAGTAGTAACACACGGATTGTGATCAACATGCAACATCCTGCAGCTTTTTAAATTAATACTCTACAGAGAAAATTTAAAAAATAAGAGAAAGTCACTAACTTTAATTAGCGGCTCGTTGGCAAACTTTTCTGAAACTATCACGACCTTGAAGTGTGTCTCAGAACCTGCAAAGAACAGAAGTGGAAATTTTGTTCAAACTTCTCTCATTGTCTAAAATTTGTCATAATCCAAAAGGAATGCATCCCATTGTAGGGTGAATTTATATAGAGCCTCAAAACATAAAAACTAATTAGCTGCACCACAAATGGGATCTGTCATGGCACTGCAGTAAATATTATACTGCTTAATGATAGTGAAAAGCAAGAATCATATACAAGGACTACTATAAAAACGCGGCCATTTTCCACCAACCTTTCGGGACTTTGTGCATGTAACTCTCGTTCATGACTTGCAGATGACTCGGCTGCAAGATTAACAAACCGTTATTTAGCTTCACAGAAAATAAAAGCCTACTTCTGGGGCAACAGGAATTAAATTTATCTACCAAGAGACCTCATGATTATTATTGTTATAATAACCAATAAAGGCAACTTTTCTAAATAGTTGTATTAGACACAAAATTATATAATGGGAGCTCTTTTGAAAGGCTTTTGCCAAAGATAAGTGCCTTATTAATGGCTAAATACAATACAGATGCAAAATCATACAAATGCATTCAGTCAAGTGGCCTTAAAAAGAACTGTTTTAATTAAAACGAATTAGTAACACATGCGCAAATATAGGAAAGATAACCTGAAAGTATTCATCGAGTTTCTGGCGAATGGATGTCTCGACTGGTTTGTGCTGTTCTTCACCCTGAAAACAGTTCCAAGATCATTCATTAAGTGAATTTGTATAGCACCTCTTCAAAAGAGGTGTTCCCAACCTCAGCGCGGCCAAATAAAACTGTCTTAAGGTGAGAGAAGAATGTCTGAGAAGGACCTGGTTGTCCCTATGGTTCGAACTTCCACAGTGCCCTAAAACGTTTTGCTGTGGTCAGTCCATCTTTGGGGAATGGATCTCCTATCAATCTTCGTAATGAATTTCTTGGTCTTTCTGGATGCGTTTGAAAAACCATTCTCTTTGATTGTGTCAGGTCAGGAGTGGCACTGAGTAGTGTCTCCTAATGTGTGGCGCTATATAAATACACAATTGTGATACAACAGAATAAATACAGAGCAGTTCAACTGCTTATGAGCACGATAACAAACCTTAGAATCAGACGAATGGCCAAATGACTGTGAAGATGCAGAGTGGCAAGCCTTCGCAGCATGGCGACCAGCGGCAACAGCCCGAACTAACACACACATACACACCGTAGTAAAGAAAAAAGTTAATTCTTACAAAACATCTACAGACTACACACAAAGCAATTTCATAGCAAACTGAATTCACAATCTAGAAGCGGGTCTGGTGTTGACTTATAGAGAATTCCCTTCTTTACTTGCTAGAGCGTTGTACACGATTTCAAGTTTCCGATACTTGTGCCAGCTGGGAGTATTGCAGTTCAGTAATAGGACGGTTAGGACCTTGACATCAATTCGCTCTGGATTTTAGCCAATGGAGTGATTCAAGGATGGGAGTGAAAAGACGATGTTTGAGCGTTCTCGTGACAGCTCGCAATTAACTTCTGTAGATTAGATTCAGACGCTTTATCTGCGTGGATTCAAGAAAGTAAAATAGCCTGGAAGGTCCCGCGGAAGTAGCAGTGGAGAAGTTTTCATTTTCGAGTTTCGTAGCAAATGTAGCTCGCCACAATTAATATCAATTATTATAGCGACTGTAAATCGGAAATCAAAAGCTGAACTGTGTTTATATGGGATATTAACTCACCAGTATGCATTTTGTCTGTTTCGAACACGCAACACGAAATAGTTAACATTAAAATCAAAACAAAACTCTTGATTCTCGTTCTTTAGGGTGCGTTCCAAAACTGTTCGCGTGGTCGCCGTAATATATTTCCGATCACAAACTTTTACGTTCCAGCTAGAAATAATAATTTTCTATCAAGTCTTATTGTATCTAAAATAGTTCAGGAAGCTCGAACAACAGTATAAAGAAAAATACAGTTGTCATTCATACTGTGCTCGAACCTACGCAAGCGACGTCGTCAATGCGTCGCCGACCCATTAATCATGATTAATGCGTTTGCAGTAAGTCTATTAGGCCTAATTGTTGCAATGTGATTATAGTCACAATCATGAACTTCTCTTGTGAGCAAATTTTCAAATAAATTTTATTATGATGATGATAATAATATTAGTCATATTTGTTTAGTCTAATTTCAAAGTGACACAACGCGGAATGATTACAAGTCATAGTAGCGGCAGCCTATGACGGATGATCACAAGTTATTAGATGCCTACTGTAACAGGAGTCGAATATTTAGCTGTCGAGGAAGATGTGTCTGCGTGTGTGTGTATGTCTTCATACGCGCGTGTGTGCGCTTGTGTATTGTGAAGGGAGGAAGGAAGGGAGGGAGCCATCAGTCCATCATAGCATTATTATGCATAATTTATTATGATCACTCGGTCAATGTTGGTCGGTCAGTGGCCTAAGAAATACATAGCCTAGTCAGTCAGTCAGTCAGTCAGTCAGTCAGTCAGTCAGTCAGTCAGTCAGTCAGTCAGTCAGTCAGTCAGTCAGTCAGTCAGTGCGTTAATATAGCGCCTTATTTATCCAAAATTAGTTGTCCCACGAAATATCCATCAAACTGACACGTCTACGAGTCGCTCATTGGCAACCAGAACGTAAACAACCTTTAGGCTATGCAGACATCCGAGAAGGCCACAAACCAACCGACACGACGTCGTATTATAGCCTATATAGGCCTACGGCATAGACAACTTTAATAAACTAAAATGCAGAAGTCCTGAGCTGTGATGGATATCGGTCGAGGGAGAAAGGATCGTGACGTCCGGTCCCCAAGATAATAATTATTTATACGTGTGGACGAGGAGGATACATTCAACATGGATGCATTTGACCTAGTCATTCGTCATCTACAGTTACGTACACGCTACGTGAAGAGTATAATAATTATAGACTATATTCCCAGCATTATTGGAGACTTTGGCAGTCTGGCACGTTCGCATGGCGCAAAAAAATAAAGTATTTCCTGAACGGATATCGCATTCGCAATAGTTCGGGGATGCCATGATTGTGAATGGGCGCTGGCGCAATGCGATGAAGGTGCCAGTCCCAAGCCTGGATAAAGGCGGAGGGCGATACCAATCATCTTCGTTGAGCAGTCTATTAGTGATTAAGCTTATTAAATTTTGTCCTTTTAATCTTATTGGTCGTATTGCTAATTTGTTCTGCTCTGCTCAGCATCGACGCCAGCAGCGCTTTATAATCGCTCAGTCACTTAATCAATCAATCACTCCCTCTATCTCTATCACTCTACCACCACCTTACTCGCTCGCTCGTTCCATCACTCGTTCACTCCCACACGCCTACCCAGTGTACCCACCCGATCACTCACTGGCCTATACCTGAGTGACCTATGCTAATTACACTTCATTTGGTTTATGCATGGTTGGGGTACTCCACTGTGTTTTGCGCATCATTCCTATAGGGAGCACGCATGATAGCCCTGCGACACCAACATGTGAGTTCCACTAACCACCCTGTCAGGCGATCATTTAAATAGTAGCCTACATTGCGCAAGTCCTTTACCCGCAATTGATTAGCTTAGGCAAATAGGCCTAGTGTTAAGCTACCAAACCCACTGCTGCAAAGCCACCTACGTGTCGCGCTACAGTGGGCCGTATTTCGTATAACCTGTACCTGTAATCATTCTGCGGTTTGTCAGATTGAATGTCAATAAAGAAGATATTTTTTTTGGCGCCATCGTTTGATGGTTGGTCGGTGGATATATAGGCGCACAATAAATGCAAATTAAAGACAAAAAAGTCAAAGACGATTATCTGCGCTTTTGTCAACACCGAAATGTTTTTTAAAGTCAAAGACAATATCGTGTCAAGACGATACAGCTTAACTGCCAAACATGAGAGAATCTGCAGAGATTAAAGCCTTTTGAGAGGTCGTGGAGACCTTATAGTTTATCCGAAAGCCATGGGCGCCCGCACATAGGTGCAAGAAGGAAACTTGCACGTTGCATGAAAATTGACATTTACTTACCACTGTAATTTTGAGTCTTTATCATAGTATTCTTAGCCATAATAATAATAATAATAATAATAATAATAATAATAATAATAATAATAATAATAATAATAATAATAATAATAATAATAATAATAATAATAATAATAATAATAATAATAATAATAATAATAATGAGACACTACCGGTAGGCCCTATATTTACTATAATGATGCCAATGATGGCCTGCACAAAGTGAAACTGAAAAGTTACATTATTTTAGATAATACTTTTCTCTATGAAAAATAAACAAGTTCTTAATTTCCTGCCAAAAGCTTACATTTTCAAGATTTTGCAAAAAAAATTAGCTGTCAACAATCAACATTGTGTTTTGCCCCTCCCGCAAAAAAATAATATCCGCGGGCGCCCATGGCAGCATATTTGCGCATATCTCTGACCCTGACAGCATAGCTCGCAATCGTCTAGTCCATTAATACAACATGGAAAGAAAAGCTGCCTGATATTTGCTGGTACGGACGGTATACTGATATGTAAGTCACGTCCCACGAGAATCTGGAGAGGTATTAATTTTCCTTTCCACGTCTGCGCCTCTTCTTGTCGTCGTCTTCGTTATTTTTTCCGTATCTTCAACTCATCATTATATTTCTTCTTCTCATCGCCTTCCTCTTAATCTTCCTCCTTCTCCTCCTCCACATCCTCCTCCTTCTCCTTCTCTTCCTCCTTCTACTCCTCTTCCTCCTCTTTTTCTTATTCTTCTGCGTCTTCTTCATTCGCTACGTTTTCATTAACCTTCACCTCATCTCTTTCAATTTCCTCTTCCTTTTTCTCCTGTCTTCCTCCGCCTCATCTTCCTCCCTCTATTCTCTTCCCATCCTCCTCCTCCTCCCCTCTGAATCGTCATATGGATCTTCCCTCCTCTTCGTCCTTGTCTTCCTCTTTCTCCTCCTTCTCGTCCTTTTTTCTCGTCCTCCTCCTACTCTTCTTCTCCTTCTCCTCTCATTCCTATCCTCCTCTTCTTCTTTCCTTTTTCCTCCTCTTCTTCCTCCGTTTCCCTCCTCTTCTTCTTCCTCCTCCTCCTCCTCCTCAGCAATCCTCTTCTTTTTCTCTCCTTCTCCTCGTCCTCCTCCACCTCCTCCGCAATCCTCCTATTCCTTTTTCTCCTCCTCACCCTCCTCTCTCTCACTCATCATCCGTACCAATTATCTCACCAAAACACAAAATAAACTTCTAGCGTCTGAACAGACGCAGTGATTCGAAGGTCGTTGCTGTTGACGACGAGGTCTGGCGAGACGTGAAGTTCGATTGCGAGTTGACCAGGTAGTGGTGGTTCCTCTTCTTCGCAGTGGGAGTGGCCCCTCCTCCTGTGGTCGACGATGGACGTCGGGGGCGTCTCAGAGGCAGGTAGCGAGCGACCTGTCCGTTGAAGGCCAAGTAGATCCACGGATTCGTACAACTGTTGAGACTGGCCAACATCAGAGTGATCACCATTGCAGACTCTGAAATTTCATCATCATCATCATCATGTGTCGCTTTAGTATAGTCGTTGCTGCTGCTGCTGCTGCTACTGTTGGTGTTATTGTTATCGTTGTCATTACTTTTATTATCACAACTTCGGCTACTGCTACTACTGCTATACTGCTATATACTGATACTACTACTACTACTACTGCTACTGCTGCTGCTGCTGCTGCTACTACTGCTGCTGCTACTGCTACTGCTACTGCTACTGCTACTGCTACTGCTACTGCTACTACTACTACTACTACTACTACTACTACTACTACTACTACTACTACTACTGCTACTGCTACTGCTACTACTACTACTACTACTACTACTACTACTACTACTACTACCCACGTCGAATCAGTACTGCCCAATCATAGTAACCATAGGTTACATACATATATAAAAATAATATATACATATAATATTTAACTATATATATATATATATATATATATATATGTTACACGAGTGGGTGAGTCATGGAATTATGTTACTACATCATTCAAAATTATTCGTATACTATAATACAGGGGTTTTCAAACTGTGGTCCGCGGACCCCTGGGGTCCGCGGCTTGTTGCCAAGGGGTCCGCAAAGCAGGTCCAGAAAAACAATAAAAAATAGTACATTTGCAATGTTTTCATTATCATCTAAAATTATAAAAAAAATAACTGAGGTATAAAACAACCGAGCTATCTATGGTTATTACTTACTGATGTTTTGCTCATTAAACGAATATATAGCCTAATTATAGGCATACATAACATTAGTTCCTTCTGGTGCTATTTTAGTGCACGTTAGTGTAATTGTGACGTATACCAACAGAGACGCCATTGTTGCTAGACGGAATTGCTGCTATATTTCAAAAAATATAATATTAAAATTTTCAACGTTCTTCATAACCATGGATAAATTTCTAAAGAGATAAACTGATCAGAAATCAGAAGATTTTGATGACAAAGACAAATGTGAGAAAAAGAAAAAATTCCGCAAGTAGGCCTATGATCCACACTTTCCAGAGTGTCACTCCGATTTAACGCATTATGGTTTCATTGCAGACGGAACAAATCATGATTAACCTCTTTGCGTTATGTCATGAGTGTGCAAACTTTGTCTAATCAGGATTAAATTATTATAAACCCGTGAAATTAAAGCGCCATTTAAGGACAATGCATGCAAATTGCAGATGTTGCCAAATAAATATCTCGAGCGACAAAAGGAGCTGTAGGCCTAGGCTACTTAAAGCACAAAGGTAAAATAACAGCTTTCGCCATGTGCAGTAGCCTAAATGAGAAAGCTCTAGGCCTATATATATATGTGAGTCGTAGCCCTATTTAGTAGCATTGCGAATAGCACGAACGAGAAAGCCTCACACAATTACGATTAGCCAAATTTATTGCATAGGCCCATAGGGGTCCGCCACCTAACCATGACATGCTACGGGGGTCCCCAGCTTTAAAAAGTTTGAAAACCCCTGCTATAATAGATATCCATCAATTTTAACGAAACTTCGGCGAGGTGACGCTTGACAGCTAAGAGTAAGTACCGATAGTCTATACATGTACCTTCGAAGGGTGCGGTTTCGTCCCAAGCCGCCCACATCTGCGACACAAAATACGGTCCATAGCAGACGACGTAGCTGGCGATGACCGCCATGGTCAGCTTGACCGTCTTGACCTTTGCGTGTGACACTTGCGCCCTCATTGCCGCAGGGTCAGTCTTAGCCGTAGATGTCGTGACCTGTGAAACATCGAGGGCATTGGTTGGAGGAGGAGGTGGGGTGGAATGGGTTGCAGAGGCAGGGGTTGATTGGGGGTGACGGGCGGAGGTGGTCCTGTGTTGGGAGCGACGCCAGGATGCGCTTGACCAGACGACAAAGCAGATCTTTGAGTAGGTGAGGATGAGGAGGAGGGTAGGAATGATGTAGATGGCCGATGTCACCCACGTTATGTACAGACGCAACGTCCAGTCTGGCTGTATACATGGAAAAAGAGAGAGAAATATATTTTATTCATGTATATATTACGTACTTGCTGCGGTACCCGGCGTTGCCCGGAATTTTTGGGATTCGGGCCGTTTCCCGCCAATCCCTACCTTCGTGCGTGTGTGTGTTAGTGCGCATGTACATAATAATCATGGGCGGAGTTTATCAGGAGCGAGGGGGGCTAAGCCCCTCCAAAGAGACCCGGATTCAACTTTTTTACCATGAAAATGGTATCATTTTTCGGGGTTAGCGCCCCCCTCCCAATAAGGCCCAGACTCGGGGTTAGCCCCCCCGAACGGAAAGCAAACTCCGCCCATGATTATATTGTGCGTATATATATATGGCTTAATTATATATTTTGTTTTATATTGTGCTATGTGTGACGCAGAGGCTCTAAACCCGTCTTTTGTCGCTTGATAAATACTGCGCTATATGCTGAAATAAGCGACACGGGTAAAAATATGAAATATCGTTTTATGGTGCATATTTTTTGAAAACTTGTCTGCTTTCTAGATCTACAATAAATAGAAATTGTGAATTCCAATATTTTAATGGAGGAAATGATAACAGATAGATGACAGAGAACACAAGTGAGCTAAACTTATAGGGAAACATAGCTGTAAGAACTGACAAGTCTAATTTCGCCCAATGGAAACGTTGAAAATGATGGCATGATTGATGTCATATGACGATGTAGAATTGGCCGTAAACCATCTGAAAATAATAAAAGCGAGACATTGGAATAGCAGGAGAAATGATAAGAGCAAATGGGAAGAATAATTTTGTTATAAAATCAATTTACGACTTAATACTATGCCAGCAAGTGCAGTAGCAAAAAGGGAAAATGCAGGAGAAATGGACAAAGACCATACTTATAACAATACCTGAGAAAGGCGATTAATTTTGATATGCAAAAATTAAAGATCCATTCAACTAACAAACCACATGGAGAAAGTGCTCTTGTCAATTTTGTAATGCGGCGGTTCTAGGGGTAAACGGGAACAGACTTGTAAGGCGTCAGATGAGCAAGCAGGGTTAAGAACAGTTTATCAAATTCTGGTGTGAAAACGGATTGCAAAACATATCCAACAAAAATAAGTCTAGAGCTGTTTTTGTGGACTTTCAAAAGTTTCATTTGATTCCATTAAGCATGATAGGCAATACTGAAGTTGTATGGAGTCTGGGACAGACTTGTAGGGCCTACGAAATCTTCAGAACATTGACGAGAGATAGAAATGTGCACTGTTTAAGTGGAACGAGAAATTGTAGAATGGTTTGTTACTACGATAGGAACAAGGCAAAACATTTCAAAATGTCAGAGAGGTCCAATTTCACGTTGCACGTTTATTACTTAGGCTACTTGGAACGTGGAACGGGAATTTAGGTGCAAGGAGAACAGGTTAACAATTTAACGATTTGCAGGTGACATCATTCACTTGTTCGAGAACAGCTGCGTGTGAGAGTTGCAGAACAAAAATGCGAGCTACACACATCTGTACATGCATGTATGCGTACAACATACGCATATAAATACGTACATGCGTATGTATATATATATATATGCACGCATACATACATACATACATACATACATACATACATACATACATACATACATACATACATACATACATACATACATACATACATACATACATACATACATACATACATACATACATACATACATACATACATACATACATACATACATACATACATACATACATACATACATACATACATACATACATACATACATACATACATACATACATACATACATACATACATACATACATACATACATACATACAATGTACATACATACATACATACATACATACATACATACATACATACATACATACATACATACATACATACATACATACATACATACATACATACATACATACATACATACATACATACATACATACATACATACATACATACATACATACATACATACATACATACATACATACATACATACATACATACATACATACATACACACACACATACACACATAAATACATACATACACAAATAGCCTGCACGTGTGTGTAAATACATTCATATACACACACCTGCACGCATACAATATTAGCCTATACAAATACAACAAATATAAATAAATAAAATACATACTTTCATGCACGCATACAATGTCCACACGCATGCACACAAACATGCGTACACAAGTCTACATAATTGCACACATTCAAACATTATGTCACACAATGCATGTCCTACATAATTCCGCGTATACGTGATCCAACCTACCTCGAACCGCGCGATGCAGTCTGATATCCCATCAACGACCGGATGTTTCGAGAGGCTGAAGATGAAGACCTGTGGCAGAGAGAAGACCCCGGAAACGATCCAGGCCAGACACACAGCAACATTCATCCTTCTCGGTCCCCAGAGATGCATCTTCAACGGGTGACATATGGCCAGGTAGCGATCAAGTGCCGTCATCAGAAGGACATACGACGAACCGTACATGGCGGCAAGCTGGACGAACGGCACGAACTTGCAGAGGTACTGTCCTCCCTGGAAGTGGAAGGTCGTTTTCCAGGCGAGCTGCGGAAGTACGTTGAGGAAACCAACGGTAAGATCAGCGATAGTTAGGTGAGCGATCATGCGGTTCATTCGTGTGAGCTTCTTTCTACGTTTGAGTAGGCAGAGGGCGATGATGACGAGCCCGTTTCCACAGAAGTCTAAAGCAAGGATCAGGGAAAGGACCCCCAACTCCACCTTTGCCAGGAACTGGTCGCGTTCCAGGGCGAATGTGATGGTGTCGTTTGGGAGTGGGGCGCGTGGGATGGGGAGAGATGTGCTGCTGGGGAAGGAGGTAACGCTGTCCTCAGTCATTGTGTTGGGGGTGGGTTGATGGGTTGTGGGGAGTGGAGCTTGGTTCGGCTAGAGGGTTATAAGGGACGTGTGGCGCTCCAAGCGATGGGGAAGTTGAAACGTCTCAATGTTCGGGTTTGCAGGAAATCTAAACGGTTAAAGATATCAATAAATCATCTTCTTCAGGTCTAATCTAAGCTTAATCTATTGTAATCTAATTAATCCTTCCTATTCTATCACATCCCATCCTATCCTATCTTATTCTATCCTATACAATCCTGAGTAGCAACCTTGAAGTAGCGATATATCAAAATCTCAGTAACTAATAAATAGCCCTGTCCCATTCTATCCTATTATGATATCATATCCTATCATATTATCACTTATCCTATCCTAGCCCATTCCATCCTTTTCTACATGATCCTATCCTATTATATCCATTTCATTACATTCCAATCTGATTCGATCAAATCTTAGGTGGTATAATTCGAAACAGTAATACCAGGTATCATACCGTGGGAGAGTGACTGTTAGTAATGATCAAACGTCTTTCTTCCTATATTATAATTGTAGAATAACCAACGATTATGATCCTCAGTAATTAATTATTATTCAACGATAGCTTATGATAACAAAAGTCCGTTTACTCACGACACAATAATGAACTGTTCTTGTCTATCATGGTAGGCTGTGAGATAGTTCTAAAATCATTTGATAATTATAAATGTAAGCTACGGTCTGCTTTAATTTATAGTGCGAATCGGAGAGTTGAAAGAGGTGTGCAGTTATTTAGAGCAGTTTACTTCGAAAATGGTTGTTTTTCATTTACGAGTTGCAATTACACACAGAGCTCGCCCGCTTCTATTTGTAACACGAATATAACCCTTGAAACAGGTGTCTATTTTCTATGACTTGGTTATTTCCTTCAGGAATCAATCTTTCGATGACACTTAATTTACGACGTTGTCATTTCGACTTGAAACAATCCGGTTGACAGACATGCAAGTTCTTTGTTGCGATTATAGGCCTACCTCTCTGTCTAGCGATTAGATAAACTAATTAGATAAATTCATTCATTCATTTATTCGCTCATTCATTCATTCATTCATTCATTCATTCGTTCGTTCGTTCGTTCGTTCGTTCATTCACTTGATCATTCATTCGTTCGTTCGTTTGTTCATTCATTCCTTCCTTCATTCGTACATTCGTTAATTCATTCATTCATTCATTCAAGTATTTATATAGCACTTTTTCAAGGAAACAACTCAAAGGTGCTCCCGACTCCAGAACGATCAAAATGAAAAGTTTTAAAGTGCTCATAGCTAGAATGTGTCCTAAAGTCGTCAAGGGCACAGGCGCAGCTGAAGAGGAAGGCCATTCCATACGAACGAACGAACGAACGAACGAACGAACGAACGAACGAATGAATGATGTGGAATGACACTGGTATACTTAACCAAAACATTAAAAAATTTCATCTAAGAAAGTTGCAGAATGCGGATGTCCTGTAATAATTATCACCATAATAAGCCTATTCCAAGTTACAGTTAAGAGAATAATAATAATTCCGATAAATACTAGTCATTAGATGGAGCCATAGTAAACTGTTATAATACTGCTAATAATATTGTTATTTAGTGGATTATTGCTTAAATTATTGTTATTTAGTGGATTATTGCTAAGATTACTGTTATTTAGTGGGCAGAAAAAAAGCCAAGTAAAAAAGCTAAGATCCATCGAAAAAATCCAATATCCCAAGATACGATTGAAAAAGCCAAGATCTTGGGAAAAAAGCCAAGGAGCGGTTTAACTGATTCCAACTATGTAACTATTCGCTTGTAGATGAAAAATTAATGCACAATGTCCCAGCTTAGTTAACTTTCCAATTACGATTTTTTTTAAATTATCTCAGTCTATGAAATCAAAAACAGGTGTCTAAAAAGCCTTTTAATAAGAGGTTACACCACTTACCACTGTTTCCTATAATCATGATACAGAGTCATCACTCGCCTGACTGCCAACCAACTGTCCTGTGTAATGTACAGGATTTATTATGTCAATACATCCGTCTTATCCGTATACAATTACTCATGTTTCGATGTATGAAAGCCGTGTAAAAAAACGCCAGACGCACATAATTATGTACGTACATGTAGGTCTAAACAGGCCTATCTGACACATGCTTTTATAATTGCGCACGTCCGTATATCATCATGGAGTCATGTGTGCGTGTAGTAGGCATATGAATCTATGCACACACAGAACCTATAGCGGGCAAGCATCGTGCAGCTGCGCCAGTATTAATCTTTCTGCCACTGTCGCGCAAGTCCAAAGCCCGGTTAAAGGAGGAGGGCAGCGCTGATCTAAGTAATCTTCCCTACAAGGCCGTAGCTAGGGGGGTGTTTTGGGTGTTTGAACACCCCCCGAAATGGGAAATGTAAAAAATAATATAATGCATTTACTAGCGCTTGATGTAAAAACCATGAAATAAAACCATGAAAACACCCCCAGAAATAAAAAAATGTACAAAATAATAGAATGCATTCACTAGCACATAATGAAAAACGCATGAAATTAGGCGAAAATGGTAAGAAAGCCGTTTCCGATGACTAAAAAAAAGGTCATCAGAAATTCTCCGCAGACGAAACACCCCGAAATCAAATCCTGGCTACGGCCTTGCTTCCCTATAACATAGCGCAATAAAATAGAAATTACCTAATGAAAGCCCTGTATTCAGCAGAAGTACGACGTTAATGATCAACCTTATGAATCGAAGAACGTTTTACGGTTTGTATCAAAGACGTGTAAGCTTGTATAGGCTACTGTGAATTCTATCAGCCATAAGAAAGTCGTTTACACTTCTGCTTGGAGAATTCCGTGATAAGATTGACGGTGTGAAAATCAGCCATTCGGCGTCTAGGGTAGGAGTACATTGTGGCATTTATTTCCCTTTTATGGCCCATGAACTAGGAGCCTAAATTTCGTTTACAGAAAAGACCAAGCTCAACACGGGTTACCGCTAAGCTTGTGTTTATCGGAATTCTAGTATACGTATACGCAAGATGTGTTTATCCGTTACGGTAGACGTAAGCTTACACAAGACACACATACAGAGGTGCCAATTTAGCGTGGTCACCAGTAAGCCACGCAAAGATCTACGAGTTTATTTAAGAAATGAATGGATAAACTGAACCGGGTCGGATCAGTTTCCCGGCTGCTGTTCAAATCGCACATCGTATAAGTTTACATTATATCAGTTTGTTTGTGGCTTTCGTTTGACTTCGAACACAGTGTTGTGTAAATATTTTAATTTCTCCGAGGTTCGCGTGGTTGGATATAACAACTATATCAGTCGTAAGAGTTTCACCCAGAAACCTTCATTCCTCAGAAGAGAGGGGGGGATTAGATAGCACACTGGTAAACGGTTCCATGGTACGGGTCTATGATTGTTTTGTGCAGTTTAAACACTAGGGCATCTGTAGGATAGATTCATGAAACAAGTAGCGCCTTTTCAGAGCGCATAGGGTATAATTAGAGAAGGAATGGATGGCGTTGGTATGCATACATGATACATGCGAACAAAGATACATACATACACTCATTCATACATACATACATACATACATACATACATACATACATACATACATACATACATACATACATACATACACACACATACATACATACATACATACATACATACATACATACATACATACATACATACATACATACTAGGGCTGTTGATTTAATCGCGTTAACGCGTGCGATTAACGCGTTAAAAAAATTTGCGATTAAAATTTTTAACGCATTAATCGTACGCGATTAAAATGGAATCAGAGGCAGAAAAACTCGTTTAAACGAAAGGCTCATACTTAAAACTAGTGATACATTCTTTGGCAAATATTCCAAAAACCAATTTGAGTGGGCTATTTTCGTAGCAATTCTTTGCTCAATTATCGCCTAACATGCGTTAAACGCTAACGACGAGCCGTCGACATCGGCCGCATCGCATCGTCCACTAAATTTGTTTCCTCACCCCGTCAGACTACATTGGTTGAACTCCAGGAGATGGCAAGACCATTGGATCCAGGTTTCAAATGATAAATGTTTACCGAAGGACAACTGAGACGAGGTTTGGCAAGAACCGCAACCTCTTGTGAAAAATTGTGACTAAATAATGAGTTTCAATATAGATCTAGTAGACCTACTGTTGTTAATTAATAAGAGCATCCCTTGAACCGACCAATGTAAATAAACTGGTCTGCATATACAATTAGCTGAATAAATAATTAATTTTGATAGTCAGAAAACGGTTGTCTAATTTTCATTTAGGTCTATATCATTTTAATTAAAGGTGGCTCAAATGAAAAAAATAACAGGATTTTGAGGTTTTGACTGATTTGAACAGTGTTTCATTTCATCTCTGTCTGTCATACAAAACTGTTCAATAAACTAAATGCAGATTAAATAGGCCTAAGCCTACTAAGCCAAAGGTTATTGAGTATTTTTGCAATAGAAATAATGCGATAAGTCATTAAAATTATATGCTTTAGGGGTCCTTAGAAAATAGTAAGATTAATATATTTGACGGAAATGTATTGCGATTAATTTGGCGTTAATTGCGATTAAAAAAATTAATCGCACGATTAATTTCGATTAAATTTTTTAATCGAACAACAGCCCTAATACATACATACATACATGCATACATGCATACATGCATGCATGCATGCATACATACATACATACATACATCCATACATACATACATACATGCATACATACATACATACATACATACATCCATACATACATACATACATACATACATACATACATACATACATACATACATACATTCATACATACATACATACATACATACACACACACATACATACATACATACATACATACATACATACATACATACATACAAACATTCACACATACATTCACACATACATTCACACATACATTCACACATACATGCAAACATACATAAACAAGTCCGCGTACATCTGGTCAATTGTCACATCGTCTTTCAAAGAACCGTTCATCTCAAGCCACACAATACATCGTTTCTATGAAAGCGAAGAGTCGTCAGAACGATGCACTGGAGTCAAAGAGAGAATCAATTTTATATAGTGAACGTGACTTCTTAATAGCGACAGAAAAGCCGAGAAGTTCGAGTATAGATCTAAAGTCTAAACGCAAGTCGATGAACACGTGTTGCGCATTATGAGAAAAAGTAATCGTTCGAGTAAAAGTAGTTGAGGTGTTGATTCGAGTAAAAGTAGTTGAGGTGTTGATTCGAGTAAAAGTAGTTGAGGTGTTGATTCGAGTAAAAGTAGTTGAGGTGTTGATTCAGAAAGCGTTCAAGCAACAGTTCGTTAACTGGTTCAAGTAGGCCTTGTAGTGAAAGCAAAGGTTCAAGCTAAGGTAAAACAAAGATTCAGGCAATGCTTCTCGAACAGTTCAAGCAACAGTTAAAGAAGAAGTTCAATTCAATTCCATTTAATTCATTTATTTTAGCCATCGACCATAAACAAAAGTCATAGTACAAGATGCTTCACATGATCGGATAAGTTCAGGAAAGGGTTCAAACAGCGGTTTAATTAATGGTTCAAGGAGCTTTTCCAAAATGTTCAAACAAAATGTTCAAGCATCAATTCACCAGTAGTTCAGGGGTAATAGTTCAATCCATGGAAATACAGTCAAAACCAAGTAAAGTAACGCCGGTAATAAGTAAACATCAATCATTCAGAATTTCAGATGCGCTCAGCGGTCCCGTAATTAAACAAAATCCACTAACCAAAACATATTTTTTCAGTGCAATTAAAAATCTACTATAATACCACCATCAGAAATTACATTTATGTTTCCTCTCAAATGTCGTCTAAATTACCAATAATAATTGTTCTTGCGCATTAGCTAAAACCGCAGAAATAAATCTCCGAATCAGTTTTCTTCTTAATTCTTTGGACATTTCGAGCCCCCTAGCGGCCGGTGCTATTTAATTAACCGATTGCTTCCGTAATGACGTCCAACGGAAACACCTTAAATGGTGGATATTAGAAGAATTGATCGTTCCTATGACAACGGCTTCTTGCCATCGCACCTCCCGACGCGCATGCGTACCAAGGATCACGGAAAGAAACCATTGTTTTCCGATGTGCACTCGGTTCTTCGTATCTATATCCTATATATATATATATATATATATATATATATATATATATATTACATACATATATATTTGTGTATACATGCATATCTGTGTACTACATGGCTTATATATATATGTATATATATATATATCTGAATTTTGCATTCCAAATAATATATCTTACATTAATTTTTATTATTTTTAGGTGCTTCGAATCTATGTTGTATACATGTAGCATTTACCCACATATACACGCGCTCACACGTACTTCTTTATATATAGATGTACCAATGAATCATTATCATGATATAAATATATATATAACATGATAATGATACATTAGTTTATAGGCTATAGCATATAATTATATAGCTTACTATCTTGCACTTCTGCCAAGCAGATTCTAATGACAGCACCCCCCGCCCCATGTCAAATGCAACACGTGTGCACAAACAGATCATATGGGCGAACAGGGCGTAATCTCTGAGATCATACACAATTCAGCGATTCAATTACTACATGGGAACATATTTGAATAACTGCACAACAAAGTAACATATAATTCATGTATGCACGTGTTGTAAGCAGAATGTTCATAAAATATTATATATATATAGCCTATAATTATATATATATTATATATATATAATTATATATATATATAATTATATATATATATATATATGCGTGTTTGTGTTTATGAGACAGGGAGCTCTTCTTTATGAGGCTGGGTTGCGTTCGTGTTTTATGCGTGGTATGTTCATGTTTTGTATGACACGGTGTGCGTCATTGTTTATGGTCCAGATTTTCAGGCGCCATTTTGTGACACATCAAAGGTAGTTGAATAAGTGAATATAATTTTATATATAATTTTATATAAAAAACATTGGCAAAAATGCAAAGGCGCTGAATAATGAATGCACAATGTACGTATTATTAAAGCTGCGTACAAAATCCTAAAGAGTGCTGGGAGTGATTTAGTGACTCTGATACTTATTTTGTGTGCTCTAACTATGGTCATATTACAAATTGCTTGGTTTATTGAGTTGCCTGCAGTTTATAGAGTTGCTTGGTTTATAGAGTATGCTCTCGAGAATTGCTGATCCTCGTTTTTTTCTATTTCCGGGACACAATGCGCCATATAAATCCGATGGTTTATCTGTGAACTTATTCATATCCCACGATGCGAAATAAAGAATATTTTATTGATAAATAAATAAAGAGTTTTTTGAGTTTCCACATTGTCGCGGAAGCGTTATGAGATGTCATCCTAAAGAAATAATATTACCCTATCATTCTAGTGTTAATAATGTGGTCTAAGATTTCAATAAATATATTTTCAGTTGCAATAGTAATTTATTTATTTCTTCATTTCATTCATTCATTTAATGACTTCATTCGTTAATTCGTTCACTCGCTTTTCCCACACATTTCATTCATTCATTTATTCATTCATACGTTCGTTCGTTCAACCGTTAATTCAGCTAGGCTATTCATGCATTCACTCGTTCTTTCTTTCTTTCGTTTTTTCACTCATTTCATTCGTTCATTTGTTCACTTGCTTTGTCTCACATTTATTCATTCATTCATTCATTCCGTTCATTCGTTCATTCATTCATTCGTTCATTCATTCTTTTGTTCATTCACTCATTCATTAATTCATTCATCACGAAAATTAATATAGCGCCTCTACAAGAGTTCTATACTTATTAGCACTGCTTGGTCTAATCCGCATGATGTTAAAGTCAATGTGCTCAAATAGTCGGCCAATAAATCGTATTTTGCCATCGGAATTCGATCGCAACGAAGAGTTTGTTTTAAAAATATATCTATTTCAACGGAACGGAGAGAAAGTACTGCCATTAAGAAAGCACTCGTGGAAGATGTAAGATTAGAGACAAAACCTGATGGACATCAAGATCCATCGCTATTATATTGAAGCCGGGCAAGTACAAGTAGGCCTAACATTTAAGTACACGGCGAAAAGCTTTCTCCGGAGACCACATTATACAACATTGAAGCGACATTGCATTTAGAAAACCATCACGCTAAAATGTATCTAGTCGCCTTTTTTTGTTGTTGATGACATTGCATTTAGACAGCCCTACGCTAAAATATATCTAATCACGTGATGCCTTTGCGACTAATGCATTATTGATGACCCGTATCTTACACTGCATGCACTCTACGTGTTACTTAGACATTGCTCGCTTTAACCGTTGTCCGTTTGAGGGTATACTTGATTCCCATACCATTTACAGCACTTTGGTTGTTTAGGGGTTAAACAGAATATATACATTGTACGAGATAAAAGCATCACAATGATTGGATAATGGTTCTCTATTCATTGATGAACATCGCATTTCCTATTCTGATGTGTATTTTTTTATACCACTTTGATGAATTTCATACAAAAAACAACAACAACAACATTAGGTCACATTCTGCCTATAAAGAACAGGTCAACTGCTCTAACCATGGGCGTCCGCAGCGGGGCGCAAGGGGGTGCAAGTGCGCCCCCCTGAATTTTTCGCATAGTTGCACATAAATTTATATAATTTGGTTGTGATTGTTACAACGCGATTTTCAATGTGATTATCGATTCGTTCTACAAGTTGAACCCATATATCTTTTTTTGGGTGCATAAGGTATAGGTAGATTATAGGATTCTCTCGTGGTAATATGGAAATTCAAACTGTCACCCATTAAATTTAGAAAATGTGACAATTATTTAAAAGTTTGCGCCCCCTTATAAAAATTCCTGCGGACGCCCATGGCTCTAACAACAAAAAGATATCGCTAAATGCAATAAATAATTGTAACAGTCTCCTCTTTAAACACTTCTAAAACGCTTTCTAAATGCATTATAATAACATCCTCGATCGCTTGTAACTAGATGATGTTAACTTTTTTCTTACTAGCTATCAATGAAGTAAAATTGCAATTCGCAATCTAGGCTGACAAAAAATTAAATTATGTAAATGCTGCAGGCAAAGAGCATAATAATATTAAACTTAATTGAAGGAATTCCTCTGTGATTAGTTTTTAACGGGATTCAGCTACCACATTATATAATTATTCTATGTCGACCACAACTTCCACTGTGTTCCACAATAAGATTATTAATGCTTCTGGTTATCAATCGTGGTCACAACAATCAACGTGGCCAGTATAATACAGAGGTGTCTGGTTCCATGTGTCTCGCTCTTGCTTCATGCGCGTTCGTATTCCTTAGCCAAGATAGATACATGATGGATGACAATTCGGGCATTGCGCAAACACACACGCACGCGCGCACACACACACAAGCACACACAAGCACACACACACACACACACACAAGCACACACACACACAACAGACGCACACACATTCGCGCGCACAAATACAAGCCCGCAAAAGCACACGCACGCGCGCGCACACACACACTCACATACGCGCACTCACATACGCGCACACACATACAAGCTCACATACGCACTAGCACACACACGCACACACATGAACACACACACACACACCTGCGCATTACATTCTACAACAATGTCTGTAGCCAACGTTATACGATATAAGCTTACAAGACTTAGTATATAAAATTATGTAGATTATAGGACACTTATTTATCGCACCCGGATTCCTGACAGAAGAAATCGCAGAAGGGAGTAACAAAAAAACGCACCATGGCCAGACAAAGTCAGCGAACGTTCTTTAGCGTTTTTCATTCGCTGCGGCAGTTAGCGACATCTGCGGCCATACTTCAGAGACAAACGAATTACAGTTGCTAAGCAACGCGAACCTGCTTCCATGCACAAACGACGTCTCTATTTGCGAGTGTGTGTGTGTGCGTGTGTAAGATAGGCGCTGACAGTTCTATGGTTATAGGTTGGTAAGTAATGCTAAACTACGGTATATATATGTATATATATATATATATAAGAATATATATATATATATGCACGAAGTCTATGCATTTGTGGTTAATGATTGAAGACAGAATGATGATGATGCATTATGTTTGCACAGACAGTGACTTATGCTATATAAGTATATTACACATAATATATAATATATAACACACAATATGTGTTATATATTATAGATACATTTATATATATATATATACATAGATACAAACTTTCACCTAAATAAATACACTCGTACAATGTATATGCATACATATATATATATACATATACATATATAGGCCTATGCATGATATATTTATATCAATAATGTAATATAATATTATAAACACTGTGTCCCAATAAATCGGGACCCCTTTTTATATTGTGAATAAAACTGGCAAATATTCATCGATTTTCAAAATTTCAAAACTGTTTTTATCCTAAGATAATTGTCTACAAATTGGCAACTTATGAACGGCCATCACTAAAAATTACGTAATAATGGCGTCGTTAATTTACATATCGAAACCAATTGTCAACAAAAATCGTTGTGTTCGGTACTTAACATTTGAAATCTCTTATGCAAATGACGTAATTGTGACGTCAATATTCATGCCAGAAACTTCATATTTGGATCAGTGTAAGATAATTATCTCAGGATAAAAACAGTTTTTAAATTTTGAAAATCGATTAAGATTTGCCTGTTTTATTCACATTATAAAAAGGGTCCCGATTTTTTGGGACACAGTGTATAAGATATTATATATATATATATTACATTATTGATATAATACATCATGCATAGGCCTATAATATATGTATAGTTGTATACATAGATATAATTATGCATGCATGTATGTATGTATGTATGTATGTATGTATGCATACATATATGTATGTATGTATGAATGTATGTATGTATGTATTTATGTATGTTATATGTATGTATGTATGTATGTATGAATGTATCTTACTATGTATGTATGTATGTATGTATGTATGTATGTATGTATGTATGTATGTATGTATGTATGTATGTATGTATGTATGTATGTATGTATGTATGTATGTATGTATGTATGTATACGTGTGTATGTATGTATGTATGTATGTATTTATGTATGTATGTATGTATGTATGTATGTATGTATGTATGTATGTATGTATGTATGTATGTATGTATGTATGTATGTATGTATGTATGTATGTATGTATGTATGTATGTATGTATGTATGTATGTATGTATGTATGTATGTATGTATGTATGTATGTATGTATGTATGTATGTATGTATGTATGTATGTATGTATGTATGTATGTATGTATGTATGTATGTATGTATGTATGTATGTATGTATGTATGTATGTATGCATGTATGCATATACAATTTGTGCGTGTGTATTTATTTAGGTGAAAGTTTGTATCTATGTATGTATGTCTTTAGCATATTCCGAAAATAGACTCTCCTGAAATAGAGTAGGCTAAGTGCTATGCAAAGAGACGCAAAGATATATAGGCCTTGCAGAGCCATGCAGAGACAGACAGATAGAAACAGAGACAGACAGACAGAGACCGACAGAGACAGACAGAGACAAACAGAGACAAACAGAGACATACAGAGACAGACGTGGGTCGACCGTTAGTGAATCTCACTCAGCAGAATAGATTGATGGATAATTTGCTGTCGTTCATCAATCATGTCTTCCTTCTTGTTAGCAACGCCTTTTCTGCATTCGTTCTTTCCATTCAGGTTTTGCTGTGGAGATGGGACGGAAGGGAGTGGGAATTATTGGAAAATGGTGTGGATAGCAGAAATCACGGCGTTTCAGCGGCAGACTCCAAGACCGTGTTGCAGATGATGATGATAAAAATAATAACAAAAATAATAAAAATAATACGACGATGAGGGCCATTCTGGACTGGTTTTTAAACAAGTAGTTAGTAATAAAGTCACCACCACCACCATGCACCACCAATACCAAGCAGCTGATTGACTTCAAAGGCCGCGCGGGGATTGTACATGTACATGAGTGAGGCCATCGTTAACTGACACACAATTATTAGCGCCATCGATTGATGCTACTGATTAGAAAATTATGTTGGCCAGTAGAGCTTTACTAAAATAAATGTCTATTTTTGATTATAATATTAATCGATACTAAGGTGTGGGTTTCGTCGGCCAATTGAACATTGCGCTCTTTTGGACACCTTCACAGATGATCACCGATTATCTATAAATTCTAGCTACAGCACACTAAAAGTAATACCAAGGAACCGTTTCCCAGGTCTAGAATCCTATTCGCTACACTTTGCGCAATTATTATAGCGCTAATAAATAGAGAGGAAAGACAATTTAAGTACAACAAAGACTGGAGAAAACGGGATAGACACCCTCATTCTGTGTAAATGCATATAATTATAAATTATAAACACGACTATTTAATTAACACTAATGACATTGAAAACTAATATTATGTTATAGCTATGGCAACGAACATTGATATTGTTATGACAACGTTATAATTATGATGTATTTTGAACGCCATAAATTCACTGTTACTGTCCTGTATAAGCTGTAAATTGTCGTCAACGGCCTTAGATGCCATACGACGACGTTAAACTTTGGTTAAATAAAAAAAATTTAATTAACTGGATTTCTGATTTATCGCGAAATCGGGCGAATTTTTTGTACCCCTAATTGGTATTCAGCGTGGTGTTACGGACGCAATGAATTTTAAATAACTAAAATTGCACGGTACACGGTAAGCGTAGTAATTTCTTGCTTGAGTCAACCAGGGTCGTGAACCCCAGCCTTTATGGTCGGACAGTCCGACACGCTTATTCCACAAGACAATCGCCACCCACGGTTGATGGTCAGTCTGGCCATCGGGGCAGAGCTTGTCAGGCAATTGATGAACTCTTTAGGAAAATAATTACACATCGCGTCTGTCCGGCTAGCGTAGAGAATTAGTCGTCTCTGATTAGTTCCTCTTTTAGCGACGCAACTGGATTTCTATAATTACAACTATAATTGGATAACAAATAACAGGCAAAGAAGCTGAGAAAAATCTTGTGGCGTTGGAGTAAACATTAGCCAAATACGTTTCTAAATGGAACGAAGTTAATGTGGTTTATATGTCTGTGCGGACGTGGTGGTGTAGTGGTGGCGGCGTTGCCTTGGAGCCTGAAGGTTCGAGGTTCGAATCCACCTCGCCACGTAAAGACCTTGGGCAAGTCCTTCACTCACAATTGCTCAGCGTTTCGGCGTGAAACTCCGATGCAGTGTCCGCTCTGCATTCGGGAGCGCCTCTGAGTAGGGATAGATTGAAGGGGCGCTGCAACAAGTGCACATACAAACAAACAGCAATGCTCTCCGTAGAGACGCATAGTTCAGGCTGAATGGTCTCGAACAGAACAGAATTTAAAAGGGCTTTGTTGAAATTAAATGACATGGTGTCACATCGTATATGCCCCCCCCCCAAAAAAAGATATTGTGTTACTCGGTCGCTTCATCCACTATCCATTCCGCTGAAAAAGACGTTATATACTTGCCCCCTCCTCTAATGAGTAGGCTAGCCTAGTTACTTTTCTAGAGTATCCGGGGGATAAACTATTCTATTGCAATTATTAAATATGCGTATAGGCCTCATTGAAAACATTATGGCTGCGATCACAATAGGTTAAAGTGACTCTGATTATCGTTTTAAGTGATCTAAGCAATGCTCAGAGCAAGGCAACTCGAATTTAGTTGGTGACTCTAAGTGTTATTAAGTATCCTAAGTGTTCTAAACTAATGCAAGCAAAAGTGTCTAGTAAACATAGACATAGGCCTATATCTGTTAGTGTCATTGCTCAAAACAAAGCAAAATTAAGCTAATTTTCAAAAATAAACACACAGAAATTGCTTTTTTCAGCTTTTCTTCATCCGCATGCATGGGGGGATACGATTAGGGAGGGGTGGTATGTTCTACTTCGTGACACCTGCATTAGATCAATGGAATTCTGCAACTGAAACATCTTTTAATTAACAAATTTGTCTAAAACGGCGTCAAGGCCCATCTTATTCGCTCTGTCCTTCTGAGTGGAAATGGCAGCTAGGTCGGACAGGAGTCGTTCAGCCATTTGTTGTTCAGCCATTTGTTGTTTAGCCATTTGTTGTTCAGCCATTTGTTGTTCAGCCATTGTTGTGCGAAGATGGGTTTCAATTAGTTTCAAGTAGCTGAAGTTTCTTTCTGCATCAAATGACGAGACTATAATAGAATAGTGCATCCTATCTTCAACATCTTTACGACGCACAGAAATTGTGAAATTCAAGAAGAGGCCTTGTAGACATAGGCGTAGGAGACAGGGGTCCAGAGGGCAACCCCCCCCCCCCTATGGATGCAGAGTCTCTGACAGGTGTTACGTAGGTACATGTATAATAGTGAACCATCGACTCCTCCTTTCCATAATTCTAGCCATTTTGCCTCACTTCAACTTCTAGGTCGTTCATAATATGAATAATATTATTTTGCTTCGTATTGTGCCTCACGAATGGTGCACGACGTCAAACTTCATGAATGGCGCATGTAATGCCATTATGATGATATAAAAGCGACCCACTATTGTTTATGTATTATAGGCTACAAATCTATGACGTAACAGCGGCAATCTTGAAAAACATACACGTAATGTTAGAGCTTAAAACATAGACCTTAAATTTATTGACCAACAAGATAAAATAGTTCGTTAGATATACGCTATGTGACGCCGCGTCATGCCATGTTATGTTATGTCTCCTACCTTCATAATATCATGAACCTACCTGAAAGCTCAGTCAATGTACGTTCTTGGTAGTGCCAGTCAAAAGCGAGGATAAACCAGGAGGGCGACGATTAAAATCTTCAATATGACACAGCTCTTTTAAGTAACACCCGCATATGCCTTACGATGTAAGCTATTATCCATTCCTTTTATGATCCGCTAAATACATATCGCATCTTTCCTCAATGTCTAAGCTACCTCTCTTTATCTATGTACTGCCAAAATATGTCCGTTTGACCGTCTGCCTGTCCCTCTCTGTCTCTGTGCTGACGTCAGTGAGTGCGGTGCGTACATCGCAATCTCTATGCATCCTGCGGAGAAGCGGTAAGACGGAGAAGCGATAATGCCGGAAAGGAAAATGTAGAAATTGCAATTATCTGAAATTAGTTAAATTATGATAGATCCCTTCGAAGCGAACGGCTGACGTCACTCCGCTATCTTTGGTTTTCGTCCGAGTAATTGGATAGAATGCGTCCGTCTTATCAGTGCATGCATGTATATAATGTATGCATACATACATACATACATACATACATACATACACACATACATACATACATACATACATACATACATACATACATACATACATACATACATACATACATACATACATACATACATACATACATACATACATACATACATACATACATACATACATACATACATACATACATACATACATACATACATACATACATACATACATACATACATACATACATACATACATACATACATACATACATGCATGCATGCATGCATGCATGCATACATACATAGATAGATAGATACATACATACATACATACATACATACATAAATACATACATACATACATACATACATACATACATACATACATACATACATACATACATGTGCATACATGCATACATACATACATACATACATACATACATGCATACATGCATACATGCATACATGCATACATACATACATACATACATACATGCATACATACATACATGCATACATACATACATACATACGTACATACGTACATACGTACATACGTACATACGTACATACATACATACATACATACATACATACATACATACATACATACATACATACATACATACATACATACGTACGTACGTACGTACGTACGTACGTACGTACGTACGTA
Organism: Lumbricus rubellus; assembly: GCA_945859605.1. NCBI lineage: Eukaryota > Metazoa > Annelida > Clitellata > Crassiclitellata > Lumbricidae > Lumbricus > Lumbricus rubellus. Next base: position 25,288,137 of record OX243827.1, on the reverse strand, counting down.
CATACATACATACATACATACATACATACATACATACATACATACATACATACATACATACATACATACATACATACATACATACATACATACATACATACATACATACATACATACATACATACATACATACATACATACACACATACATACATACATACATACATACATACATACATACATACATACATACATACATACATACATACATACATACATACATACATACATACATACATACAGACATACATACATGCGTACATACGTACATACGTACATACGTACATACGTACATACATACATACATACATACATACATACATACATACAGACATACATACATACATGCGTACATACGTACATACGTACATACGTACATACATACATACATACATACATACATACATACATACATACATACATACGTGCATACGTAAATACGTACATACGTACACACGTACACACGTACACACGTACACACGTACACACGTACACACGTACACACGTACACACGTACACACGTACACACGTACACACGTACACACGTACATATGTACATATATACATACATACATGTACATACATACATTATTGCATGCATGCTGCTTAATGTCCACAATGCAGGGCATAATTTTTTCATGAAGCACCTACAGAAACTCATTCAACTAATTCGCTCGTACGTTCATTAATTAATTTATTTATTTATTTATTCATTCATTCAGTCATTCATTCATTCATTCATTCATTCATTTGATTCATTTCTTGACTCATTTTATTCTTCATTTGTGCTGCTGCTTTTCACATACATTTCCTGTTACTAGTTTATCCAAACACTCATAATATGCCTGTTGTTGCAAGGTAACTCTGTTCCGGTTTAGCGGAGAAATGCAAGTGGCGCCTCTGGCGACCAAAATAGCTCGCAGATTACGAAATGCTACAAACAATGGCGTGACTCTGCCAAACAATTTTAAGACCAATATTATTCTCCTCCCTCGCGCCATTCTTAACATATCTCATTTCCTTTTCCTTTTCTTCGTCTTCTTCGTAATTTTCTACAATTAATGATCGTTGCTTAAAGTTGCTTCTTAGTATTAATTTGACACTTAATCCTGTTGTTCACTAGTGCTGTAATATGCCGAACAATTTTTTCGAGGGCAACGGCCTCTGTTGTCATAGGCCCTCGTCAAATCTGGATCCATCCATAGACAATAACTTTCCACAATTATCATTAATTAATTAACGATAATTATCGTTGCTTAAACTTGCTTTATAGCTATTCGACAGAGCCTGTGCACTAAGTCACTAACCACTGTTGGCAAAGCTCGTTGTTTGTATGGTTTCAATTATCATTTAAAAAGGTGTGTTCATGGAGATTATAAACATCGATGACTTACTTTCGCGCATTTTTTACTTCTTAAACTTTATTCTTTGTATTTCTTGCTTTGGCAATGCACTCCCTTCAAGCTTGATACTCGAGAGGCGCTCGCTATAATTAGCCTACATCGCGGAGTTTCACGCTGAGGCACAAGAGCAATTGCGAATGAAGGACTCGCCCAAGGTCCATACGCGGCGGCCTGAGGTGGATTCGTGCCTGGAACCATCCGGCTCCAAGGCACCGAACCCGCCATTACACCACCGCCCATACCCCACAAACAGACACACGCGCACACGTGTGTGTTTCATTAATGTATGCACACTAAAAATTGCCGGCAAGTTGCAAAGAATATTTAAGAACAAGGCCAAAAAGTATCTTAAAGATGGAGTTGACTAATAAACAACTATTATCAGATCGTTTATTATTTCAATCCGACAAACTTTTTACAATCAGTCGGCCTATTTAATTCTAACAGATGATCACATGCTATCACGGGAGTTATCGTCAACAGCCATCTATATATATAAAAATGAAACTTTCCAACCGTGCGTTATGAGTGTTTTCGAAAACTGACGAACCGATTGTTTTGAAAATTTTACGACACCTTCCATTCAAATAGAACCGTGTTGTAGTATGCTTTTTTCCCGAAAAAACCCAGCATTTTCCACAAAAGAGAACTTTGAAATCCGTTTGGCCGCCATTTGCAAATTATACACTTCCCAACGTCCATGAGGGTTGCCAGATTTCGGAAACGTTTTTGTCGTGACATTACGTTGTAAAGTCGCCCAAAAGTCGCGAGATGACCAACTTCGATCAGGGTTGCCCAAAAGTCGCCCAAAAATCGCGATAGCGCATATGTCGCTGTCCGGGAGGAAAGAAGGAAGAGTGAGGGTGAGGGGGAGGGGAAAGAGGGAGGGAGAGGGAGAGGGGACGGGGACGGGGACGGGGACGCGGACGGGAGGGGGAAGGGGAACGGGGAGGGGAGTGGGAGGGGGAAGAGGAACGGGGAGGGGACGGGGACGGGAAGGGGAAGGGAGACGGGGAGTGGGAGGGGGACGGGGAGGGGGACGGGGGAGGGGGAGGAAGCAGATGACGGTCTTTTCTGCCACAGCAACGCGTGGCCGGGTACAGCTAGTTGATAATAAAAAAGTGATTAGTCATCGATGTTTATCTCCATGAACACACCTTTTATAATGATAATTGCAACCATATAAATAACGAACGTTGCCAACTTACTGTGGTTAATATTCTGTCAATAATTATGTTGTTAGGACGACGTTAAACTTTGGAATATTACAGGAGCCGAATTCAACTGTATACGGCAGTATGCGAGGCGCTCATCACGTCCAACTACTTATACCACCAACGCCACCTATCGAATGATAAACTGAACTATTTGCCTGCTCTGATCACGCCAGTGATGTTACCATTACTCTACGGGCACTTAGGGACCGTCCATAAATGACGCCACGCACCTATGAGAATGGGTCACACATTTGTGACGACGTGTGTCGGTTGATACTAGATATCATAATAACTTTTGTGTTGACACGTGACTGGGAAGGTGTCAAAAATCGTTTAAAATTGCGTGACGTTATTTTTGGACGGGCTCCTTCTTATTAAGAAATATTACGCACTTTCATCTATTATTATTTTTTTTGAGTTAATCACAGTGTAGGGCCGTAAGCTATATGTGTGTGCATGGGGGAAGGTAGCGCAATGGATAACACGCTGGCGTAGAGTGCGAGAGGTAGTGAGTTCGAGCACCCATTGGGCGGATTTGATTTGTAGGTTGCTATTAGCGCCATTGTAATTTCAAAGCTGTCTGCTCAGTTGGTAGTTAAGTTTAATTAAGATTACTGCATAACTTGTAAATGTAAAGCGCAGTGCGTTTTGCAGGCGTCTAATTAAAGAAATTATTATTATTATTATATTGTTATTAAGACACGTTGTTTAGGCCCTAAGTCCAACAAAGTGCTGTCTTGCCTTCTTCAGTGTATATAGAATCTCCGTAAAATATGCGCATCTGCAAGATACCTTTTTAAATGGTCACTAGCCGCATACAAAAGTAATTATAACCATGCGTTCATTGCCTAAGCAACAATTTACCATATGCAATGAATGAAAGACGAAGACGTATAGGGCGGCGAAACTCAAGCCACTGGTTGCACTGTGCCAGTGCCAGTCCCAAGCCTGGATAAAGGAGGAGGGCGTCGCTAATAGTCTTCTTTGTTACCACACAGTGACGCTAAATTGAAAAACCATCACCACTATTGGCGTTGTTAAACATTAGCGAACAACCATAAGGAGCATTGTGCAAAAAAAAACTCCGCCGAAGTCCATAATGATAGTGGCGTCAGTCCAAAGCGTGGATAAAAGAGGAGGGCGACGCTATGCATCTTTGTCATGACATGGCGTAGCCAATCGGCAACCAGCTAGCCAAAATCGACAGCGCGCCGCTAAATAAAACTAAATCACTTAGTTTAAGGAAATCTTAAGCTATCTGAACCGTTCACCTCGAAAGCTACAAGCGACAAACCAATCCACAGCCGATAATATTATGAATGGATGGATCCAGATTTGAGCACTAGCAAACTAATAATAATTATTAGCTCGCTAGTATATAGGGCTGTTATATATTATAATGAATAATTATTATTATGAGTCCAAGTTGTGAGCTTTTTGACATAATATTATAACGTCAAAAAGCTCACAATTTGTAAGCTTGTAGTCATTGTTTAAAAAGGTTTGCAAGGCCTTATAATAATTATACGCAAAAGTTTTGTGTAATATTGTGTAATAATGGTGCGGGCGTTGGTATAGCATTATAATTGTATTGGCTTGTTTTGTATGTGACCATTTTATAAAGCATTTCTCTCAGAAAAAGCCTTTCAGAAGAAGCGCTACGATCGACTCTTAGAGAAAACTTAAGGAAGGATTTAATGCGAGAGAAAGATGAGAAATGACTATAATAGCGGAGAGAAAGGCACATCGAACTGATGGGGATGTCCATTCCATAACATTCTACATGACTTTTTGTTTTAACAGTTACTGTACTGTAGCGGTGTAGCCTACACTCGCTGTACGCTAAATATCGAGTTATCGACTCCATTTACGGTGCCAGTCCCGCGCATCGTCAAATGAGGAGGGTAGCACCAATCAACCTTTTTATGACACGGCGTTCTTGTGGAGCGACTTGGTAACTAACACCGAAACATTGTTTTCATAAATGTTTCGACGACTCAAAACCAAACTGCCTGGAAAATGTTGTAACCCGATTCTGTAGGTGCTGAGTAAAACGTGACCGATGATAGAAAGGTGTTTTGCGCATCAACGCATTCCACTCGCGAACAAGACGATAAGAATCCGGCGAGCGCTCCGGGTGTATTCTGTGCTTACTAATACAGCGCCCATCGATGACAGCAGCAAATGTGTGAATATACGAACGCTGTCATATTATTGATGTTGTTGTTGTTGTTGTTATTATTATTACTATTATTATTATTATTATTTTTTTTTTGCCCTGAGGTACTTCATTCCCCCAGGGACTTATGGACTATTATTATATGAAGAGTGTATGTCTGGTGGGTCAGGCCTCGTCTTCAGGGTGTGAGGCAAAAGTGCCTTTGAAAGCGACCAAGTTGTAGCGTTGAATGCAAGTGGACAGACGTTGAAAAAGAAAGAAAGCTTCACGTCTGTCACCAGTGATAGAAGAGATGCGGCTGCCAATTTCATTTATGAAGTCTGTATTATTATTATTATTATTATTATTATTATTATTATCATTATTATTATTATTATTATTACTATTATTATTATTATTATTATTATTATTATTATTATTATTATTATTATTATTATTATTATTATTATTATTATTATTATTGCTATTATTCGTCATGTTACAAAAGGTTATTATTATTATTATTATTATCATCATTATTATTATTATTATTACTATTATTATTATTATTATTATTATTATTATTATTATTATTATTATCATCATCATCATCATCATCATCATCATCATCATCATCATCATCATCATCATCAACGTCGTCGTCGTCGTCGTCATCATCATCAAAATCCTCATCAAACTCACCACCACCACCACAACCACCGCAACCATCACCACCATCACCCGTTCACCATAACCATAACCTCAACCACCACCACCACCACAACCTTCATTTTTAAAGGCCAACTTGCTAGTGAAGTAATAGAATAATATTTTGTAATTAGACAACAGCTTAGAATAGAATGCAACCATGACAATGTGGAAATTCAAAACAGACTGCAAATTCTTTATTCTAGTTATAGCCTAAACTTATAAGCCTATTCATTACGATCGGATCTTGTGTATGGACTTTGTTCTTAAAATTTCAGTCCAAATACGTCTCCATTTTCCCAATAGACGTAATATGTCCAGGATGTCCTGGCCATGATCACACGTCAGATCGTGCTAGATAAAATTAGATTAGATTAGATTAGATTATATAAGATTAGATTAGATTTGATTATATAAGATTAGATTAGATTTGCGAACGAGCATAGATGACGCAACCTAACTGTGGCATCCACAGACCATAGACGACGCATCACTGATGACGTAGAGCGGTCCAGTAACGCGAGCCGAACGAACAAAGCATGCAGCCATCTGTCGAACATTGTGCGAATGGCTCGAGTTACCGCGACCGCTCGTTCAGAACTTCAACTCCGCCACAGCCGTATCATTGTGCAGCCAGTCCAAAGCACGGATGAAGGAGGAGGGCGACGCTAATCATAAATATCCGCTATTGAAATAATATTGTCGATAAACAAAAACTAGGCCTACTATTGACCTAAAATTTTCCTACTTACGATACCGTAACGCTTTTAAGTTCGTTTATCGTGATCAGTAGGCCTAGTATTTGACTAAACATAGTTGGAACGCATTTACGTGCATTACAATCTTCAGATATCGCTACTAGCTGGATAAAAAGAACTGATAATTATGTTTTTCATTAACACCCTTAAAACATTTTATCCGTGTCTATATATTTTCTTCACCTTCATGCTGCTCATCCTATCGTTTAGGTACAGCTGTTAAAGTCAACCATAATCTAAGAATCTGCTGCGCAAATCTATCTGAATAATTAACATGGCGCCTTTTGTGTTAATCATTCAGAGGCGCACCCAACCAAACAACTGATATCCGTCGTTAAATTACAGACTTTAAGTGATTTATCCAAATTGAAAGTTATAATTATGGCACTTTTTATTACGCCAGTATAATAGTCTAATCGAAAAAGCAGAGCTCAAACGCTGCAATCACTCAATTAAACAGTCTTGTGTATAAAAATCAACGTAAAATTACACCCACTTCTCACACTCTAGTAACGCCAGTCCCAAGCGTGAAAATTTAGGAGGGTGAGGTCAACGACACTGGCAGTCATTGAATCAACAAACACTGACCCCTGCATACAAAACTGACGCATTCTGTAACTGCCCTTTTGACAAACCTTTCTGACTCGACTCAGCGCTCGTAAATAAGCTTGTGCCCTGCGCTTGACTTTCGAGTGGCGCTTTAGAAGTTTCCAGTTTACGATTACGGCCCTGCTGATAAAACTTCAAACTTGAGCCATCAGCCACTGTAGAATCTTAGAATCTCAACCTAGGCCTACATCCTTGCCAAAGCCTCGCCCGTGTTAAAAATCTAAAGAGATTCAGCTCTGTATAAAACACTGCTTCGTCGCTTAATTTCTATAGCGCTGTACTCTGCCGCTGAGGTTCACTGCAGGCCGGATGCTGTGAAGTCAATAAAGGTCTTTGTCGTAGCAAGCCTTGAAGAAGCGACGCGTTGAAGAGAGAGAAGCACAAATGATCTAACAAAGTACTCAGAAGAGTTTTGGCTTTTATAAGAAGTCCTTATCTTGTGCATACACTGAACACGCGCACCTGTCACCCACTCTGAACTCAAACACAATATATATATATATATATATAAATTATATATACATATACATGTATACTGTGTGGGTGTATGTGTGAATGCGTGTGTGCATTTGCCTGTCGATTACATCTGCTCGTCAATGGAAAATAATACATAATAATAATTTATGACTTTGAATACTAAAATAATGCACGCCATAATCTTATAATCATACGCATAACATAAAATTTAATACGTTATATTTACACTATCCACTCACATGAAAATGTACAGGGTGGCTAAAAAAAACGTACCACAGGATAAAATGCGATAACTTCTCAACCGATTGACATTTTTCTCCGAAAATTTTCCAATTTGTAGGGGAATGAATTTTCAACAATCACTGAAAGTTTCAGTTGAAACTTTTCATGTTTGCAAAAGTTACAGCTGTTCAAACTTAAAATTTCGTTTTTTCAAATTTTCGCGGAAAATGAACGTCACTTGTAGATTTCCATGTCAAATGATATCACTTTTCACTACGACCTCAGAATTTCGTTTTACACTTGAAGCCTTGATCGGAAGAACCACTAGAGTCCATTTTTACGATTTTGAGATATTCACAAAATAAACTTTGTAAGTCTACAAGTACTTCACCTATGAAAATATGGACATAAAATTTGGCACATGTGTTGATATGTGTTGTCTCTGTAACATGTTAAAATTATATTGGCTAACCAGCTAGGTGGAGCCACATACAATTTTTTTTAACATGCTGTATATGGCAATTTTTGGGACATTTTTTCCCAAGTTGTCAGTGTGCATACAGGATATTCAAGAATTGTCCTATAAGGATAATTTCAAAGTTGCTTTCCAGTAGCAAAATAATATAACCAATTGAAAATGAATTAAATTTTATAAGGTGAGACTTTATTTTAGTGGATTGTCCTTGTGTTGTGAGTAACTTAATGCCAATATGTGGTATTTTCATCGTCAGTGTAAGATTTCCGTTTTAAAACAGGATTATTTGGAGTCATGATGGTATGGTGCAGATGCTTCAGCGCCATACATGCATACATGCATGCATACATACATACATACATGCATACATGGATAAATACATACATACATACGTACGTACATGCATGCATGCATACATGCATACATGCATACATACATACATAGGCCTATGTGAATTCATGGAAGAAACACTGAAGTCCATGGACTTCCGTGGTTATTGCATGAACACTATATTTTCTTTTCATTATAACTTTGGACTGACGTTAGTTTTCGGAAAAAGGAACTTGTCAATACATGCTCTATAGCTTTAAGAATGTCAGGACACAGAAAACTAAAAAATGTCAAAAATGGACTCAAGTGGTTCTTCCGATGAAGGCTTCACTTTATTGTAAGGTATAATGAGAGTGTCCACTCCCTGCCTTAGCACAAGCTCAACTTCTTTTTGTGAAGCTCAGTATGGCCTTGTTGGTCGGGTCTTGCGGCAACTGACCCCACATTAGCAGCAAGACTTGTTTCAGCTGGCCAATGTTCTCCAACTTGGGATGAAATGTCTTGCAGCGTTCCAGAATAGTTCACCAGACGTGATAAGCAAGAGGACTAAGGTCTGGCGAGTTTGTTAGTCACCTTTGCCAATAAATTTACTGCATTTGATGGCAAAAATAAGGTAGCGTCATCATAATCAGCCTTGCCGTGCGAGCAAGCAGGCGCACCGTCCTGCTGGAAATTAAAACCAGATGTTAGAGCATGCCTGGTCTTCAATGAGTCTGGGTAAGAGAGTTCAACGATGAGTTTGACATTTAGCCTACTGAATGGTATTAAATGCAGTCTTTTCTTGCAGCTGTAACACACGCCAGCGTAGCTGATACTGAAATCATGATGTGCTTTGCAAACGCAACCCTTTCGAATACCAAGCGAATTTCCTGAACATGACATTTTCCCCCGTCAGACCAAATGACAACTTCCTGCCTCTCTTCCAGCATCTGACCTTCGTTACATAAACACGTTTGCAGATAGCCTTCAAAGTGCTTCAGGCTTCACTTTTCACTGGGTCTTTTGCTATGACCGCGCGATGTCCCAGTCTCTGTTCACGTAACGTCCGAGTTCCCATTTTATCCTCTGCAGAAACTTTGCCCATGACGTTCAGTAACGGATTCACAAACTGAGGCCTTAATATACAAAATATGACCATATACTAACAGCTTACATAATAAACAGGTTATCTACAGCTCTTAGTGAGGTTGTATGACATTGTCATCATTTCATGTGTTGCAATTTGCCAAAAAATCGTAATGAAATCACATGTAATGGAACAAGATTCTCCGGATATTAAAAAAAACGAAATTTTAAGTTTGAACAGCTGTAACTTTTGCAAACATGAAAAGTTTCAACTGAAACTTTCAGGGATTGTGGCAAATTCATTCCCCTGCAAATTGGAAAATTTTCGGAGAAAAAGGTCAATCGGTAGCGAAGTTATCGCATTTTTTCCGGTGGTACGTTTTTTTTGAGCCACCCTGTAGATAGTGTAAATATATGCATCCATAATTCCATATGCCTACATAAATTGCATGCATACATACATACATACATACATACATACATATATGCATACATTCATATATGCATATATACATACATACATACGTTTACATACATACATACATACATACATACATACATACATACATACATACATACATACATACATACATACATACATACATACATACATACATACATACATACATACATACATACAAACATACATATATACATTCATACATTGTACATACATTCACACGTGGTCCAACCCTTTTGGTCAACGTTAGGGCTCTACGCTCATCAGTTAACATCAACCAGTTATATAAATTATCCAGTTAATAATAATAATAATAATCGGTAGTTAGGACCAACGGCCGTTGCCTACAGCTGTTTATTTTCACACAGGCCAGGACCATGTACAATGTCAGTGCACCATTCAAGTGTGCTATCTCCTCCTCTTTCTTACGGGTGGGTCAAGATACGACAATCACTTCATGCTTAGATAAGTTCGTGTGTGAATGCACAGATGGCTTTTAAAACGAAGTTAGCTAAAATTAAAATGATGCACGACTATTGTAATAATTGTTTTGGCGCCCCATGCACTGAGTCTGATATGTATTATAATTATAGCTACTGGATTGCTAATTGCCTATGAAAGTTCGGATTATCGCTCACTCAGGAAAAGCCAATGATTCATTACAGCAAATACCAGAATTCTCTGGGGCAAATCCCAAAATTCCTAGAGGCAAACCATAGCAAACAATAGGCGTCACAACACTACGCTTTAAAACACAAATTTCTCAGCAATGATTCACAATTGTTTAAAACCAGCCTTGGATTTTTGAGTTGAGTGACATACAAAACAGTCAACTTAACCGTATTTAGCGGCCACTGGCCAGATTTCTTGAAAATTGCCTTCAAAGTTCATGAATTTAACATGGGTTTACATAGGAACAAGCACACGCTGCCCATAGCGGAAGTCGCGACTGATTCGCCGTCGACCATGGACCGCTATTCGAAGCTTCACTTATCCAGTAAATCTAATACAATGTCATGCATTGTATCAATGTTGAACACAATTTGAAGCGAAGGTACTAATTATCTGCATCTGCACTGTAGTGAAAATGTTCTCATAATGCCGGAAACGCCCTATTTAAAGGTGTAGAAGCACACTGTTATTAGGTCAATGGAATTCGTTGTATAACGACATAAAATATTTACATGAGTACATTTAATATGTTTTCCAAGTAATAGATCTCCAAGGTACTGACTGAACTGCTTTTCCCATATTAAAAGATTCTCCTGGCTAATAGTATATCCTATAGTATAGAGTCTCGATGACTCTTCTGTACTCACACTGTAGACTTACCTACACGTAGGTCTCTTTTCATGACCATAATAGTCTCTTTATATATACACTGTGTCCGGAAAAAAACAACAAGTTTTGTAAATATGAAAATAAATAGTAAATATTCATCGATTTTCACAATTCAAACACCATTTTAATCCTGACATATTTCTCTAACAATTGTGAAAATATAAAAGTTTCAGTCCAAATAATGACGTCATAATGACGTCATTTGCACAAAAAGTCAAATTTAAGAGATAAATGCGCAAAATCATCCACAATTTCAATATTTTATCATGTAATTTATCAATAATAAATGTAAGTTTAATTTTATTTTTATATCTGAATTATGTCAGACTGCAATTTGTGGTCAAAGAGTACACCTTTGGCTTCAACATAAGCGTCAAAAGGGTCGCGCTAATACCCAACAGCAGCATCGATAACCAGCTTATCAAAACCTCCGAGGCGTTAACAATTCGCTTACGGAGTTCTTCAATGTCTCTTATCCTTGTCTTGTAGCCTGCACCTTCTCCTCCATCAATCTCCAACTCTTATTATCAGTGGGATTTAAGCGGGGGCCGTTTTGCGGCCAAAGATTAAGATGAATGAATTCCGAGTCTTTTTAGTCAACAGATCAACAGATTCACGAACTCAGTGAGCTGAAGCGCTATTTTGTTGAAATGTGTAGGCTATTGTTCCGAATATTCTCGGATATCAGGCACCACTTTTTTTATAGAGCAGACAATCCCTCTAATAAGCTGCATTTATTTTCACTTCTGGTTCTATTAAATGGATTTCCGTTTTACCAAAAGCCAATAATACCAACCGAACCATGCATGAATGGCCGGCTATATGCATTTTGATGCAACTGACGTCATTATGACGTCATTATTTGGACTGGAACTTTTATATTTTCACAATTGTTAGAGAAATATGTCAGGATTAAAATGGTGTTTGAATTGTGAAAATCGATGAATATTTACTATTTATTTTCATATTTATAAAACTGGTTGTTTTTTTTCCGGACACAGTGTATATATATATATATATTATATGGTCTATGATTGATATATGATGCTTTTACTTTTCAGTTTTCCATGATATTGCTCAGTGCCTTGAAAATTCAAACAAACAAAAATCGACATTTTATTATTTGAGGTCTTCAATATAACCACCAAAAGTGTAATATTCGTGTAGCTCAAAAGCCTCAAATAGTGACAACAAATTTTTTGGAGAAGTTACGTAATAATTCTATTTGCTCCGTGGTCGAGATGCGCATCTCTATTTTTCCTCTCCCTTCTAGTCAGTCTTAAGCGCAGCTGCAAGACTTATGGCACGCCTTCCTCGGTTTTCTCCCATTTCCACTTAAATCCCTGAAGTCATACGCTGGTTCCATATAGCCTCTCGGATTCAATAAAATTGGTAGTGTTGGTACGGTCAGTTAACTGTTAGTAGTTCATGTATTGAATGTACTAATAATTATTATTGTATCACATTTTGGTACAATTTTTTCCTTTTGTTCCCATTAGTTAAAAAAAATTATTGTTCAAACTTGAGGGGTTCGGTGAGTGGTCATGAATTTCTCTTGTGGTTCGGCTCCCTTGAAAGGTTAAGAACCACTGATCTACATAAATAAAAATGTAACTGCGTACGCACGAATCTTTGGGAGCAAAGATCTCAGTAAGTCCTTGACCAATTCTTTTCAAAATTGCAGCAGAACGTTCCGTTCCAATAGGCGCGGGTTTGCATAATGCTTTTTTGCTGAAATCTTTTACAGCAAAAAACAACTTTCACTTCGATTCGACCGATTCCGAGTTGAATATGCGCTATATGAGCCTTGCGGAACCACCATTTTGAAACGCGCCCGAATTCGGCGAACGCATAAATATGGACGGTTTGAATTTGAATTCCGAATCAGTTGAATCGAAGTGAAAGTTGTTTTTTTGTTGCAAAAGATTTGCAGATACGACCGTTTTCAACACATACGCCCGTCGATAAGCTTTGCCTTCCAATTCGGGAGCGTTTCAAATGGTGGTTTAAATGTGTGTTCCGTTTATGTAGGCCTAGAGCATTTCATAACATTCCATTGCGGCCTTTTTGCTGAAGCTTTTTTGGGCGCTATCCACGTCGTTATATGAAGGGACGGTGTGAGGGAGGAAAGGATGAGAGGGAGCGAGACGAAGAGGAAGGAGAGAGATGGTAGGATGCAGTGGGGGGAGGGGGAGGGAAGGGGAGGGGAGGGGAGGGAAAGAGGGAGGTGGAGGGGAGATGGAATGGAGGTAGGGAGTGATGGTTGGATGCTCTTTTTCAGCCACAGCAACGCGTGGCCGGGTACGCTAGTAAGTCTTAATTATCGTAAAATCTAATGAAAGCCAGTATCCCAAGTATTTATAACAGAGCATCACAATAGTTTAACGGTGTATAACGAGAGCACTTTAAAAATCAATTAGTACGTTGATGACGTGTTGGGAAAATGATCTCAGTTATGGATGATGACCTGAGTGTGGCTTCGTAAATGTTTTGCACACACCATCTCTAGATTCCTCAGACACAAGCTGTGTAGATGGCTGAATGGTGAAACGCTGGCAAGAAAATCAGAAGGACTAGTTTTAGCGATAGTTGTAGAAGTATAGAAGAAACAGTAGTAGTAGTAGTAGTTATAGTATGTGTAACAGTAGCAGTAGTATAGTGGTAGTGTTAGTAGTTGTAGTAGTAGTAGCAGCATCAGCAACAGCAGTAGCAGTAGTAGCACTCTGTGACAACAAAGGCATCATCATCGCCCACATCTTTTACCCTCACTTGCGACTGGCGTTGCCACAGTTCGAGATGTTGAGAAATTTAAAAAAATTGAATTCCCTTTACTCTACCTGACTCCTTAAATTATGCAGAACTGTCTGTATTGCATATTTTACCAAACTGCGTTCAAATTGATATACACCTTCTGATCGCGTTTATGAAGGTGTCTAAGTGCAGCAATTTTTAAAACTGCAATGTCTGTGTTTAGCATCGTATTGAATAAACAGGAATTTGCATAGTGCATATAATATTGCTTCCTCTTGTGAATGTTTATCTCTGTTTTTGGCCATTTCAGAGAGTTATAAAATCTGGCCCTTGTCACATAGTATGGCCCTCGCTGCAAAGTCTGGCCCCGCCATCAACTGTCCGAAAGTAGTTGAAGTCCATACGAGCTGTTGCTCTACGGAAATGCTTCGACGTCGATTGCGAAGTCTGCTCCAAGTATGAGCACATTCTACAAAAAATGCAAGGCACAGCTAAGAACTATTTCTGCGATGCATGCATAAAATTAGTGGATGGTGAAGTACCGAAAGCGTAAAGACTCTTGATTATAAAATTTGTGAGACTGTTAATATTTATATTACGGGTATTCTCCAAAGAAAGGTGTTTTACATTGCGTTCTATGATATAAATGCGAATTGCATCAGGAACTTGACAGACACAAGTGTCTACTCTATAGATAAATGCGTGCACCTCACCTCCGTGGGGCTGTCAATAATGACTGGTGATGTGACTTTCACATAGGGAAGTGAAGGAATCGGAAATCCAGTGGAACCGAGTTCTAAAACGGAAATAAATACGTAGAAGACTTTTAACGACTTGCAAACCTTCTTTAGCAGTTATATTTGCCCTATAAGAAAGAACAGGAACGAACCTAAAATAACTTTTACGGCAAAAACCGGGCTTTACCGTAACTCCGCCACCATCCTAATCGTAACCGTAAACTTGCCATTTCCAAAAAGGCGTAGTCGTGGGAACCAGCTTATTCGCAGGCGCACAATCAAAACGTCGATAGGCAGGGGGATCAAGAATCGGAGAGTAACGCAGGCAGTTAGTCGTGCAGACAGCCAGGATGGATGACGCTAAGAGTTGAAGCTATTAATTTTGTGGTTTGTCAATGCAAGTCCCAAGGTTAAAGTAGGAAGACAATAGTTTTTTATATATCTGTTATCATGGGCGGAGTTTGGCTTCCGTTCTTGGGGCGGAGGGCTAATGCCTTCCTGGAGGGGCTAAGCCCGGAAAAAGATACCATTTTCATGGTAAAAAAGCTGAATCTTCTTGGGACTTAACCCCCCCCACCCCCTAGTCCCTGATAAACTCCGTCCATGTCTGTTATCATAATTCGTCGCCAGAAAGTAAGGTAACGCATACACGACAGCGTTCATACTAGACAAAAGATGTCTCCTGAATTAAATGGATCGTAAAGAGCGAAATGGTGAATGATTGTGTTCGGATGAATTATTATTAGAAAAACGAATTATTATTCTGTGGCTTCTTACCTTTCAGAAAACGTCGGTTCACCATGCGAATGTGAGTCTGGAACTTTGAATTCTACAGCAATCAGCATATACATGTAGCAGAGCAAGTGAACCCGATTGTCGTCAAAATGATTAGCAACATCATCATCATCATCGTCGTCGTCATCGTCATCATCATCATCATCCTCATCGTCGTCGTCGTCGTCATCGTCATCATCACCATCACGCCGTCGTTGTCGTCGTCATCATCATCATCATCATCATCGCCACCACAATAATAATCGCTTCATGATCATCATTGTCGTCGTCATCATTATTATCATCATCATCATCATCATCATCAACAACAACATCATCATCATCAACATCATCATCACGACCACCACAATGATAATCGCTTCATCATCATTATCGTCGTCATTATCATCATCAGCAGCAGCAAAATCATCTTATCATCAGTTTCATCATCGTCGTCATCATCATCATGGACCAATCACTATCGCTATAATAAAAATCAACAGGCTCAAATTTCCAATCGTTAGATCGAGCTACTACCGAACCACCCCCCTATGTATACCCTCACCAAGCCTGTCGTCCTATGTCTAACTGACCGTGTTGCTGGAACTGTTCTGAAGGTGAACCCGAGTTATATCGGCGCTGAGACTGAAACAAAAGCAACATCAAAACCTCTTTGAAACAAAACGAAAGAGACAATCAATTCTAATTGATTAGCATTTGATAATTATCGTGGTATGGTATTGTTCTGTATTGAAGAGCCTAGATTTCAGGCATATTGTTTATGAAACACACGGCTAACCATCTCCGAGTCTGAACGTGGTCATCACCCTGATCCCGTTCCCAATTCAACATTAGAATTTTTATGATGCATGCTAACAAGAGTCTACATTCCTTGGTCATATATAATTTTTCTACCGTACTGCTAATACTAGGCTACCAACGTCAACGCCTCCGCCACCAAATATACTAAAGAATGGTATAAAAGGTTAGATAAACAGCAAGTCATAATAAAATATCAACATTTAATCAGATATACACAAGCGCCTAAAGCACAAATGCAGATTAATAGAATACGGTGCTAAACAGGGTTATTAATTTATTTAAATTGCTGTGCTTAGACACCTTCGTAAATGATATCTAAAGAATTATATTAATGCAAACGCCGTTTGGAAAAATGCAATCAAAGATTACTACTATCGACATCATGCATGTAATTGTACAATAATTATTACAAGTAACAGAAATTCAAAGAAACCAGATCAATTATTGAGTCTTGTGGATTAAGGCTAAAGGCGGAGATCTTGCAATATCGACCTCATAATAGTTCTCAACAGAGATGTCTGCTCAGAAGGTGGTGAGCCATACACATTGTTACACAAGAGCTTAAACATCAGCAGTATAGAGAATGACCTTTGGCCTGATGTTTGCTGTGATTACTACTACAAGTATTACATTTTTATTCCACCTTTATTAATTAATGCTATTATTGTTGATATTTCGGTTGTGGCTTTTATTTTTACTGCCACCCTTGTTCACTCAATAATTATTTTGATGATCCATTAACAGCGAATAAATCTATATTTGGTTCTGTACTCGCCTGATATCCGTCACATTGAAGAAGATTCGTTCATCATGTGCAAAGAAGTTGACTTGACCGCTAATTACCTAAAGCAGCAAATGTATTAGAAAATATGATAATATTAAGTAGGCCATAGACTGCTGGGCTTTATTAGCATGCAGTTGTACACAAAATGTGGTGTTTTAAATGAATTTGTACTGCTGTAGAAGTGCCGGGGTACTTCCTTGCAGTTAAAAATAGTTTTTTAAAAGCGCATTGTCCTCCAATTGGGAGAAATTTACCATAGAGGTTTGGAAGGTAAGAAGGGGTTGTGCAGTTCTAAAACTTCCTAAATACCCTAAAAGCTCTGATAGCCTAAATGAGAAATGTACATTTGTACATTATGTACATAATAATAATTATATATTATACTAGCTGTACCCGGCCACGCGTTGCTGTGGCAGAAAAGACTCTCCCCTCCTCCCCTCCCCTCCCCCTACCCCTCCCCTCCCCTCCCTCCCCCGCTGCCTCCCTCCCGCTCCCTCCCCCTCCCCCGCCGCCTCCCTTCCCCGCCGCCTCCCTCCCGCTCCCTCCGCTCCTTTCCTCCCTGAACCAAGAAGGCCGCAAAATAATTATGCGAATCGCTTATGACGTCACGGCACGCAACCTCATTCATGTTTCGCCTGCATGGTCGCAGTCATTGTCAAGGCGTTTGTGAATCTGGCAACGTGCGGTTTTGAATTTGCAAATGGCGGTCGAGCGGAATGCAAACTTCACTTTTTGTGGAAAATATTGCGTGTTTTCGGAAAAAAAGAAAAATGGACACTCTCAGATAGGAATGGAAGGTTTTGTGAAATTTTCAAAACAATCTGTGCGGTACGTTTCGAGAACACTTTACACAAACTATTGGAAAGTTTCATTTTTATATATATAGATTATGACAACGACTATGGTTCTGTAGAATCAGCTCTCTCCATTGACAAGTTCTTCGCTATTATTGATGCAATAGAAGTCATTAATTAAATTAGTGATCGACTACTAACCAAAGTCGTTGAAAACAAAGGATCCCTGGATTTATTTTTCTTTGATGAGAAGAAGCCGACGGTTCCTTCGATTCTGATGAATATCGATCGACCACGAAAGCGAAAGACGGGTCTGGATGAATCGGTCACCTCTAAGTCGAGTTCCATGTGATTGCGAGCATTGAGTACAGGCAGCTGGTGAACCACAATGGAAAAGATTTTGAATATCTGTTTCGCAGCTTTAGCTTACTCTCTCTTGCCTGTAGATCTTTTAGTCTTAAGACAATGAAAAGACACACACGCAAGCGTGCACACAAGTACACAAACACACACACACACACACACACACACATACAAACACATAATGCATGCATCCATACACAGATACATACATCAATTCTACATACAAGCAATGTCATGCATGCATAGTGCATACATACATACAAACATACCTACATGCGTACATACTCACATACCTACATACACGCATACTTACTTACATACGTACATGCATACATGCATATGCATGCATGCATTCATACGTACGTACGTACATACATACATACATACATACATACATACATACATACATACATACATACATACATACATACATACATACATACATACATACATACATACATACATACATACATACATACATACATACATACATACATACATACATACATACATACATACATACATACATACATACATACATACATACATACATACATACATACATACATACATACATACATACATACATACATACATACATACATACATACATACATACATACATACATACATACATACATACATACATACATACATACATACATACATACATACATACATACGTACGTATTCATTCTGTACATACGTACAATAAATACATGCTTAGTAATCGACGTACACAATCATGCACAGTTGCACACGTTAAAAAATATAGGCGTATACACATTATAGACATATACATAATTTGGTTGTTACCTGAGGAAATACATCTCGAAGACATCCCTGACTTCTCTTTAAGCATCCGGTTGTCAAAAACCGATGCATTGCCCGCGGCAAATCAGTCTGAAATGATATAATAATAATAATATTACTTAGCTGGGAATAGGCTACCTTAAAAAAAGTTTTGGAACAGCCAATATCGGTGCTTTGGTTTGACTTTGAAACGTTTTCTGTTTTCAAACGATTTTCACTAACTAAGACGAAACCGATATATATATATATATATATATATATATATATATATTATATATCTATATATATAAAAATGAACTTTCCAAATGTTCGTCGCATTTTCACGCTGAAAGTGACCCACCGATTGTCTTGAAAATTTTACAACACCTTCCATTCCCATTCAACCGCATGTTAAGATGTTTTCACCCGAAAAAACGCAACCGTTTCCACAAAAAGTGAACTTTGCAATCCGTTCGCCCGCCATTTTCAACTTCAACGAAACCATGCGCTTGGAAATTTTCGAATTGTCCTCACCCGTAAAACACAGTGACGATACATCAATGAGGTTTAGTCCCATGACGTCATAAGCGAGTGGAATATTACGAAAGCGGCCTAAAATTACGAAAGCGGCCTAAAATTCTTGGGCTCTATCCGCTGTCAGTAAAGGACGGTGTGAGGGAGGGGGAGGGGAGGGGAAGAAGGAGGGGGAGGGGGAGGGGGAGGGGAGGGGGAGGGGGAGGGGGAGGGGAGGAGGAGGGGAGGGGGGGGGAGAGGGGGAGGGGGAGGGGAGGGGGAGAAGGCGGGGGGAGGGGGAGGGGGAAGGGGGGAGGGGAGGGAGAGGGGGAGGGGAGGGGGAGGGAGAGGGGGAGGGGAGGTCTTTTTTGCCACAGCAACGCGTGGCTGGGTACAGCTAGTATATAATAAAATTTAAAAAAAATATGTCATATAATATATTATTTCTGGCATTTGATATAGCCCTCCTTCAAGCTCACTACACAAAGGCGCTCCTGATTAGAACCTGAAACCTCCGGCTCCATGGCACCGAATCCATATAATTATATATATATATATATATATAAATATATATAGGGTCATCGAAATATTTGAAACAGAACAAAAGTTACATCAAGTTGGCTATTGTATGTAGAATATGATTTACCATTATGCTCGTAAAACTTAATTAATTTGAAATATTCATATTTTTACCAAGATATTGACAAAACCGTAGGGGATTACGTTTTTATGTCACACCCTGTAAATTTAAACACACAAAAAATACAGTTAGAGTAACGATGTTTTACAGCGATTTACCGTGTTTGATTTGACTGTGTATAACAATTTCTTGCCACGAAGAGCAGCGCTCCAAGCGGCGTTCAGCGCGTCTGCGGTCACAAATGCGTACGTCATTTTTGATGTGTGTTCTGCAAATGATGGTATGACGAGATCAGAAGACTGGCGAGTATCTTGTGCTGAATCATTTCTGAGATGCAGTTTCGCCTACAAAATAATCACTAAATGTTATCTTATGGTAATTGAGTTTGATCTAATTTGCCATAGGACTAAATTAGTCTGTAATTTTTTAAGGAACTGCGAAAACTGGTAGAACCTATATTCCACACCTCTTTTAAAAATATTTTCCGCTTATATAAATTTAAGAAATGAATGAAAAAATGATGGTAAGCAAGGTTCGAAAATTGTATACATTATCATGGATCGTTAAGAAAACCACAGCGATATTATGAATGAAACGTAGCCAAAAACAACATAGCTGCAAATCTTCCCAGTTAGCCACTGCACAAACGGGTTTAAAGTCATAAACAGATTAATCAAATACAAAGATCAATGAAACTATAAAGGAACAAAATCTTAGTTCGTCATCATCAACTTTTGACACAAATGAATAAAATCAAAATTTTCAATTCAAACTAGCTAGGCCTACATGTTGCACTTGAACACCTTTTTTGCCATTTCTCATAGCTTACAAATAAAAAATTCTTGCAACTTATTTAAATGTTAGCGTTTTAGAAAAACTTGTTGTGTTATTCCACTGCTACCAATGTCATCCACGCATTCATTTGGAAATTTATATAGCGCCC